>CM064862.1:82921374-83291679 GCA_032719365.1 Prinsepia uniflora
CATGGCAAGACGCTGGAAAGGTACGTTAATTTAAATGTTTAACCCGCGGTTTAAACTTTAAAATAACGTGTGCATAACTTTTTTGTGGTGGGAATTTGTTGTTTCTTCATAATTAAACGTCAGTCCAGCTTTTGTTCTTACATTAGTAACGAAGATTATTAGAAATAGAAACGTTAAAATTGCATAGGGCAAGTGATAACATTGGGAAAATGGACTGAACTCTTAACTTTTACGTGTTGTATATTAGCTTACAGTCAACGCTAATTATGTTGACTTATTTGTACAGGTGGAGCTCATCGAAGGGTCATCTTACTTGGGGCAGCCACTGCCATTTTCACTGACCCACATTGATCTGGATTGAGGTGATAGTGATCGGGTACATTGAGTTCCAGAGGAACGCAGAGCTTGACCCGGAAAAAAGGCTGTACCCGGGTGGTAAATTTTTTGACCCATTGGGTCTGGCTGCCGACCCGGAAAAGAAGGCGACTCTCCAACTCGCTGAAATCAAGCACGCCCGTCTCGCCATGATTGGGTTTCTCGGGTTTGCTGTGCAGGCAGCCGTTACCGGAAAAGGCCCGCTCAACAACTGGGCTACTCATTTGAGTGACCCGCTTCACACTACCATTATTGACGCCTTCACCTCATGAGGAAATATTTTCTATGTGCATATTATCATGTTGGGTTTAAATTTGTAGACGTTATGTACGTTAAGTACTGAGCGGAATCGTGATTTCTACTTGTTAATCTTGTAAAGGTTGTGATGTAATCAAAGGATTATCTTATGCGATGCCATTTTTTTTTTCTCGTCTCGTAATTATAAGTTATTACACCTACATGTATTATTTGCAGCCAATCAGGTTGTTGCTGTATACCAACGTAGAAGTAATAAGACATATACTCACTGTGGAACCCAGAATCATCCGAAAATTATGGAGCCACCACGTGTCCCGTAATTCCCAAAAATAACACTGATCATTCGAAAAATACCCGCACATCAAATAATCTATTTACCAGTTAAATACGTTATTTGGCCGGGTTAAAACCTCCGTAATATTGATATTCTCTCCGAGAGATAATTATCGTTATTCTTAATAAACGATAAATTAATATTAATATTAAAATACACTAAATATCATTACTATCATGATAAGCCATCATTATGATTATCAAAATAATATATTATTCATTTAATAATATATTATATTATTTATTAATTAAATATTCAAACCGACCAATCAGAACTCTCCAAGGCTTCCAAGATTTTTCTATAAATAGTAAGGCACATTTCACTTCCAAGGTACGTTGATTCTTCGTTTCGAAGTATATCCCTTTCCTCTCTCAAAGCTAACTTAAGCATCGGAGTGTTCTTGGTCGAACAACCCCCCGGGTAAATCGATCGAGGCAACGATAGCTAATTGTTTGCTGTTTGCAGGAATTGTGAGGACTTTTCGCGACGAGTTCAATCTTTGATTCAACAATTGGTGCTTTCATTGAGAGCTATTGAGTTATACTCAGAAGAAGCTCTCTCATTTGTTCATCGTTCATCTTTCTTCGTTCGTCGTTCATCGACATTGTTCGAAGATTTTGAAAGTTGTTCATCACTCATCAAGAATTTGTTCATCGTTCATCTTTCTTCGTTCGTCGTTCATCGACATTGTTCGAAGATTTTGAACGTTGTTCATCACTCATCAAGAATTTGTTCATCGTTCATCTTTCTTCGTTCGTCGTTCATCGACATTGTTCGAAGATTTTGAACGTTTGTTTCATCACTCATCAGGAATTCTTTCATCGTTCATCTTTCTTCGTTCGTCGTTCATCGACATTGCTCGAAGATTTTGAACGTTTGTTCATCGTTCATCTCCCTTCGTTCGTCGTTCATCGACATTGTTCGAAGATTCTGAACGTTGTTCAAATTATCCATCAAACAGCTTTCCAACTCAACATTCTTCGAATCGGCATGGCTAAAGTTCGCCGATCCGTTCAGTCAGCCGGGGAAGGTGTTTCTGCCTCAACGGCCCAGACGAGGAATGAAGCTCACATAGAGACTCCGGAGAAGCGCCCAGCTCGACTCGGGCGTGTGTCCCATAGAAGCGCCCTTTGAGACACTTGAAGGGAGGCCAACCTTCAGTTTTGAAGCATTCCCCTCTCCAGCTAACCAAGTACCCGCGCTAGGGGATGGAACTTCGACTTTACAACAGGCAAACGAGAGTTTGAATAGGAAATGCATTACGACATGATCAACTCACAACAAGCATGGTCCTACGGGAGTTTCTGGACGGGTGTCATGACATCTCAGGGAGAAGTCATCACCAACCTCCCCAGGACAACTTGGCGCAGCAAGTTGAAGGGTTAAGCAAACAAGTTCAACTCCAGTCAAAGCTCTTGCAGCAACTCCTAGCAGAGAGACCAATCCAGGAGCAGGACAGACGATCCACGTCACGTGGAAGACAAGAGAATGCCCAAAGACGTCCTAGGAAAGAGCAGGTTCGCTGCCAAACAATGTCACGAGATACTTCGCTAGGCGACTCTGGAGAAGAAAGTCACGCTCATCGAGCGAAAAGCTCACAACGCCTAAAGCCGTTAGTACGTGAACGGCTAGGAGGTAGGACTGGGGCAACTTCACAGGCAGAGCACTCACAACACTCACATAGGAGCAGGGGGCAACTTTGAGCTCTATACAAAAATCCAAAACGATCTGCCCACGGTAGTAAAAGGGAAAATGAAGCCTACTCCCCTGCACAATCCCAGAGAACAGGGGGAGAAGCTCAAAGAGGTTCTCAACGATTAGCAAAAAGGGACTCATCGCCTCAGCAAGGAGCATTGCAGGCTAATGATATTCAAAAAAATGCTGGACATACACCTTCGTGCTCAACAAGGAAGCGATCTAGAGGACGATCTACGTCGCCAGATACGGCTCTCTACGCCCTTTATAAGGGATATTGAGGAGGAGCCATTCCCCCCAGAGGTTCGCAACGCCAAACTTCACTTCATTCAAAGGAGCCTCCGACCCGGTAAAACACATAGATCATTTTCGAGGAGTCATGATCCCCCACAGGTCTAACGATGCGCTCATGTGCAAAGTTTTTCAAGCTTCCCTTCAAGGCCAAGCCATGACTTGGTTCAATCATCTCCCCCCGAGGTCGATTGAGTCCTTCGAAGAGTTGGCTTTGACATTTGTGAAGGAATACGCACAACTTCGGACAATCGAGGTGAAAGACGACCATCTTTTCTCTGTCCGAAAGAGAGCAAAAGACACTCTGCGACAATACATACGGAGATTTTGTGAGGAGAAATCTCGCATTATCGGCTGTAATGACTTTGTTGCGGCAATGGCATTCAAGCAAGGACTCCCTCGAGACAGCCAGCTTTACGGGGACATCGTCATGAGCAATGCGCGAGGTCTTTCCGAAATACTTTCGCTAGCAGAGCGACATGCAAGTTGGGAGGACGAGAGGCGCGCCGCTCATACTCATGGCCATGCTGGGACTAGAGAAAAGGCCTCCGATGAGGATGAACCCCATGGAAAGTCTGCAACTGGAAAGCTCAACAAGCGAAAGGCAGGGCAACACTCCCAAACGCCAGTTATGGGGAAGCCTAACTTGCAGCTATCTTTACCAGCCCATCAGATCCATAATGAAATTAAGAACAAGCCATGGTTTAAGAAGCCAGAGCCAGTCAAAGGCAATCAAGAGAGTGCTGATAAAACCAAATGGTGCGCCTATCATGAATGTTATGGGCACAATATCAACACATGTATATCTTTCGAAAGATATCTCCGAAATCTCCTGAGGGAGGGGCATTGTACAGACTACATAAAAAACAAGACTGTAAATCACATGGAGAACAAAGAGTCAAACGAGCCAGCGTCAAAGGTGATCCGCATCAACTAGACGCAAGTCAACATTAGAAAGACATAAAACTCTATGGAGCTTTTCAATTTTGCTTTTCAAGTTGCCTTCTGAATTCAAGTATCAATGAAATGAGATTAACAAATTGATTTGTTCACCATGTACAATTTTCAAAGCTTATTCTCTCTAGTGTAAAAAGCCTTCATGATCGAAGCATCCAAGCCTTCGTCATCGAAGCATCTGAGTTTTCGCCTTGCGAAGCATCTAAGCCTTCGCCATGCGAAGCATCCAAGCCTTCGTCATCGAAGCATTCAAGCCTTCGCCCTGCGAAGCATCTAAGCCTTCGCCATGCGAAGCACCTAAGCCTTCGTTTTCGAAGCATCCAAGCCTTCGCCCTGCGAAGCATTCAAGCCTTCGTCATCGAAGCATCAAAGCCTTCTGAGTCCTGCAAATTTCTGTGCAGCAGGGAGAGCTCATCTCGAGTGGTATCTCGCTCATTTTCTATCAGCATCCTCTCTGCACGGCTCATCTCCAACTCGCCCATTTTGGCTTCCGATGTGAAATTGAGACCTCAAGTTATCTTAGTTATCGCAATCTCACATCAACAACATAACTTTCCATTTCTGCCTGCCCTTCGCATCAAGATGGCACATTCGTAGGGCCAGAACGGAAAGGTTAGGAAAGAAGTTGCTCGGTATGCTTATGGGTTAGGAAAGAAGTTGCTCGGCATGGTTTTTTCTCCCAAGAACCAGTAAGTCCTTGTTTATTGTCCTTCTTCTGAACAACGGTCTCCTTCAAGCACAGTGGAACGCACAACCACTCCTTGTTTGGGATGTCTGAAAGCTTCTCGCCATTCATGGAGAAAGTAGTCGGCTCATGTCCCGAAACTCTAGAAGAACATCTGTCGCCAAGCTCCACGAGAACGTCGCTTGAAAAGGAAATTTGATTGCGAGCCTTCCACTCCATGAAGTCTTCGGATTTCTCAGATCCCATATCTTCCCCTCGGAATGGACTTAGGCCACGAAAACCGCCACGCTCCCACAGGGCAAGTTTGCCGGGTCTCTCAGCACCTTGACGCATGGCAAGCATGTATGTGGTACTAGCAAGAGTCACAGTAAGTGTGATCCTGCCTACCGATGCTCACTAGTCACGTCCGCAAGTGCACTCGGTCACCGCCAAGTCCCCGTCGACTGTTCAGCCAAACTCCGTCCACCACGTGGCACCGGTAGTACACCCGCTCCAACAAAGTTTCTAAACACCTTCGACGGACTCTTGATGCGTAGCAAGCATATTTGCGGTACTAGCAAGGGTCACGTTAAATGTGAGCCAGCCTACCAATGCTCGCACGCACCATCCAAACCGCTCATTTTCCAAGCCGGACGCACTTCCGTAATTTCCCACGCTTTCCAGGAATCTCGAATCCTGTCCAAAAAACAACATGAAAGGTCATTAATGACTCTAAAAACATCATATCACTTTTCCACAATTTTTCGGGAATTTAATATTAATTTAAAACATAACCTAAAACCTTCGGACCCTCGAAACAGTATCGATACGATGTCCGATTAACTCGTATCCAACACCAAAAATGTTCAAAACATTAAGTATAGCAAAACACCTGTTAAACACTTCCCCAGAAAGTCTACCACGCGCCCTCACGAGCCGCCGTGAGCGGCTGCGCGTGAAACCAACGCGCGGTGAACAGTGATTGCTACAGTGTCGTCCCTGCAACCTATTTCTCTGATAAACGGGTCGTGCAACCCGCGTCGCAACCCGACGAGTTTCACGCCAATTTGACACCCAATCCTGTAATTGAACATTCAAAAAGCTTAGGTATAAGTCTAATTAAAGTTCTATATACTTAATTAGAAAATTTATTACCTTAAACCACACGATTCGAAGATGAACTTTGAAGAACACCCGAACTCTGTTCAAGCTTCGAATTTCCTTAATCGCAACATATTTCCTTCAATTGATCAATCCAGAAGCTCAAATGGACTATGTTAAACTCTTTCCCCACTTCAATTGCGTCGATTAATCCCTCTACGATCACGACTCAACGTCGAAATTTGCTTACTGTCGACTTGACCGTTCAGAGCCAATTGGGCCTCAATTGGCTTCGTTCTTTCGATGATTCTGGTCGTAGCAATCTCAGGAAGCTTAAGGTAAGCTCAATTTGGATCTTCAAAGCTCGTAACTTCGATTTCGAATTTCCCCCCAAAACACCAAAATTTTCGATTCTAATTTCTCCTCACACTCACTATCCCCGTGTTTTCCCTCAGTTAAATCCGACTCCTCAAACGCTCAATTACTCACTATCAAGAACAATTTCATCCAAGTGTTCTCACGGATTGAAGATGCAAGATGAAGAGAATTAATGGAGTTTAAATAGAAATTAGGGATAAATTAAATAATAATTAAAACATAATGATGTTAAAATCCATAAAACATGGAGCTGTGTTTAGGGGTCCCTAAGTCATGGGATGGGTGACACTTGTCACTCATCCAAGTGTCCACACTCAACGGTCACTATTCATAATTTAATATTATTTTAATCGAAATCCCGGTTTGTTCGGTTAATCGTTTTCGTCCCCGAGACCATAACTTTGTCAACGAATCTCCGATTTCGACATGCCACCTGTCTATGGATTCGTATCGACTCGACCTACGTAACGGTCCTTGGCCCTCGTCCTTTGGACCTCCCGGGTCAAAAGTCAACATTTTGCCCCTGCTTGGGGGCAAAATGGTCATTTTTGCACATTATGACCGATTCACACCACTAAACCCGGTAATATAAGATTCCAAGCAAAATACATCCCTCCGGATTCCCTGAATACCGAATCGATGTGGGGGCATTTGTGGAACCCAGAATCATCCGAAAATTATGGAGCCACCACGTGTCCCGTAATTCCCAAAAATAACACTGATCATTCGAAAAATACCCGCACATCAAATAATCTATTTACCAGTTAAATACGTTATTTGGCCGGGTTAAAACCTCCGTAATATTGATATTCTCTCCGAGAGATAATTATCGTTATTCTTAATAAACGATAAATTAATATTAATATTAAAATACACTAAATATCATTACTATCATGATAAGCCATCATTATGATTATCAAAATAATATATTATTCATTTAATAATATATTATATTATTTATTAATTAAATATTCAAACCGACCAATCAGAACTCTCCAAGGCTCCCAAGATTTTTCTATAAATAGCAAGGCACATTTCACTTCCAAGGTACGTTGATTCTTCGTTTCGAAGTATATCCCTTTCCTCTCTCAAAGCTAACTTAAGCATCGGAGTGTTCTTGGTCGAACAACCCCCCGGGTAAATCGATCGAGGCAACGATAGCTAATTGTTTGCTGTTTGCAGGAATTGTGAGGACTTTTCGCGACGAGTTCAATCTTTGATTCAACACTCACATAAGAGAGCACAAATGTGTAGGGGGCTCACTCAAATTAAGATATGTTCATAGGATCAGACTATTTTCATTAATATAATAGTGTTTACTTGTATATGGTACAATAGACTTATTGGAGAAGAATGAGAATTGTAGAGAAAGGGGAGCTCTCATGTTTGGAGCTAGAAAGATAGGGAATCTGTAATGAGAGAGTTAAGTTCCCCCGAGGTTGTTCTTATATAGGCAATATTATATTATACATATACTAAACCTGAGTAAGTTTTGACACTGTTTATAGAGCAGTGCACTGACCATTCAACCCTTATTTTGTTTGCTAATTTTTTTGGTGTGAATAGTTATGTGACGTTTTTACCCTTCATCGATAGATGGTTTAAGTTTGTGGCAGTCGTTTCTTCCTTCTTCTTTCTTCGCGAAGCAACCAGACCCATCCGTCTTCTCCATCGATCTCCTCCATCGTCCTTCGCTTTTCTTCTCCTCCTTTCACACCGTTCCATCTGCATCTTCCTCCCAGTTTGCATCCACGGTACCATTGTTGTTCTCTATCTTCTTTTTCTTTATCATTTGTAGATGTTATTGGTTTAATTTGCTGATTTTTTTCTTTCCGAGTTCTGAATTCTTATGATCAACCAGCACCTACCTTAATTTATTTTCGTTACTTGAATTATTGTATTGTTAGGGTGTTGTGTTGGCAGACAGTTTTTAAGACTAAATTAATCATGTTCGGTGTCATCTACTCATCTCTGATTATGAATCTGTTTAATTATACCTGCACTTATATAAACATAGCATCCAGATTCAGCCCAGTTTGCATGTTTTTCAAAGTATAGTATGAGTAATTGAGTATGTACGCAATTAATTGCACCAAGTCAAGTTTTGAAACAATTTTTGTTCCTCATGTCCTCATGTTTTTTTGGTTTAATAGGTAGTAACTAATAGGAAGATATATGATGATGTCCACTAAGTGGTCGAAGTATGTTCTAAAGGAAGTAATTGAAAAGATAGCGTATGAGGTAAGGAGCAGCATTGATGATTTAGTGAGAACAGGGGTTGTGTGTCGATCTTGGAGAATTTCTGCATCAAACACTTTAATCGAAAACGTAAGAAGCCAGACATTTGATCCTAGCAGTGATCATCAGTCCCTTTTTGGGTTTATTGTCTCTTTATTTATTTCGGTCTTGCTGTTGCTCTCTTTCTAATTCGCCTTAACATCGTCCATTATTCTTTTCTATCTTTTGATTTGAAGTTTTGCTTTGTTTTTTGTGTTGTTGCAGAAGGTAATTTTCTGATGATGCCAGCGCGATGGAATTTCTGGGTAATTTACAGCTGATGTGCATGTGTGCAAATTGAGGCAAGTACGAAGGTCGCTCCCGGATTTACATCTTCTATGTCTTTGTTGTCATCTCTACTTAAGATTCATTGGAACTAAATTTTACCTCAACGTTTCTCGCCAGAAAATCAGTATAAATCACACCAGAAAAACAGTATTGAGTATGAGTTTTGTCACCTAAACTGAAGCAGCAAATAGACAAGAAAATCTGTACCCTTTACTATCCGAGTTCAAATTTCTAACTCACAAGTATAAATTAATATTGCTACGATGAAAAAGAAAGCAAGCCTCAAATAGGTGGACTAAGATTTGAAGTTGATTTGGTATGATAGGGGATTGAATTTATATAAGATGGATTTGAGTTACTGATTATTGTCATCCTTTTTTGTTTTTCTTTCCACCCTTATTTATTTGCTAGATTATTTGCACCTACAAGCATATTACAAGTTCTTTATAAGTCCTCCTAACAAGGGTTGGCCTTCAAACATATTTTTGATACCCTCCACTTGAATCAATTTTGATAAAGAATGAAGCAAAGAAAGACATCACAGAAAATAACATTTGTTTCAATATATTCTACACATAGTAAACCCAGAGCTATTAGTATTTTCTCTATTTCAATTTGTAATATAATGAGGAAAATTGGTGCGATTTTTTTATGTTGGCGACACTCAATAGATTGGTGCAGCAATCTATAACTTGGCATAACACTACTTCAATTCGTGGGTTTATAAATTGGCAAGCGCCAATCAGCGTTATAGTGGCAAGGTAGCCACACAGCCGCGCCGCACCACGACTTTTGAATCTCCACATAGATTGTGGCAAGATAGCCACACAACCGCAGTGATAATGGTCAATTTTAGATTTGCATCAAAGAACTTGCAGAAAGAAATATGGAGTAACGTATCTACAGTTGTTATGTTGTATTTTTATTATGCCTGAAGTTTGTTTAATTTTTTGGCAACAGATTTAGTTAAATGCATAGTTTTGAAGACACTGGTTATAAATTAGGGGCACCGTAGATCGTTGGTTACAGTTAATGAGGAGCATAGTTTTAACAGCTTCTCTCATTGTTTGAAATCGGGTGCTTTATTTTCAACTACTAATTGCGGGTTTCATTATTTTGCTTCTGCATGAATTTGGTCTGAATTTTTGCATCTAATTTAGTCAAATGTGTAATTTTTAATTCATACAATCCTGTGATAGCTGATTTAATTAAATTTAATATAAATTTTTTTTAATTTGATTGCTACTGTTTCTCGACTTGAATTATAGTCAACCATATATGATTGTTTTTCAGTTATAAAATAAAGTCGAAAACTATTTAGTGTGATTTTTTTGGCAGTTTAAAATTATGTTGACTTAATATTCTTTGAACTTCTGCAATATAAAAAAAAAATTTCGTACATCCTACTTAGTATAAAAAAATTAATTAATACCGCAGCATCACGCGGGTAATATTGCTAGTATATACTAAAACCAAGTCAGGTTTTGCACTGTTCTATGAACAGAGCAATTCCGATTTTACCCTTATTTTTTTGTTTTAATTTGTTTTGAATAGTGAACTATCATTTTTGCCCTTTTTTTTCCTTTTCCTTTTCTTTTATATTTTTTTTTCCTTTTCCCCTTATTTTATTTTTTTTCCTTTTCCCCTTATTTTATTTTTTTTCCTTTATACATATCAAATTTTTTTCCCTTTTTTTCTTTTCCTTTATAATATTTTTTTATTTTTTTTATTTATTTATTTTTTTATTTTTTTTCCTTTCTTTGATAGAAATAAAAAAATCACTACTCATTTATGAAAAATTAGTGATACTCAATTCATACTCAATTCAACAAACCCGTGGCAACGCGCGAGCCTAATTGCTAGTATATACTAAAACCAAGTCAGGTTTTGTAGTGCAATTCCTATTTTACCCTTATTTTTTTGTTTTAATATGTTTTGAATAGTGAACTGTCATTTTTGCCCTTTTTTTCCTTTTCCTTTTCTTTTATATATATTTTTCTTTTCCTTTTTCCTTTATACATATCAAAAAAAAATTTCCTTTTCCTTTTTTTGCTTTTCCTTTATAATATTTTTTTATTTCTTTTTTTATTTTTTATTTTTTTATTTTTCTTTTCCTTTATTTTTTTTATTTTTTTTCCTTTCCTTTATAGATATAAAAAAAAATCACTACTCATTTATGGAAAATTAGTGATAGCCCTGTTAATTGGTTCGAAAAAAACTAACCGAAAAACCGAACCGAACCGAACCGGAACCGAACCGAAAAAAATCGAACCGAAGGAAAACCGAAACCGTTTGGAGAAAACCGAACTGAATCGAACTGGTTCAGGTTCGGTTTTCGGTATAACAACACCGAACCGAACCGAATGGACCTAAAACCTAAACCGAACCGAACCGATCCGAATCGAAATGTTTTAGGTTACTTTGTAATGAACATTGATTAGTTATAATGGATCTTGATTAGTTGTAATAAACATTAATTAGGTTGTAATGGACATTGATTAGATAATAAATATTGATTATTGTATAAAAGTACAAAAAAAAATTGTTTTTAGAGAAAATTGAACCGATTCAACCGAACCGATTCACCATAATTTGAAGAAAAAAAAAACGGTTTTAACCGGAACTGAACCGAACCGAACCGAATAAGAGGAAAAACCGAACCGAACCGCATTGGAGGAAAACTCGAACCGAACCGAACCGATTTTTCAACCAGTTTCGGTTTCGGTAAAAAAACCGAACCGAAAAACCGATTAACACCCTTAATTAGTGATACTCAATTCAACAACTCCGCAGTAACGCGCGAGCCTAATTGCTAGTATGTTCTAAATAATGTTGTTCTCAAAATCTTCTGGGTAGTGTCGGTGGCCTGGTAATCTGACAAAAACCAAATGATATCAATACTGGACCTGTGGCCTCCTGTGGTGGACTCATTGATGAACTTTCTTTATGAGCCTTGATAATGTGCCTTGTTAGTGGGCCTTGAATATAGGCTCGGTGTGATCATCTAGGTTTCCTATTAAGTGCGTTGTTTGGTCAGTCTTGGCATGAACGAAAATTTCCAAGTTCTTAATTGAGGTGTACTGACCTCGATTAAGGAGTCGTAACAAGAGTGCTACTGACCTAGCAAATCCTTTATTTTGGTCCACTGTTCCGCTCGATGCATTGCCAATGGTACTCCAAGTGCTCAGTTAATGTGGGATTTTGAGAGGAAAAACTCACTTATAGTTGATGTATATCAGTTTGTGTTGATATGTTAGCATGGTAGTGTTTTTATCGATCATGGTCTTGGTGAGTGTAGAACTTTGTTCATGAACTTTGAATTTTACCAGTTGGCACTTTTAGCTATGTTTAGTATTGAATGTTATGCTTGTAATATTGTTTGTAAGTGTACACTTGCTCGCTCGCATGTTTTTGTGTTTACAATTATTTGAGTTAATGTTTCCTCGATATGTTTGTTGAGAAGATGTGTGCTCTGGATGTTTTGAGCTAATGTGCGTAAGATATGTATGTGAGTGAATATGTGCTCCGTATGTGTTGAGTGAATATGTACTCGATATGTGTTGAGCGACTGTGTGCTCGATATATATTGAGAAAATATGTGCTCAACACGTGTTGAGAAAATGTTTTCTCAATATGTGTCACGTGATACTCGTCGCGGGTGACTGGGCTTGAGCTGAATTGTCATTGTGGAGTAGGCAAGTGTTAGTTATTTGAGCTAAATTTATTTTCAAAGGTCCCGGTTTGGAAGAAGGAATTGAGTCCATGGGTTCTTTGGGTTTTTGGGTTCTCTTCCTTATCGTTTTGTCTGTTTATTCTTTCCTCTCTTGGTTTTTCTTCCTTCCTCTTCTATTTTTTTATTCTCTTTTTTTCTCTCTGTTCCCTTGTTTTCCATTCCTCAAAATGCAAACGCAAAAACGGTGAGAATAATTTCAACAAATGAGTACTGATGCCACTAATCGAAACCAGATGGTGACACATCCCACAAGACCCAGGTAATGACTCAACACTTTCCCACACTCAAATCCATAAACTATTTTCCAAACTTCCTAACGTCCTATACAATCGTTTTTGATATGTAACTCGATCGTAGGATCACCGATTTTGAAGTGCCGTTTGTCTATGGACTCAGAATTTTGAGACCTACACAACGATCCTTAATAAATGTGCAAAATGTACTCACAACATAAAGACAACTTTGAAAAAATATAAATAAAGGCAAAATTGTCAATTTATAATACTCCAAAATTATATTTCTTGAGTTTTCGGGTCGTTACACGGTGCCATTGTTAATATGCATTTCAAAAATTATGTGGACGTGCATGAGCTGATCGACAAGGTTGGGTTAGCATGTTAGCTGGGCTTTAGTTTAAACAATTTCATAATGCGTGCTTGTTGAATTAAGGCTACATTAAAGCTTCAATTGGTCTAGAATTGAAGTTGGCCGATCGAAGTTCGTTCTGTCTGGTGGACTTCAATATATCTTATAGAATTCATCAGGTAATTAGTTATTGACTATAATGAGCATCTCTATCAACCGTGAAGTTAAAATCAGTGATTGGAAGAGCGAATTTATTGGATTGGTTTATTATTTCCTGACTAAGATGGGCAATAGATAGAATCACTTGCAGCACATTAGTTTCGATCAGTACATATGTCTAACTCTAATGTTTGAATATTGCATTGTTTTGAAGTCGGTGAGTCCCACTTGAGAAAAATCCTCCACTTCTAATGGAGGAGGTGAGAGGATATGATGCACCCTTGCACACTCTAATGTTATATCAACATGTATGATCGGAATACTGCACTTCATTTGGTGGAGCTTGTTCAAAATTCAATGATTAGTAAAATTGGACAGCAAGTGCGTCCTTGTCGACAAGCTGGGTTTATGCCTAAGTATGGACTATGGAGTCTGCAGGTCTTCACGACTTCATGGAATCTGTTATGGGTTGGGCCAGCAAATGATGCATAAGTCACCATGGGTTTAGTTTTCGACGTTGCTGATTGTTTGAAGTGAAATGCACATAAGTGAGATGCAGATTGGGCTTCTTTGTTGGACTAGGTAGCTTGCCGCTCCGTGAGGTGTTTTGATGGTGTGAACACTGGCCCATATAGGCTAATGCAAATATATATAGACCTCTTGGGCTGATTGCTTCAACTTCCTAAGGTTCTTATGGTAGACTCCTTTTGAAATTACAAAACTGCGAGTGATGGGAGTCCAGAAGGGGGGGAACTATATTGGAAGTTGGTTGAGAAAAAGACGCAGTTTGTCGCTTTTAGGCGTTGCACTGGCCATGCAATAGCTGATGATTGACAACACATTTCTCAAAATTCCACGTGGTCTCCGAAGGAGATCGGTTCACATCTTTTATGATTACTTCTTTGAGCTCGCTATTTCACCAATTCTCGCGCAGTGGATGGATTTCCGATTGGCATGGTGGGTTGGTGAGCCATGAATTGGTGGTCGACATGGTGCTTACTAGATGGATTAGTTCTTATTGCAGACATGTCAGCATCCTGGGTATTGGTGATGTCAATTAGCATCGCTGGCCACGTGACTTCTGACAGGACCCATCCCAAATCCCTCGGGATTAGTGTGGGACGTGCTTGCTCCCTTCTGACACGAAGTGTCAGACCAAGGATATTTCCGTCCTTTACCCAACCGGGCTATCAGAGTACGCCAAATATCCGAAGGAGGAATGCGATGTCTCGTCTCTGCTACAGCCGCATCCGCGATCAACCTGAAGGGCATTCAAAATATAAAAGCTGTGAGTGGACAAAACAAATATTTTATAAAAACATTTTCATAAAAGAGATTTATGCCCTTCATTAAAAACATATGCATGCATTCGAAAACCATTTCTAGGGTTCATGCCCGGTTCCCATAAACCATCATGAACCATCAAACCATTTGGGCCTTAGCTCGAAATCAGTCAAACAACACATGAGACCTCCGCCCAAACCAAAACACGTGGGAACTAGTCCCGAAACCATCTCATACGGGTCTCAGCCCAAAACCAATATGTGAGGGTCTCAGCCCAACGCCATCTCAGTGAAAACTCATCCACATATACATATATACATATATAACCCATCCTAGGCACTTCCGGAGAAGATGCCAACTCGGGGCACACAGCCCCTAGGGAACACATCCCTGATATAGTCACGATGTCTCTAAACATATATAAGTATGCATACTACTCGGGGTCTCACTCTGAGTCTTCTCCCAGGAATTCTCCATTTGGGAGGCTCATCTTCGGACTTAGTCCGATCATCTCTCCGAAATCTGGTCCGAGACCACATCATAACGCCCACTCCTGGAACGGGATCCTTATGGGATACCCACTCTGGTCTGTGGATCGTGACTCTCCAGGTCGACGACTGGAGGAGACCAATCAATAATCTCATAAGGAGGGTAAATACATACCAGTACACAAAATCGGAAAAACGAGACTCATGCCCGATAACAGAAATCAACTGGGCCTTCAGCCCGAATATAAGACTCAACAGGACCTCTAGCCCGATTTCACAATAACTGGGCGTCGAGCCCGAACTCTTAAATCAACAGGGCATCGAGCCCGATATCTCAGGGTTAGTCACGATCCCGATCATAGCGATGCGTGCAACCATCAATCCAGAACCGCTCTCAATCCTGGTATGTCCTCGTGAACACATCACTGTCGCGATCATCTCAAGACCATGGTGCACATGTCGCCGATCGATCTTCTAAACCTCCAGCACTCTGAATTCAAGCCTCCATTGGATGCTCGACAACGGGAAGTGCATCGTGACCTCTCCGGAAGGAACGCATCCCAATCCAGAGACGAGCATCACGTCGTCCGTCGTCGTGCACACAGCACCCGTCGTGACCATGACTCAGACCTGTAGGTCATCAATAGGGTCTCATGCCCGAGTCAAAACCAAATCCAAATGGGTCTCATGCCCGGTTTTATCTTTTCAAAACCGTTTCATGAAAACCGAAAGCGTATCAGCACGTATAAAACCCGAAAACCTCGAAGTACGTGCCCATACGTAAACACACACCAAACTTCACTCAAAGCATCCCAAAACACATATTAAAACATATATAAAACATTTATGCATGCATCAATTTCAGAAAGAAAGTCCACTCACAGACCGTCTGCGCTGCCGTCTCGATAAGCGTGCAATACGGCTCTCTCGGGTCAGTCATCGTCTCCGGGACTTCCAAACCTGTCCAAATCACTTTAGAGGGTTACTAACTACTTAATTAACCCCTCACTAAAGCCCCCTAATTTTCCGGGATTTTTAACTATTTTTAAACGCGCACCGAAACCTTCGGACAACCCGAACTATATCTAGACGATGTATGATCGACTCGAAACCTGTCCCAAAATGTTCGTTACATCGAATAGATAATTTGACATATTATACACTTCCATAGATTTCTTGCCACGTGCCCTCACACGCCCTGTGATTGGCCTGCGCTTGGGCCTCACACGCCGGGCTACAGTGCATCATCTTCAACCTCTGGCCAGTTCAGACCAGCCAGTTCAATCATGCCTGCAACTTGGACCGGCGTGACTGATCCAGATCTATACCCGGTCCAATCTTCAACGTTTTCCTCCCTAATCAATCCTAATCTTCTTGTTTTGATCTTAGGAACTTAAACCAATAAACAAAACCTCCTAAAACCTTTAAAATCCGACCGGTCCAGTTTTGTTCTCACGGTCCAGTTTTCCAAAACCTTCCCCAGAGTTCCTCAACCTCCAACCTCACTCAAAATCATCTTAACACACTCCTAGAAACCTATTTAATTCATTAAAAACAACCAAAACGTCCCATAATTCTTGAAATCGAAAAATGGATTAAATCGATTAAAACCGATTACCTGAGCACGAGTCGGCCTCCGCCGTCCACGGCGGCGCTCACTTGCCGGCCACCACCTCTATCTGGTCCTCACTTCATCCTCTTGGGTCTCACAAATGTTCAAACGGCCAAGGGTTTGGTATTGGGGTGATAGGTTGATCGGGGTTTTGGGTTTGGAATGAAGAAAATGGTCGATGAAAGGGGATATGCATGAGTTGGTTTGGATGGGTGACACTTGTCACTCATCCATTGGCATGTCCAATAATATCTGGGCCCCACTTGCTGCCAAATAGTCTCTGTCTCGTAAAACGTGCAATTATTCTCTCGAACTTCCTTGAACTGTAACCTTGTCGTCGAACGTCCAAATTCGACGTGCCGCCTGTCTACCGATTCGTATCATTCTGATCTACGTAACGGTCCTCGGCCCTCGGCCATCTGATGACAAGACCCACCCCTATTATCACCCCGATAACCGGGACGAACCCTGCTCCCATCTGATAACCCAACACAAAAGACCAAACCGACCTATCAACAACCCACAATTTACATTGCCAGACCAGTGAGAATTTAAAATCCAACGAGTCAACAGTCATATAGAGCATAGTACAAAACAAGGTAAGACATAAATCCTACTAAAAGTTGACTACACGTACAATGGAAAAGCTCGTCATGGAAAACGTCGGAAAACTCCGGAAAACTCTAGAATACTCTATGCCTCTGCCTCAACGTTAGCCCCAGCGCTAGCACCACGGCCTGGAGGGCATTTAAAAACCAGAAAAGAGTGAGTGGACTAAAAATAAATAATAGTTTCAAAAACAGTTTAATAAACAAACCAGGATTTTGCCCTCCGTTTTCAAAACATGCATGCATAACTCAGTATCTGAAAATATTTATAAATCATATAGTAATCATCATGGAAACAGTATCATAAAAACATGAAATACAAATATCATCATCCGATCAAACCTGCTGGATCTATCCGAGTCTTTAAACTCAATCCATGCCTCAATATAATCCGAGTCTTCAAACTCCCGAGTCTTTAAACTCAATAGGCCTACGGGGAAAAATCATAATATCCGAGTCTTTAAACTCCCGAGTCTTTAAACTCAATCTGGGTCTTTAAACCCAATCCAGGCCCGCCCCCGTCATATCATAATCCGGGTCTTTAAACCCAATAACCAGATCCAGCAAATCCAATCCAAAACCATTTGAAAACCATATCTAAATCCATATCCAAACCCGAATTTGAAATCACTAGTCAGAAGCCATGCCGGCTTTCAGAACCGTCATTCCGAACCCAAATCCAGAAATCCCTTTTCAAGCTTTAAAATCAAATCTCGATTTCCGAAATCCGATTTTCAAACCGAAAACCTTGATTATCAAATCATGTTTCGAAACCCATTTATAGTCATAGCAAATCATTTATATGTAAATCCCAAAATTATAGCATCAGAATCAGAATCAAATCATATCTCGTAAAACGTGTCGAAATACGTATAATTCTAAAAATTGCCTCGAAAAAGTATGTAAAACAGATAAATCATAATTCGAAACACGAAACCATATTTAAAAGCATGAGAAATGATAGATTAAAACAGCTATGCATTCTCAGTTAGAAAACAAACAGTCCACTCACAGTTCCCGGGCACGTCCCGTACGTTCCTCGGTTGCCTCAGGGATTTCCCGACCTGTCAAAAGTCACCAATCCGGGTCACAAACACTTCATTTAGGCTTACCCTATTTTCCCCAATTTTCCCGGATTTTTAAACGTAATTAAACGGAACCCTATACCTTCGAACACTTAAAACTAACCCGATCTGGTGTCCGATCGACACGAAACCTGTCCTAATATGTTCGTTACATCGATTAGAGTGAAAACTGTGTTGAACGTTTCCCCTGAACAGTCCCCACGCATCCTCACGCGCTTGCACTGTTCATCGTCTTCAACCTCAGTCCACCCGGTTCAGACCGATCTGGTCGAACTGAGCCGGCGTGGCCGATTCTCACTCAAATCCAGTCCGTTTTCAATCCTATCTTCACTACTAGTTTCGTCCCACTCTAAGCAATCGATTTAAGTAAGAAAAACACGAATTAAAGTCCAAATCCTCACCTGTCAAATTCGAACCAAAACCCAGAAAAAAACCATGTTCTGTTCCCAGCCACTGGTTGTCCTCCCAGCCACGATTTTGGTTCCCTGAGCTCAATTACAACCTCCTAGAACCATTAGTAACAAAAGAACAGCTCGACTAAGTTCCAAAACCCATGATTCTCACTTTGAACTTAAACGGAAAAACAGGGGACAGCGAAAACTCACCCCGTGTTCTGACCTCCACCGTGCTCGCCGCCGTGTTCCTCTGGGTCTACAAGGCTGTCCTCAGCCTTCCTAATATTCCCTCGAACCCGATTGGATCAAAATGATCGATGGTGGTTGCACCACGGTCCTCGACACCTTCTCTGTTTTTCGGGTTTTACTCACCTCTCACACACCTAAACTCACTTCAGTTCAACCCAAACACTCACCATTCTCACAACTTCTCTCTACTCTCACTCACTGGATCACCAAAACTCACACACTGACCCAGAAACCGATCGATTCCCTCCCTGTTACACGGTCTCTGTTTTCTCCTCAGTGCACGACTAAAACAACTCAAACAATATATGTGTACCCGTGTAGTGGCTATAACCCACTGGAAAACAACCAGGTGTCAAACACCTGGTGGACCATCCCCAGAATATCCAATTAGCACTGCACATTTGTCCTTATCAGATTGACACGCTTCCCAAGGTGCAAAAAGACCAAAATACCCCTAACTGTTCAAATTACGATTTTACCCTTCGCTTCCTAGACCCATATCTCACTCGTCCGATGTCCGATGAAGGCGTGCCGCCTGTCGTTGTACTCAGGAAGTCAAGATCTATCTAACGGTCCTCGGTTTGCATGAAGAAACTTTGTCGTTCAAAAAGTCAACAAATTCCCCTCTTTTAACCAAATTACGAAAGTGCCCTCAACCTTCCGAACATCATAACTTCCTCCTCAGATGTCGGAATCGGGCGTGCCACCCGTCTACGGACTCGTGACGTCCCGAACTACGTCACGGTCATCGGTCAATGCCCAATTGACCGTCTGACCTAAAAGTCAAAATTTTGCCCATTCCAAGGGTAAAATCGTCATTCTACGCCAACCGTCCAAAAATATCCAACTAATCACCGATTCTCCTCGTTAATCCGTCACTAATCACTAAGCTAATCCCGACTCCCGGGATGGGTCTTTACAATCCACCCTCCTTAAAAAGAATTTCGTCCCGAAATTCCACATCTCGTACCTCTGTAACTAGTGGCGAGATCCGACGGACCTTACACCTGGGTCTCCTACCCGGTGTCCAAAGTATCCTGACAGTTCCCAACTTGTCATCAAACGAACCAACTCATCTGCGATCAAGTCTAGGCACGCTACAACACCCCTACTACTAGTTTTAACCCTTCTGACACCTTCTCGAGTCGAACGTACCTCGTACCAGAGTTACAAAGTACTCGCCCCTACAATAACTAGTCATTTACTCGGAATCACCCTGATCCGATCCACAAGTTCCCACCAATAATAGTCAACTTGTGGGAATGACACCAATCGTCCGTCTACCCACAACATACCCTGGCACTAAGCCGATCACCAACACTTTACCAAAACTGCACGTCCAAAGCAACAGTCTGGTTCCAACCACTGTAAAACTAGTACGTACCTTCCACGTACCCGTGCCCAGTACCACCTACTACAACTACATTGCTTACGCAAGGGAAACTCTACGAACTTAAAAGAAACAAAGGTATTTTAGAATACCTCAAACAGAGTTCATAGAGTACATCCTCACGTACTTCCACCTACACCTTCCGAGAAATCCAACTCAAAGTCCTTCCCAGACTCCCGGTCTCCTGGTCGGTAGGAAATCCTAAGGTAACTTAACTACGAATCCAAAGTAGACCTCCCAAACCAATTTTAGGTCCAACAACCAATACCCAACTGAAACTCTAAACCAGAAGCGATCCATACCTGATCTACTCACCCTTAAGGGAATCCTACCTACCGACGCACTACTTCGCCTACACTTCCCATAACTGCTCAGACCTCCGCGTCAAATCAATCGACAAAGTCCTAAAGGCACACCTAGATTGTGGGTTCTCTTCAATAACCTCATATCGATCAGTTATAGTCACTCATTTTCCAATCCCTTCCGTCATCCTTCAACGGAATTCACTGTAGTCCTTAACCTTGTCACTCCGAGTCACCTAGGGGAAAATCCTAAACTCTACCCCGGAATCCAACAAAACTGTATACAACACGACCAAGGATAGTAAATGTACCTATCACCACGTCGAGTGCTGACTGAACCTCCTGCTGAGTCATCGCAAAAACTCGGGCCTGGGGTCCTGAAGATCGGCCGCGTCCCCTCAAACCACTAGTGGCACCTCCACCTCCTCTGGTGCCTGCTACCCTTGAAGCTGACGCCGTGCTCCGTCCTGGTTCCGCTGTAACTCGGCCTACACCACCCTCCTGGGGTAACAACGGACACTCTCGTCGGAAATGACCTCGCTCTCCATAATAGTAGAAAACATCCCGACTGGGTCCTCCACTCGGTCTCCCCGTAGATGCAACAGATGTCACACTGGCTTGCGGAGTCGGTTGTGCTCGGTGTCCACGGAACCCTGAACTCTGGAAACTACCAGGTCTGCCAAAACGGTCATCACCATCGGATGAAGCTCCACTGTAGTTGCCCCTCTTCAGGGTCCTCTGGCTCGAAGTTCTAGAAAAAGGATGCTCTCGGCGTCGTACCGGTAAGCTAGCCTCTACCCTCACCACAACATCCGAAAACTCTCGGAGGGTCTCAAACGATCCAGCCGTCACTATGGCTCAAATCTCACCTCGCAGGCCCAACTCAAACCTGCGCCACTTCTCGGCTTCCGTAGCCACAAACGCAGGAGCAAAGCGGGACAACATCTGAAATTTTTATTCGTACTCATCCACCGTCATACTCCCCTGCTAGAGTTGCAGAAACACAGCCTCCTTGGCATCACGGAATGAGTAGGGGTAGTACTGATCCAGAAATCGCTCCCTAAACGTCTCCCAGGTCACGGTGTGGGCATCCCAGCCTGACAACTCAAGGGTATACCACCACTCATACGCCGCACCGTCCAGTAAAAAGGTAGCTAGTAACACTCGATCCTCTGATGGGCATCGCATCACTGTGAAAATCAGCTCAAGTCTCGTAATCCACCTATGGGCTTCCTCAGGGTCTGCCCCACCACTAAACGTCGTAGCCCCAAGCAGCTGGGCTCGCTTGATCGTAGCACTCTCTGTCTCTCTCGCTGTGCCGTTTGCAGGTCATGGAGGAGGCTCACGTCTCGGAGGCATAGTCAATCGTACGCTGAAAGAGGCATAGAGTAAGTAAAATGACCTAAACACTACTACGTGCCCAACATAAACTATAAACCTATGCTCTGATACCAATTGACAGGACCCACCCCGATTATCACCCCGATAACCGGGACGAACCCTGCACACGTCTGACAACCCAACACAAAAGGCCAAACCGACCTCTCAACAACCCACAATTTACATTGCCAGAACAAGGAAAATTTAAAATCCAACGAGTCAATAGTCATATAGAGCATAGTACAAAACAAGGTAAGACAGAAATCCTACTAAAAGTTGACTACACCCACAACGGAAAAGCTCGTAATGGAAAACGTCGGAAAACTCCGGAAAACTCTAGAATACTCTATGCCTCTGCCTCAACATTAGCCCCATCGCTAGCACCACGACCTGAAGGGCATTGAAAAACCAGAAAAGTGTGAGTGGACTAAAAATAAATAATAGTTTCAAAAACAGTTTAATAAACAAACCAGGATTTTGCCCTCCGTTTTCAAAACATGCATGCATAACTCAGTATCTGAAAACATTAATAAATCATATAGTAATCATCATGGAAACAGTATCATAAAAACATGAAATACCAATATCATCATCCGATCAAACCTGCTGGATCTATCCGATTCTTTAAACTCAACCCAGGCCTCGATATAATCCGAGTCTTTAAACTCCGGAGTCTTTAAACTCAATAGGCCTACGGGAGAAAATCATAATATCCGAATCTTTAAACTACAGAGTCTTTAAACTCAATCCGGGTCTTTAAACCCAATCCGGGCCCGCCCCCGTCATATCATAATCCGGGTCTTTAAACCCAATAACTAGATCCAGCAAATCCAATCCAAAACCATTTGAAAACCATATCTAAATCCATATCCAAACCCGAATTCGAAATCACTAGTCTGAAGCCATGCCGGCGTTCAGAACCGTCATTCCAAACCCAAATCCAGAAATCCCTTTTCAAGCTTTAAAACCAAATCTCGATTTCCGAAATCCGATTTCCAAACCGAAAACCTTGATTATCAAATCATGTTTCGAAACCCATTTATAGTCATATCAAATCATTTATATGTAAATCCCAAAATTATGGCATCAGAATTAGAATCAAATTATATCTCGTAAAACGTGTCGAAATATGTATAATTCTAAGATTTGCCTCGAAAATCGTGCAAGTATGTAAAACAGATAAATCATATTTTGAAACACGAAACCATATTTAAAGCATGAGAAATGATAGATTAAAACAGCTATGCATGCTCAGTTAGAAAACAAACAGTCCACTCACAGTTCCAGGGCACGTCACTCGCGTTCCGTACGTTCCTCGGTTGCCTCAGGGATTTCCCGACCTATCAAAAGTCACCAATCCGGGTCACAAACACTTCATTTAGACTTAGCCTATTTTCCCCAATTTTCCCAGATTTTTAAACGTAATTAAACGGAACCCTAAACCTTCGAACACTTAAAACTAACCTGATCTGGTGTCCGATCTACACGAAACCTGTCCTAAAATGTATGTTACATCGATTAGAGTGAAAACCGTGTTGAACGTTTCCCATGAACAGTCCCCACGCATCCTCACGCGCCGCCCAAAGGGACTGCGAGTGGGCTTCACGCGCCTGCACTGTTCATCGTCTTCAACTTAAGTCCACCCAGTTCAGACCGGTCCGGTCGAACCGAGTCGGCGTGGCCGGTTCTCACTCAAATCCAGTTCATTTTCAATCCTATCTTCACTAATAGTTTCGTCCCACTCTAAACAATCGATTTAAGTAAGAAAAACAAGAATTAAAGTCCAAATCCTCACCTGTCAAACTCGAACCAAAACCCGAGAAAAACCAGGTTTTGTTCCCGGCCACTAGTTGTCCTCCCAGCCACGATTTCGGTTTCCTGAGCTCAATTACAACCTCCTAGAACCATTAGTAACAAAAGAACAGCTCGACTAAGCTCCAAACCCACGATTCTCACTTTGAACTTAAACGGAAAAACAGGGGACATCGAGAACTCACCCGTGTTCTGACCTCCACCGTGCTCGCCGCTGTGTTCCTTTGGGTTCACAAGGCTATCCTCAGCCTTCCTAATATTCCCTCGAACCCGATTGGATCAAAATGATCGATGATGGTTGCACCACGGTCCTCGACACCTTCTCTGCTTTTCGGGTTTTACTCACCTCTCACACACCTAAACTCACTTCAGTTCAACCCAAACACTCACCAGTCTCACAACTTCTCTCTGCTCTCACTCATTGGATCACCAAAAATCACACACTCACCCAGAAACCGATCGATTCCCTCCCTGTTACACGGTCTCTGTTTTCTCCTCAGTGCATGACTAAAATAACTCAAACAATATATGTGTACCCGTGTAGTGGCTAGAACCCACTGGAAAACAGCCAGGTGTCAAACACCTGGTGGACCATCCCCAAAATATCCAATTAGAACTGCACACTTGTCCTTATCATATTGGCATGCTTCCCAAGGTGCAAAAAGAACAAAATACCCCTAATTGTTCAAATTACGATTTTACCCTTCGCTTCCTAGACCCATATCTCACTCGTCCGATGTCCGATGAAGGCGTGCCGCCTGTCGTTGTACTCAGGACGTTGAGATCTATCTAATGGTCCTAGGTTTGAGTGAAGAAACCTTGTCATCCAAAAAGTCAACAAATTCCCCTCTTTTAACCAAATTACGAAAGTGCCCTCAACCTTCCGAACATCATAACTTCCTCCTCGGATGTCGGAATCGAGCGTGCCACCCGTCTACGGACTCGTGACGTCCCAAAATACGTCACGATCATAGATCAATGCCCAATTGCCCGTCCGAACTAAAAGTCAACATTTTGCCCATTTCATGGGCAAAATCGTCATTCTACGACAACCGTCCAAAAGTATCCAACTAATCACCGATTCTCCTCGTTAATTCGTCACTAATCACTAAGCTAATCCCTACTCCCTGGATAGGTCGTTACATCTGACCTCACGGGTCAAAAGTCAACTATTGGCCCCTATTCACCCAAATTACCAAAATGCCCCCGATCTTCCGATCGTCATAACTTCTTCCACGGGTGTCGTAATCAAACGTGCCACGTGTGTCACTACCCGGCCCATCTAACACAATATTGTCCGCTTTGGGCCCAGCCCTCACGGTTTTGTTTTCGGGAGCTTACGTACAACTTTCCAGTAGGTCACCTATCATGGGATTGCACCAGCCTCAACTCGCTTAACTTTAGGGTTCCAATCCCCCCCCAAAGCCACTGAGCTCTCCAAAATGCCTTGTGCTAGATAGGTGTGTGCCTACACCTTTAAGGCACACCACCATCCTCTCCTAGACCATTCCCCCTCGCAGGAATGTGGGATTGTGCACCGTTCCCTCCAGGACACTGGTCTTACAATCCACCCCCCTTAGGGCCCAGCGTCCTCGCTGGCACACTTCCGGTCGGGGGTCCGGCTCTGATACCATTCTGTCACGACCCGGCCCATCTAACACAATATTGTCCGCTTTGGGCCCAACCCTCACGGTTTTGTTTTCGGGAGCTCACGTGCAACTTCCCAGTAGGTCACCCATCATGGGATTGCACCAGCCTCAACTCGCTTAACTTTGGGGTTCCAATCCCCCCCAAAGCCACTGAGCTCCCAAAAGGCCTTGTGCTAGATAGGTGTGTGCCTACACCTTTAAGGCACACCACCATCCTCTCCCAGACCATTCCCCCTCGCAGGAATGTGGGATTGTTCATCGTTCCCTCCAGGACACGGGTCTTACAACGTGTCTATGAACTCGTGACGTCCCAAATTACGTCACAGTCATCGGCCAACGTCCATTTGCCCGTCCGAACGAAAAGTCAACAGTTTGCCCATTCTAGGGGCAAAATCGTCATTTTTCTCTAAACGTTCGATAATCCTCGTCTAATCTCCGATTAGTCTCGCTAATCCGTCATTAATCCTTAATTAATCCTGCTAATTCGAGACGGGTCGTTACAACTCCTCGTAGGAAATTGTGATGGGTTGATAACTTCACTTAGGCTGCAAATGGGTTGTTGGTGTGTGTGTGTAGACTCGCAGAAGAATATCGAGACAAAAAATCGTCGAGGAAGAAAAGGTCGCCATTTTTTTGTGTGTTTGCATTGATGGATAGTCCATCCAAATCATTGCATTCTCCTTGTTGAGAATCCACATACATGTTGAGCTTGTGCCTAAATTCATAGAAGTTTAGTGGTCATGGGTGAGCTCTGCCTTCTTAAGTAGGATGTCAATACCCATCTTACTGTGTAAATGCCAATTTTTTTTTTAATATCGTGTCTACAAAATATCCTTTACCGATCTGCAAAGTGTTTATTTATGACTTTGGAGTATTTGGCAGAGATAGAAGATGTACTTCTAGGAGCATAGTTGATTTTGTAGTGGGGTGTTTAGTGTTCTTGGGTTCGCGCGCAGATTTCAATAGGTGTGAGGAAGAGAGGGAATTAACATAGATTTTTGTTATGCTTCAGACAGACCATGAAATAATTTATGCATAAAATGTACCAATTTAGAAGTAAGAAAACACACTCACCGACCATTCTCATTAATATAATAGTATATATTTAGAGCCTTTTAGAGGGAGAATTGGAGTTGTAGAGAGAAATGAGAGCTCACATTTTTAGAGAGAGTGTGGGGATCTTTAGTGAGAGAGTGAAGTCTTCCAAATGTGGCTGACCATCAAAACTGATCTAAACATCACCAGGAGTATGTAATTGACCACAAAAATGGATAATTTTGCTCTAAATTCACCCAAACCTTGAAGATTTCGGCCCACCTTCAAACATTCATCTGGGTTGATCCCACTCTCATCTCTAGAGGAGGTTCATACTGTGTTAGTCTGAAAATAGGACTAGGAAGAAGAAAATATTTCTTCTCTTCTATTTCTGGAGGTTTCTGGAGAATAAAAGAAAGGAGATGAGTAGAGGGACTTTGGAGATGAGTGAGAGGAGAGATGAAGCTTAACAGTGACTTATTGAAATTGATATTGTATTTTATCAGTTATAATTATTTATAATTATATTTTATTTGAAAATCGCACCGTATTCAGTCGAGTGCAGTATTATAACCTTTCCGCTTTATATAGGCAATATTATTAGGTATTGATGGTAGGATCCAATAATGGGCTTTACTAATGGATCTTGATGATTAGCCTTATTAGTAGGCTTTGGGGATGAGCTCGATGCGATCGTTTAAGTCTTCTATTGATCCGTTGCTTGGTCAATCTCGACACGAATATAGATAATAATGAGATTTATATTTTAAAAATTAATTGTTTTTACTATGACTAATGGTGAATTTTGTATTCTTGTTGCATAAAGATAAATAGTCGGTGTAAATCTATAAAGACTAAGTCAACTTTGAGGTCGATATTATTACAATAGACAATTAGTCATAAAACACTCTTTTATAAGGATTATTTGGGTTATTTTATAAGAAAATCTAAACTTGAGATCAATGTTGCAAAAACCCTCATTCTTCTTCTTCCTTCACAGCCTTTCAATCTATTGACTATATGCCTTTGTCTACCGCGAAAGAAAACTTTTGCTCCAAATGACACAAAAGCTTTAACAGCAGCTCAATGAGGTGGGATCAAAGCATAAGACGGTTCCTTCCTCTAGAGACGCTCTTGTCAAGCTCTTAAAGGTCATTTTTTCCATGCAGGAGGTCTTACTGCAGTGAGCGAAAGCTTTTACTCCAAATAAAACAAAAGCTTGAACTACAGCCAAGGAAGTGGGATCGAAGCTCGAGACGCTTTCTTCCCAAAGACGCTCTCGTCTAGGCTCTTAAAGTTTGCATTTCTCTAATTCTTTTAGGGTATGTAGACAATTTGTATGTCCCTTTCTCCTTTGAAATTAGTTTACAAACCGTTTCTTGTTTTCTCAAAAATGCATTCTCTACACGTTCATTATTTTCTATTTATTTTTCAGAACGACTAAACAAGCAAAAGCTGTATTAATTTTGAGGTCCATATACTATTTACAGAAAATTACAGTTTAGTACCCTGTAGTTTACTCTCAATAACAGGGTCATACCTAGGGTTTCAAAATGGAAATTTTACACCCTTAACTATATGAAGGAAGACACATTGTCCATCCGTTATGTTTTCCATCCACATCGATGTTAACTCGTGATGTGGCAGTTGTTTGGGCCCACAATAATTCAAAAAATATTATGTTGAAGGGTAAATTAGACACTCTCCCAATAAACCCCTAATTGATACATTCTCCTTTAGAAATTCTCTGTCAGGACCCACCCCCTAATTCCCCGGGATTAAGGGCTAAATCCTGCTCCCGTCTAACTTATGTATGACACAAAGGCTAAACTGACGTCCAACCTCCATGTTACACGTAAGTCGGACAAGGGATTCTCGATCCAGCCATACTAAAAGTATCCGGACTTCCCAGAGTGCGCCGAACTACTGTGGATTTCGGTTGTGATGTCTCCGTCTCTCTCGACCAACAGCCCGCACCGCAACAACCTGCAGGGTATCGAAAACATGAAAAGACCGTGAGTGGACAAAAATAAATAATAAGTTCAAAAATAGTTCAATAAAATAATTTCATTTTACCCTCCACGCAAAAACCAATGCATGCATATCAGTTCATGTTATCAAACCATTCATGTCAAAACCATTAGCGAAAACCATTATCGAAAACCCGAATCAAATTCGTCATTCAAATCCAGGCCTCAGCCTCAAATCACAAATCAATCTCAAATACGGGAATTCAGTCCCAAACCTCATCAAATCCAATTCATCCGGGCCACTGCCCAAAACATCGGAAAACCAATGAAAACTAGTGAAAAACATCAATCATACAAGTTTACTGGATCTCAAGTGCGCCCGAGTCTTTACACTCAAAACCATGCGCAATAACCAGGCCTTCCCGGGATATCAACAAGTCTTTAAACTCAAAACACAATCACAGGGGGGGTATCATAACCGAGTCTTTAAACTCAAAACATATCAATCCAGGGCCCCTCCCCCCCCCCCCCCCCCCCCCCCCCCCCCCCCCCGTCAATCAAACGAGTCTTTAAACTCAAAACCAGATCCAGCGGTTTTCTTTTATTTTTCCTGGTCTTCAAACCCCAAAACCATTTTTCCAATCAACAATGAAAACCATAGAAAATTCATCTCCGAATTTGCAACAATGATTCTATAAGCCGGCATCCGGAACCACTGTCGCAAACCCAAATCCAGACTTCCTTTCCAAGTCTCAAAACCAAATTCGAAATCTCAATCAAATGAATAGGGCTCCAAGCTAGAAATCACTTTTCCGAAATCCATTTCAAATCATTGAAATCAAATCATATTTTCAAATCCCGAAATCAAATCATTAAAACCATCGTCAAATCACAAGATAGACTGAAACCTCGTAAAACGTGTAATTCCGTAAATATCTCTAAATACTTGCAAAACCGTAAAACATCAAGATCATAAATTAAATCATAGAATCACGTATATAAAACATATAAAAACATATATGCATGCATCAAGAGTTTAGAAAGCAAAGTCCACTCACAGACCATTCCGATGTCGCCTCGATACTCGCGCACTTACGTCGTTCCCGGCCATTCCGCTATCCTCGGCTTTCCCGAACCTATCCAAATTCCATACTAAGGTCACTAACTACTTCACAATACTCATAGTAAAGCTCCATAATTTTCCAGTATTTTTAACTATTTTTAACCGAGGCCTAAAACCTTCGGACACCCCGAAACATATCAAGAAGATGTCCGATCGACTCGAAACCAGTGCCAAAATGTTCGTTACATCGAATACTTTAAAAGTCATGTTGAAATCTCCCTCAAATTCTGTGCCACGCGCCCACATGCGCCGCCCAAAGGGGCTGCATGTTGGCCTCACGCTCCTGCACTGGTTCATCCATGTCCTCAGGTGAACCCGGTTCGAACCGGTCCAGACCCGAACCGGCGTTCACGATTTTCGTTCATTTTAGCCTTAATTTTGATCCTGATTTCACCATTAACTGCGTCCCAACTTTTAGAACTGGTTTAACTAGTTAAAACATGTGAATGAGTCCTGTTTCATACCTTCCAAAGTCGAACCAAAACGCCAAGTTTTTCCAATCCTCTGTTTCCGGCCCACCACGAACCTTTCTGACCATGGTTTCGACTTCCTGGGTTCAATAGGAACCTTATACGACTGCAAAGGTCATCAAAGTCACTTAAAAACCTAGCAAACCTGTCGACTCTCACCTTGAATTATTTCTGGAAAACAGAGGAATTGAAACTACTTACCTGCTCCCCCGTGCTCTACCGTGACTTCCACCGTGGATGGACAATCGTTCTAGGTTCCGATGAGTTTGATCGATTTTCTGGGTTTGTCCACGGCTGTTCCCAGTTAGCCCTCTTGGTTTTCTTGGTTTGTCTCACAGCTCACACACTTTCTCACTCAATCCTTCACTAAACACAATTACTCAAGTCACCACACGTACCTGTGTTCTCACTCAGACATGATAAACTCACACCCACGACTCAGACTGAAGCTGGACCATTCTCCTATCTGTCTCTGTTTTCCCTTCGTTCGATCGATCAACCAAATTAAACATAACTCAGCCTGTGTGAGACCTGGTTAGAAGCCACTGGAAAATGGACAGGTGTCCTCATCTCAGTGGTTTCCTATCATAAATATCCAACCGTCCAAGCCCAGGTGTCCTCATCTGATTGTCCATAAATCCCTAGGTGTCAAAAGACCAATTTGCCCCTAAATGTCCAAATTACCATTTTTGCCCTTCAATTTCCTTGACCCGTAACTTCGTCGTCCGAACTCCAATCGACACGTGCTGCCTGTCGTTATACTCAGGGCATTGAGACCTTCCTAACGGTTCTCGAGTTTCGTGAAAAACGTTTTTCACGTAAAAATTTAACAATTTCCCTCTTTTGAACCTAAGTACGAAAATGTCCGTGATCTTCCGAACATCATAACTTTTCCCTCGAATGTCGGAATCGGACGTGCCACCTGTCTATGAACTCGTGACGTCCCGAACTACGTCACGGTCATCGGTCAAGGTCCATTTGACCGCCCCAAACAAAAAGTCAACATTTTTGCCCATTCTAGAAGCAAAATCTTCATTTCGCACCGTCCGTTCGAACGCAGCCAACTAATCACTATTTAACTTCCATAATCCGTCATTAACCACTAATCTAATCCCGATTTATGGAACGGGTCGTTACATTCTTTCCCTCACGGCTTCACCTTCTTCGTACCTTCTCCTATCTCCTTCTTCACACACATTCACCGAAATAATTCGCATCTTCTTGTCTCCAAACTCCCTCCTTCATCTTCCTCTCCCCATATTTTCTCGACAACAAGGAAGGACCGTGAGTTCGAATCTCGTCCTCACCGCGCACGACCGCGAGTTGTGGCAGTTATAGCGGAGGGATTTCAGGCGCCTCACCAAGCACGCCTGAAATTCGCTCTCTTGCGGCGAAGGACCCTTCGTTAGTCCTGGCTTCACCTTATCTCGACAACAAGGAAGAGAGGACGTGGAAAAACCGGTGGCTTGAGACATGTCCCTGAGCTAAGTAAACTCGATCATTGGCCTTCACTAGGAACACTAATTGTTCTAAATTGGACACATTTTTATATTCTTGGGTTAGTTACAATGGGTTCAATCTATGAGCTTGAGTTCATAGATTCAATCTATAAATTCAAAATTCATATTTCTAATACATTCGTAAACGATTAAAAATGCTATCTAAGAAATATGTTTGAGTTAGGTTCTATTTAGGCAGCAATTAGGACTAGCTTCAACAATGCAAGATGAGATTGAACTTGGATTGGATTCGGCCAAGTTTTCTCTGAATTAAACTCGCCTAATTGGGTTTGAGTTGGGCAGGTTTTGGGCAAACACAATATATGTATACATTAGTGATAACTTTCCAAAATCAAGTTTCAAGATTAGGCGCATTTTATTCCTTTCTAGTCAAACTGAAATCTGATTTTTCTTTTTTATTTTTGTTCAGTAAATATATACAAAGAGGATATAAAAGTAGATCGACCTATATCATATATGCATGTGGTAAGTTCAAATTTTAGCAATACATTTTCAAGCATGAATGTGACTCATGGTCTTTCAAGATCAGAATGGCACATTGGCAATTTGACTATTGTATGTGATACTATTAGTTTTGGCAGTTTTATCAGTCCCATAACTGCCATGCTTGTTGGTACGGTGACGTAGCCATTTTTTTTTCTTCCTATATTGGTTTGGATTCAACTTATTCTTACTCAACTGACCATTTTACTCTCCCATCTGAAGAGTAGAAGATTAAATTATTATATTTTTAATATAAATGAATACATTTTGAAATACACTAAACAAAAAGAAGATTGAAAGAAAATTCAATCTAAAAAGTCAAAATTCATATTTCTAATACATTCGTAAACGATTAAAAATGCTATCTAAGAAATCTGTTTGAGTTAGGTTCTATTTAGGCAGCAATTAGGACTAGCTTCAACAATGCAAGATGAGATTGAATTGGATTGGATTCGGCCAAGTTTTCTCTTAATTTAAACTCGCCTAATTGGGTTTGAGTTGGGCAGGATTTGGGTTGGTCGAACCCAAAAACAATTACGACCCTATTAAAAGGCTAGCTAAACAGAAATGGGTGAGGAAACTCCAGTGACAGGTGTTAAAAACTTTCCCAGGGCCACAATAGTAATGGTAAGCCGAATATGGGAAGTTGGATGTGTCATTACTATGAATCTTTGTGTCATCTGGATTAATGTGGTATGGTGGGCAATTTCCATGTGCTTTAGGGCTGCACCAAGCTAGAGTTTCTGGTTTATGATCATCTCTGTGTATCTTGTTATGTCCGTTAGCGTTCCAGATGGGAAAGCTTTTAACACCTGTGACTAGAGTTTGGGTATGAACTGTTATCTAATATTATTCAGGAATTAATTAATCTATTCAAGCAAAAAGGACAATGACAGATCAAAAGATTAATTATTCATAGATATTTGAATGCTGTTATTGATGCATTTGTTGAGGAATGATTGTTGTTTTAGATATTTGAGTGCAGATTTTAATAATGATTGCTGTTTTTGATATTTGAACGCAGATTTTGATGCAGTTTTTGCCAAATGAGTGCTGTTTTTAGATATTTGAATGCTGTTTTTGATGCATTTGTTGAGGAATGATTGCTGTTTTAGATATTTGAGTGCAGATTTTGATAAAATGATTGCTGTTTTTGATATTTGAATGCAGATTTTGAAACAGTTTTTGCAAATGAGTGCTGTTTTTAGATGTTTGAATGCTGTTTTGATGCATTTGTTGAGGAATGATTGCTGTTTTAGATATTTGAGTGCAGATTTTGATAAATGATTGCTGTTTTTGATATTCCAATGCAGATTTTGATGCAGTTTTTGCCAAATGAGTGCTGTTTTTAGAGATTTGAATGTTGTTTTTGATGCATTTGTGAGTAATGATTGCTGTTTAGATATTTGAATGCAGATTTTGATAAATGATTGCTATTTTTGATATTTGAATTCAGATTTTGATGCAGTTTTTGCCAAATGAGTTCTGTTTTTAGATATTTGGAATGCTGTTTTTGAATGCATTTGTTGAGGAATGATGCTGTTTTAGATATTTGAGTGCAGATTTTGATAAATGCATTGCAGTTTTAGATATTTGAATGCAGATTTTGATGCAGTTTTTGCCAATGAGTGCTGTTTTAGATATTTGAATGTTGTTTTTTGATGCATTTGTTGAGGAATGATTGCTGTTTCAGATATTTGAATGCAGATTTTGATAAATGATTGCTGTTTTTGATATTTGAATGCAGATTTTGATGCAGTTTTTGCCAAATGAGTGCTATTTTTAGATATTTGAATGCATAATCCAGTTTGGAAATGGAAAATCGTTTGTGCTTTTGTGGACAAAGAGTTGTAATGCGTACTAGGTGGAGGAAGGAAAATCCTAGGAGGCGATTTTGGACTTACAACAATGTAGGTAAATGGTTTGGTATGGTTGGATGTTGTGGTTATTAGGTAAAATGAAATAGATTTAATTGGGCAGATCCGCAGATGTGTGATCGCTCGAAGATGATTATACCTGGTTTGCTCAATCGAGTTAATTCTCTGGAGTCGGAATTGAAACAAACTCGAGCAAGTGCCAAGCGTCATAGGGTGGGGGATGCAATATGTGTGGTTGTGATCATTATTTTGTTGTTAAGGTCATTGGGGGAAGGTGCTGGACCTTCATCCCATAAGACAACCTTAGAACTCCCTTGACGATCGATAGAGACTACGTTTATTTAGAATTGATTTCTGCTTGCACTATTAGATTAAAAGTTGTTTTAGTAGTTTTCTTATTTTAAGGTTTGCAAAATGTAGTATGGTTGCTATTTTAGAATTGATTTCTGCTTGCACTATTATGGTTACTATTTTAGAAGTTGCTTTCAACCTATAAGAGGTTGGACTTTGTAGTAATTATGTACTAATTTCATTGTTACCACTTCCAATGAATGGTGTAAATGGTGTAAATGATGGTTTAAAAACAATCGGTTCCGCAAGGCTTGATTCTCATACACAGATCCCTCATCTCGCCCTTAATTCTTACCACTTCCAATGCCAACTCAACCTACAAATCAATGGACTCTAAATGCCAACAAGTAACATCATGATCTTAAAAGAGGTCTTCAAAGTTAGAAGAGAGGTCATACGTAACATTCGAAAGAGAACAAAATAGAAGTTATTAGCTAACAATGTCATACATAATTAACTAACTAAAATGGAGGTCTAGACGTCATCAAATTCTTTGATCAAATATGTGAAAAGGATCCACTTTGTGAAGATTTTCCAGTGAAGTTAAAAAGTAGATTCTTGGGTAGTATTACTTGTTTTCTTCAAATCACTTCTTGCCTGAACATATAAAATGAAATTAAGTTTAAACATTTGTAAAAGTATTTAAAATTGTACCATGATGATGTTAAAATTGTACCTTGCGCTTATTTGCCCTTAACTTAGCAATTTCCCTTAGTTCATTCTTCCTTTTCAATTTAGCAACTTCAACCTCAGCTGGACTTAGTGCTGGAGCAGTCCTTTTTTGTCTCCTAGACACAATTGTGTACAATCATAAGTTACCTTAGTAAATACGGAATCAGTTAATCATAAATTAATACAGGTAATAACTAATCACTCATTACCTTAGTAACTCCTCCATCAACCTCTTTGTTCTTCCGTTTAGCATATTTTTTTTCTTTAGGAGGTAGGTGTCTATGGAAAGTCCTACCATTGTGGCCAATCTGTCCACAAGATCCACACTTCAATGAACGCTGATTCCTTCCAAGATTGGTGCCATCTCCTTGTCTGGTTGCATTTTCTCTTGCTGTCAGGACCCACCCCTAATCCCCCGGGATTAAGGGCTAAATCCTGCTCCCGTCTAACTTACGCATGACACGAAGGCTAAACCGAAGTCTAACCTCCATGTGACACGTAAGTCGGACAAGGGATTCTCGATTCGACCGTCCAACAGCATCCGAACTTCCCAGAGTGCATAGAATCTACTGTGGATCATACGTGTGATGTCTCCGTCTCTCTCGACCAACAGCCCGCACCGCAACAACCTGGAGGGTATCGAAAACACGAAAAGTCTGTGAGTGGACAAAAATAAAGTATAAGTTCAAAATCAGTTCAATAAAACAATTACATTTTTACCCTCCATGTAAAAATCAATGCATGCATATCAATTCAAGTCATGAAACCATTCATATCAAAAACCATCTTTTAAAATCATTTGAAAACTCGAATCAAATCTGTTATTCAAATCCAGGCATCAGCCTCAAATCACAAATCAATCTCAAATCCAGGAACTCAGTCCCAAAACTCGTCAAATCCATATCATCCGGGAAACTGCCCAAAACATCGAAAACCCAGTGAAAAACATCAATCATACAAGTTTACTGGATCTCAAGTGCGCCCAAGTCTTTAAACTCAAAATCATGCGCAAATAACTAGGCCTTCCCGGGATATCAACGATTCTTTAAAATCAAAACACAATCACAGGCCTCAGGGGTATCATAACCGAGTCTTTAAACTCAAAACATATCAATCCAGGGCCCTCCCCCCGTCAATCAATCCGAGTCTTTAAATTCAAAACCAGATCCAGTGGGTTTTTCTCTTTTTCCGGGTCTTTAAACCCAAAACCATTTTTCATTCAATTAGTGAAAACCACAGAAAATCCACAGTCGAATTCGCAACGATGATTCTGTAAGCCGTCATTCGGAACCACTGTTCCGAACCCAAGTCCAGATTTCCTTTTCGAAACTCAAAACCAAATCCGAAATTCAGTTTCAAAACTGAAAACTCGTTTATCGAAATTTCATGAACAGGGCTCCAAGCCCGAAAGAACTTTTCCAAAATCCTTTTCAAATCCTTGAAATCAAATCATATTTCAAATCCCGAAATCAAATCATTAAAACCACAGTGAAATCACAAGATCGTGTGAAATCTCGTAAAACATGAAATTTCGTAAAATACCTCGAAAAACGTATAAAATCGTAAACCATCAAGATCATAAAGCAAATCATAGAATCATCTATAAAAACATATTAAAACATATATGCATGCATCAAGAGTTAGAAAGCAAAGTCCACTCACAGTCCATAGCGTCGTCGCCTCGATACACTCGCACTAAAGCTTTCCCGGTAATCCGTTATCCTCGGTTTTCCCGAACCTGTCCAAATCCCATAATAAGGTCAGTAACTACTTCACAATGATTATATTAAAGCCCCGTAATTTTCCCGAATTTTTAACTATTTTTAACTAAGGCCTAAAACCTTCAAACATCCCGAAACATGTCGAGACGATGTCCGATCGACTCGAAACCAGTCTTAAAATATTCGTTACATCGAATACTTTAAAAGTCGTGTTGGAACCTTCCCTAAAAGAGGCCCCACGCGCCCTCACACGCCGCCCAAAGGGGCTGCGCGTGGGAGCCACGCGCCCAGTACTGTTCATCTTCAACCTCTGCCGAACCGGGTCCAGACCGGTTCGGTTCAAGCCGGTCTAATCGAACCGACAAGCACGGTTTCCAGTCAATTCCATCACGATTTCAGTCATTTGCCTACCCTTAGCTTCTTCCAAACATGATTAATCGATCTATCTAACAAAAACATGAAAGAAAACAGTACATAATACCTTCCAAGATGACAGGACCCATCCCAATCCCCCCGGGATTACCGTGGAATGTGCCCTGCTCCCGTCCAACAAGGGGTGTCAGACAAGGGATAACCACGAGCCACTGCCCAAACAGGGCATCCAGAGTGCGCAAGGATCGATGGAGGAGGTGTGCAATGTCCCAGTCCCTGCTGCAATCGCATCCGTAATCAACCTGAAGGGCATTAAAACCAAAAGCTGTGAGTGGACAAAAACCAATAAGTTTACCAAATACATTTATAAGACATTTATGCCCTCCAATAAAAACGTATGCATGCCACCAAAAACCAGTAACCAAAACGTTTGCTCAACCGAGCCATTAGGGCCTTAGCCCAAAAACCGTTAACCAAAAACCAAGTGTGGGAACTCAGCCCAAAACCGTGGAATACCACCACCATACATATTAAAACCATGTGGGTCACCACCCACGACCATAATTGAACATCAATTTAAAAGCCGAAACCATTTAGGGTCCCTGACCCGACATACCATTTCATAACCAATAATCCATTTTTACCACATAACACATATCCAACCAATAAGCCATTTTATTCATTAAACCATATTTTACCATTACCATCACCAGCATCCCAGATGCTTAGCGTCCCAGACGCTAGACGTCCCTGACGTCATATCTCACGGTTTCATAAGCTACGCGTGCTGCCCGGGGTCTCTCCGGGTCCATATATCTGACATCCCTGATGTCTGACGTCCCTGACGTCAATCATAGCAATCCTGCTCCTGAGTCATCATACGGTCCGGCTGCTCCGTATAATGACCCCTCGCAGGCAATGCACCGTGACTTCCCCAGTGTCCCAGACATCTGGAGGAGACCATCATATATCCTTGTATCCAGATGGTATATGGAAAACAGTTTTATTAAATCCTTTTATCACATCATTACCATTGGGCCCTGCCCGAAATTTCCATAAAACCACATAATTCCATTTAGGGTCCTTGACCCAAAATCACCATTATAAAATATAGGGTCCCTGACCCGAAATCACATTTATTATCCAACTGGGCCTCATGCCCGATTTTATGAACCACTGGGCCCACGGCCCGATTTGTAAACCAACTGGGCCCGCAGCCCGACTTATAAACCCACTGGGCCCACGGCCCGAATTCGTAAATCAACTGGGCCCCTGGCCCGATAACATAACTCAAATGGGTCTCAGCCCGATTTCATACCAACTAGGCCCCTGGCCCGATGTCATTAACCAACTGGGCCCCCGGCCCGATTCTCAAATGGACTCCAAGTCCGAAATTTCCAAAACAAGTGGGCCTCAAGCCCGAGTTTATATTTCCAATTTCAAAACCATTTCATCACATTATATCCAAGTCATAAATATGGAAAATCCATGTAAAACCGAAAAACCTCGATTTACGTGCAAGCACGTAAATCGCCTCGAAATACGTGAAACCGTACAATTTACCAACAACCAAATCAACATCACACAATCACAACCATAATCCATATAAAACATTTAAGCATGCATAGAATTTATAAAACCAAAGTCCACTCACAGACCGTTTTAACCGTGTGCCTCGATACGCGTGCCACCAGCCCTCCCAGGCCACACCACTATCACCGGGACTCCCAATCCTGTCCAAATCACATTAGAGGGTCACTAACCTCATCATTAACATCCTATCAAAGTCCCGTAATTTTCCCGAATTGTTACTTATTTTTAAACTTAATTTAAAACCTTCGGACATCCCGAACACTATCGAGACGGTGTCCGATCGACCCGAAACCAATTCCAAAATGTCCGTTACATCGAATAGATTAAAAGTCATGTTGGAAGTTTCCCCAAAATACCCTTCACGCGCCCCCACGCGCCAGGTCAACACTCAGGTCAACAATGATGACGTCATGCTACAGTACCGGGTTCTGAAACCGGGTCTGTAACCGGGTCGCCGTCGACCCGCGGCCTGACCCGATCACAGATCGAGTTCCAGACCACCATTTTTTATGCGGTTGGATCCTATGGACTCGTCATAACCTCCTCTACGGTTCTGTGACATCCAAACTCATTTCTAGGTGGATTAAACTACCTGAAAACTGACGGGAAAATCGGCTGAGAACTCAGGTCATCCTCTCCGGCGACTCGTCGAGATTCCAGCCGTGGTTCATGGTCCAAAATGGTCGTCTAGGTTCCTAGGACATGTCTCAAAAACAAACAAACAATTTCAACGTCAAAAACGGACGTTTCGAAACAGGGAAGTAAATCGGGTCTTCACGGTTTTTCAGACTTACCGCCGCCGTGTCGCCGCCGTGGCCCGTCCAGTCGTGGTCTGAGTCGTCCTAAGGTTCCAGTTTACCTATCCCTGCGTTTGTTCGAGCCCAGATATGAAGGTTTGGATGGTTGGACAATTTTGGGCCGATCGGGTTCCTCTCGGGTCTGGGTGGTTTCCGGCCGTGCAGGGCGGCCGTGGTGGTGGTGGCCGTCGTCGGGAGGTGGCTGGGGTTCGTCTGGACGTGTCTGGTGCATAGGTTGAGGCTGAGATGTGGTGGTGTTTGTTCTTGGAAGGGAACCGTGCTCACGGTTTTGAGAGAAAATGAAAGTGAGAGGAATGTGTTCTGAGGGTTTAAGAAATAAAGGAAGATGAGATCAAGGGCTGGGATTCAAGCTGTGGTTTGAATGGATGGTGAGGATTTGAGGAGAGAAAATGATTGAATAACCCAAATGGCCAGCAAAGATCCCTGAATTAGGGAAGGAAGGAGATGATGACATGTGTCACTCATCAAGGGTCCAGATTGGTTTGGATTAAAGTAGTCAGATTTTATTATTATATTATTATTTTATTCCGAGTCTCGGTTAATCGCGTTTCACGTCCTTGACCATAACGTCGTCGTCGGATCTCCGATTTCGGCATGCCGCCTGTCGTTGGATTCGTATCGATGATACCTACGTAACGGTCCTTGGCCCTCGCCCATCGGACCTCCCGATCAAAAAGTCAACATTTGGCCCCTAATAAGCCAAATTACCAAAATACCCCTCAACTTCCGAACACCATAACTTTCTCTACGAATGTCGGAATCGAACGTGCCGCCTGTCTATGAACTCGTGACGTCCCGAACTACGTCACGGTCATCGGTCAAAGTCCATTTGACCGCCCGAACAAAAAGTCAACATTTTACCCACGACCAGGGGCAAAACGGTCATTTTGCACATTTTGTCCGATTCCGCCCTACTAACCACCGTTCAAACTCACTAATCAAGATTAGTGACTAATCTAATCCCGGAATTCGGGACGGGTCGTTACAACCTTCCCTCCTTAATAAGTTTCGTCCTCGAAATTCCAACCGATCTAAACTCAACGTACTTCCCTCCTTAAAAAGTTTCGCTCTCGAAACTCGATTACCCTGATTCCACAAACACCCCGTGGAAAGTGGAATCGACCACACAACACGTGTACACCCGTACACCAACTAACCAGGCAAAACTTGTCTGCACTCTACGTACCACTAATACTCAAAACGCAACGACTACATTCGACCCTGTCGAATGACTGAAACTACTTGTTTCAAATTTGACACCACTCGTCAAATCAACCCTCTCGTTGACGCAACAACTCGACAGTTCCTTTACCACTCCCACTAGGAGTCAGCTGACCCCACTCAACGATCTATATTGACACATCCTGACAATCTGTCACCACACAGTTGTTGTCAGTCGAAAACTGACACTAGACTCACTCGTGGCTACACATGCCACCAACGTACTTAACTTAGTAAACAATCTCCGACCTTTCAAACGACCTGTGTGTAATTAAACACATCGGAATTACCATGACCCATTGCATAGTAATGTCCGGTCCACAACCAATCCCATGGTATCGGAACCAATTCGACTACCAACACGTTCACCAACACACCTCGGGTATATCCCGTATACCGTAGCTAGACATCACAAGTCTACATGGTATTGTACCTCGACCCAAGTACGAAGTACACACATCCATCTAATGACCAGACTACAACCACCTAGGTCATAGCCGAACGCGTTCCAATAATGGAGTACGTTTGCCCAATCCAGCATGAGACAAAACGAAACTCCACCCAACATCTAGTTCCAATTCCGAATCTGAATCCGCAACTTCGTAAGAAATCCCGGATCCAAACCCAGACATCACCTTTTAATTCATATCCAAATCCGAATCCGAAATCATTATTCCGTAAGCTAGCATTTGGAATAACCATTCCGTACCCAAACCCGGAAATATACTTTCAAGTTCCAAAATCGAATCCTGAATCGTCACCCAGAAATTCGATTCCAAATCCCGAAATCTCATTCACATTTACCAAGACACACCAAAACCGAACCTATCGGTTACCCGTTCAATACACTTGATTGACTTCATAGGGAAGCCAATCCAACCTCCACACGTCTAAGGTTGACAAGATTCAACTACCTTGAAAACCTACTCATCCGAGTAGAATACCATACGGGCCCCTACTTCGAAAAGAAGTTCAACCTCGTCATTTACGACTCACGTACCAAGGTAAGAGTGATATACGCTCCCCCTATCTGAATCATCAAGATCACGACCCAGATAGACACTGTGTCCCTGACAATAACGTCAAAATCCTAGATCGCCACAACGATCGACAACCGACTCCCACAACTAGACAGATCAGTCAACGACGAGACACATCGAGACTGCGGATTCTCACGGATTACCTCGTATCAATCCTTGTCATTCCACCTAGGAAAACCAAGGATGATCCAAAATGATGACGTCCAAACTCATCCTACGTGGATGCAACCAATACTCGATGCACTCACCACGCCATGTACCCCAACATCGTTTGCCACCAAGCAGAAAAGGAAGAATCTCGTTTACCCAATGTCGAATACGTAGCTCCTCCTAATGACCTCACAACACACACGACTCATCAACCAATACACGCTCAACGTACTGGTAACTACAGTCAATGTCTGCCAGGGCAGAAAACGATATGTCGACCCCAAGGACTTCGGAATACCTATCACCAAAAACAAGCACCACTCTCGTTCCCTAATCACAACGCTTCTCGAATCTAAGGTTCCAACCATGTTGGAAACAGACATGCTCCCAACAAGACGTCAAGTCTAACCACTAGACTTCCTACCTCCTCAATTCACTTGGACAACCCCGTGTCCACAATCAATCCGTTATTGTTCCGTTCGCACATCCCGACCTTTACAGGTTCAACACTCGGTTTCCCAAGTTCTCAATTACAAATTCCTACCTTTATACCACTAATGGTTTTCCTCGTCTTTTCCAGTTTTAATCATTTCCATGTACATTTTAGGGATATTTAAAAACATAAAATCGCACAAATTTTGGAGTTGCCAACAACTCCCCCAAATCCACCAATTATCATGACGTAGGGGACGTCATCCCAAGATTACTCAAGTCTCAATTATACCCTTTTTAATCCACTCCTTACTGGTTATCTCACCACTATTGGAACTTATCCCAACACAGCACAATTTTAACTGGATCTCATCCAGTCCATCACTCAACCACCACCGAATCTCAAGGACCGAACATACGTTCATCATGACGGAGTCACACCCAATTTGTGGCTCATCGTCAACACCATTACCGACACTAGTACCAGCGCTAGTACCAGCACCAACACACTACCAGCAACACTAGTATCAGCACACAGGCATCCATACTAGCATCAGCACAAAGGTACCAACCCCGCAAACATCCATACTGCACACCGTGTGCAAATACGACAACCCTGGATCTCCGTTCATACGGAACGACGATCCCGTACCTCACGACTATGGGTACCACTATTCTGACAATCCACATCAGGAAAATGAACGCTCCCTGAACGTCCCCTGATCCCCAAGTATTATGACCACACTGATTACCCTCGATAGCCAGTCATCTCCATATGACTTCCGACTAACTGTCCTTGCTATCGAGATCCGCATCCACACATCACATCAATGCCCGATCCAACACGGGATTCCATAATTTATCTCAGAACCGTATCCGTACATCGAATCCCATAGTTCTGCCTAAACTCACCAGAGCCATCCACATGGTCATCCATGACCTCAACCGCTCGTCGCAGCACAAGTTCTCATCCACTAGCCACAATTAAGGTTTACCTTTTTAATACTAGGGTTCCACAATCACACCCTATGGTTCCCCCGAACCAAACAGTTTTCCGTAATATAAAATCCACAACCTGACCGACCCCGCGGTCTAGACATCGAATAGACGTCAGATCTAATCCTACCATCCCATCAACGTGGGTTCCACCACTAGGTCATCGGCCAACTCCGATGAACCAACATCCCTCACACTAGAAACCACCACAAGGGTTCACTTTTTAAACCATTACTCACATGAGGTTCCCCGAACCTGGCTGCACCTAGCAGCACAAAAATCCAATATCTCATGACCGAACCGACGGTCCCACAATACCAGTTCACCACAATCAACCCCACTTGGGTCGAATCACCTTAATGCACGGCGTATCGGGCCAATCACACTCCATCCACTATCCAAACCCAAAAACTATCTATCAGGTTGATAACGAATTGCATCCCAAAGAGACATCACACCCTCGACCTGCGCACACAAAAGAGCAACCGTGCTCTGATACCAAGTTGACAGGACCCATCCCAATCCCCCCGGGATTACCGTGGAATGTGCCCTGCTCCCGTCCAACAAGGGGTGTCAGACAAGGGATAACCACGAGCCACTGCCCAAACAGGGCATCCAGAGTGCGCAAGGATCGATGGAGGAGGTGTGCAATGTCCCAGTCCCTGCTGCAATCGCATCCGTAATCAACCTGAAGGGCATTAAAACCAAAAGCTGTGAGTGGACAAAAACCAATAAGTTTACCAAATACATTTATAAGACATTTATGCCCTCCAATAAAAACGTATGCATGCCACCAAAAACCAGTAACCAAAACGTTTGCTCAACCGAGCCATTAGGGCCTTAGCCCAAAAACCGTTAACCAAAAACCAAGTGTGGGAACTCAGCCCAAAACCGTGGAATACCACCACCATACATATTAAAACCATGTGGGTCACCACCCACGACCATAATTGAACATCAATTTAAAAGCCGAAACCATTTAGGGTCCCTGACCCGACATACCATTTCATAACCAATAATCCATTTTTACCACATAACACATATCCAACCAATAAGCCATTTTATTCATTAAACCATATTTTACCATTACCATCACCAGCATCCCAGATGCTTAGCGTCCCAGACGCTAGACGTCCCTGACGTCATATCTCACGGTTTCATAAGCTACGCGTGCTGCCCGGGGTCTCTCCGGGTCCATATATCTGACATCCCTGATGTCTGACGTCCCTGACGTCAATCATAGCAATCCTGCTCCTGAGTCATCATACGGTCCGGCTGCTCCGTATAATGACCCCTCGCAGGCAATGCACCGTGACTTCCCCAGTGTCCCAGACATCTGGAGGAGACCATCATATATCCTTGTATCCAGATGGTATATGGAAAACAGTTTTATTAAATCCTTTTATCACATCATTACCATTGGGCCCTGCCCGAAATTTCCATAAAACCACATAATTCCATTTAGGGTCCTTGACCCAAAATCACCATTATAAAATATAGGGTCCCTGACCCGAAATCACATTTATTATCCAACTGGGCCTCATGCCCGATTTTATGAACCACTGGGCCCACGGCCCGATTTGTAAACCAACTGGGCCCGCAGCCCGACTTATAAACCCACTGGGCCCACGGCCCGAATTCGTAAATCAACTGGGCCCCTGGCCCGATAACATAACTCAAATGGGTCTCAGCCCGATTTCATACCAACTAGGCCCCTGGCCCGATGTCATTAACCAACTGGGCCCCCGGCCCGATTCTCAAATGGACTCCAAGTCCGAAATTTCCAAAACAAGTGGGCCTCAAGCCCGAGTTTATATTTCCAATTTCAAAACCATTTCATCACATTATATCCAAGTCATAAATATGGAAAATCCATGTAAAACCGAAAAACCTCAATTTACGTGCAAGCACGTAAATCGCCTCGAAATACGTGAAACCGTACAATTTACCAACAACCAAATCAACATCACACAATCACAACCATAATCCATATAAAACATTTAAGCATGCATAGAATTTATAAAACCAAAGTCCACTCACAGACCGTTTTAACCGTGTGCCTCGATACGCGTGCCACCAGCCCTCCCAGGCCACACCACTATCACCGGGACTCCCAATCCTGTCCAAATCACATTAGAGGGTCACTAACCTCATCATTAACATCCTATCAAAGTCCCGTAATTTTCCCGAATTGTTACTTATTTTTAAACTTAATTTAAAACCTTCGGACATCCCGAACACTATCGAGACGGTGTCCGATCGACCCGAAACCAATTCCAAAATGTCCGTTACATCGAATAGATTAAAAGTCATGTTGGAAGTTTCCCCAAAATACCCTTCACGCGCCCCCACGCGCCAGGTCAACACTCAGGTCAACAATGATGACGTCATGCTACAGTACCGGGTTCTGAAACCGGGTCTGTAACCGGGTCGCCGTCGACCCGCGGCCTGACCCGATCACAGATCGAGTTCCAGACCACCATTTTTTATGCGGTTTGATCCTATGGACTCGTCATAACCTCCTCTACGGTTCTGTGACATCCAAACTCATTTCTAGGTGGATTAAACTACCTGAAAACTGACGGGAAAATCGGCTGAGAACTCAGGTCATCCTCTCCGGCGACTCGTCGAGATTCCAGCCGTGGTTCATGGTCCAAAATGGTCGTCTAGGTTCCTAGGACATGTCTCAAAAACAAACAAACAATTTCAACGTCAAAAACGGACGTTTCGAAACAGGGAAGTAAATCGGGTCTTCACGGTTTTTCAGACTTACCGCCGCCGTGTCGCCGCCGTGGCCCGTCCAGTCGTGGTCTGAGTCGTCCTAAGGTTCCAGTTTACCTATCCCTGCGTTTGTTCGAGCCCAGATATGAAGGTTTGGATGGTTGGACAATTTTGGGCCGATCGGGTTCCTCTCGGGTCTGGGTGGTTTCCGGCCGTGCAGGGCGGCCGTGGTGGTGGTGGCCGTCGTCGGGAGGTGGCTGGGGTTCGTCTGGACGTGTCTGGTGCATAGGTTGAGGCTGAGATGTGGTGGTGTTTGTTCTTGGAAGGGAACCGTGCTCACGGTTTTGAGAGAAAATGAAAGTGAGAGGAATGTGTTCTGAGGGTTTAAGAAATAAAGGAAGATGAGATCAAGGGCTGGGATTCAAGCTGTGGTTTGAATGGATGGTGAGGATTTGAGGAGAGAAAATGATTGAATAACCCAAATGGCCAGCAAAGATCCCTGAATTAGGGAAGGAAGGAGATGATGACATGTGTCACTCATCAAGGGTCCAGATTGGTTTGGATTAAAGTAGTCAGATTTTATTATTATATTATTATTTTATTCCGAGTCTCGGTTAATCGCGTTTCACGTCCTTGACCATAACGTCGTCGTCGGATCTCCGATTTCGGCATGCCGCCTGTCGTTGGATTCGTATCGATGATACCTACGTAACGGTCCTTGGCCCTCGCCCATCGGACCTCCCGATCAAAAAGTCAACATTTGGCCCCTAATAAGCCAAATTACCAAAATACCCCTCAACTTCCGAACACCATAACTTTCTCTACGAATGTCGGAATCGAACGTGCCGCCTGTCTATGAACTCGTGACGTCCCGAACTACGTCACGGTCATCGGTCAAAGTCCATTTGACCGCCCGAACAAAAAGTTAACATTTTACCCACGACCAGGGGCAAAACGGTCATTTTGCACATTTTGTCCGATTCCGCCCTACTAACCACCGTTCAAACTCACTAATCAAGATTAGTGACTAATCTAATCCCGGAATTCGGGACGGGTCGTTACACAAGATTCGAACTAGAACCAAGAAAAATTCAGTTCTTGTTCCCGGCCACCACCAGTCCTCTCAGGGCTCAACTTCGAATCCTTGGCTCAAAAGTGACATCCTACAATGGTAAGGATCATTAGAGTGCCTCGACAGTTCCCCAAAATCATCAATTTCCAGTTTGAACAATTTTGGAAAACAGAGAACCCAATGTCTTTACCTACTTCCAACTCTCCGCCGCGACTTCCACCGGAGTTCTCAAGGTCCAAGAACAATCCTCCACCCTCTAAGTACCACCACATACCAATTTTTGATTGGGTTGATCGATTAAGGTTGCACCACGGCCCACGGTTTCTTCTCTATTTTTCTAAGATTTCTCACTTTCCTCAAAGGCTCTCACTCAAACCCAACACCCCAAAACACTTACTAAACCCTCAGCTGCTCTTTGATCAGTCACGATCGATCACCAAGAACTCAAACTGTAAGGACACGTCCCGGAAATTAGGGTTAAGATAGTGATTAAGATTGGATTAGTGAGCTTAATCGGTGGTTAGTTGGTTACGAAAGGTCCGTTAGCGTCGAATGACGATTTTGCCCCTAGGTTGGGCAAATAGTTGACTTTGAGTTCGGATGGTCAATTGGGTATTGATCGATGACCGTGACGTAATTCGAGACGTCACGAATCCGTAGACAGGTGGCACGCCCGATTCTGACATTCGAGGAGGAAGTTATGATGTTTGGAAGGTTGAGGGCATTACCGTAATTTGGTGAAATAAGGGGGAAAAGTTGACTTTTCGTGTGACGAGGTTTGGACATGTTGACCTAGGACCGTTAGGTAGATCTCGTCGTCCTGAATTCAACGACAGGCGGCTCGTGTTCATCGGACCTAGGATGCGTAAGATACGGGTCTAGAACTTCGATGGCATAATCGTAATTTTGATTCAAAAGAGGGGCATTTTGGTCTTTTACACATTGGGAATTGTGCAACCGGTTTGGGTCAAGTGTACAGGTGAGATTGGGATATTTGTGAGAGGGCTGAGGGGATTGTGACATGTGGCAAGTGTGTAGTGGCTTCTACAAGCTTGCACGGTGTGTGTGTTTTAAAGTGAGCTGTGTGTGTGTTTGTTCCAAGAGGGGAAACAGAAAACAGAGGGTGAGATTGAGAGAAAATTGAGAGGTGGTCGTGTGTGTTTGTGTGAATTGTTGAGTGTGTAAGTGATTAAGGGAGGCTGAGAGTGTGAGGATTGAATTGTGAGGACAGCTCGTGTGAGGGAAACTGGTGTGAGAAGAGGGTGAGTTCACGGGAGAACCAGAGAACAGAGAGGGAGTTGGAGGTGGTGTTGCCGTGTGTTGATCCAATTGGGCTTGAAGGGAGGTCAGGGCGGCTCTGTGGACTCCAGGGAACGGGGCGGCGAGCACGGTGGTGGACGACTGCAGGTAATTCCTTTTCCCCGTGAATATGCCCTGTATTTCCGTGAATTTCAAATCGATAGTCGTGGACTTAGGGGCTGAGTCGAGGAGTTTGGTGAGTCCTGTTAGGTTCAGTAGGGCCCTAGGAAACTCTAGGTTTCGAAGCCGTGACGGGGGAGTAGCTGGTTGGCCGGGAGGAAAAACAGGGGAGTTCGGGCAGTTTGGGTTGAGCTTGGGGAAGTGATTTGTAGGTCGTGTTGGAGTGATTAGAGTAGGGGAATGAGTTGCTGGGTTGAGGACGAAGAGAATGGTGGAAAGAGGAGCAGAAATGGTGGCGGGACGGTGGAGAATCGGCCATGCCGGTCCGGAATAGTAACGGGTCGAGAGGTTGAAGACGATGAACAGTGGTGCTAGCGCGTGAGGCCCACGAGCAGCCACTTTGGGCGGCGCGTGGGGGTGAGTGCGGCGGCTTTTGGGGAAACTTCCAACTAGGTTTTTGGTCTAGAGGTTGTAATGAGTCTAGTGGACTAAGTTTCGGGTTAATCGGACGTCGATTCGAGTTAGTTCGGCGAGGTTGAAGGTTTAGGGTCCCGGTTCGTTACGTTTAGGACCCGGGGATTTTTGGGGAAAATTAGGAGAGTCTTGGTAGACGTGTTAGTGACGTTCTTTGGTGACTTGTGACAGGATCGGGACTTCCCGAGGAAGCTGAGGAACTTACGGGATGTACGGGGCGCGAGTGACGTGCTGGTGACTGTGAGTGGATCCCTTCTCTATAACTGAGCATGCATAACTGCTTTTAATTACTTATTTTATGGTTTTACATGTGATTTCATGATTTTTGAATATGTGATGTTGATTTTACATAATTGGACGTTTTTCGAGAAAGTACGGTTTTCAGCACATTTTACGAGAAAAGTTTGGATTCTGATTTCGAGGCCATGATTTGGGATTTTCAAACGATAAGTGATTTTCAATGATTATAAATGAATTTTGAGACATGATTTGATAATCAAGGTTTTTCGGTTTTAGAATCGGATTTCGGAAAGCGGAATTTGGTTTTAAAGTTGGAAAGTGGATTTCCGGATTCGGGTTTGGATATGGATTTAGAAAAGGTTTTCAAATGGTTTTGGATTGGATTTGCTGGATCTGGTTATTGGGTTTAAAGACCCGGATATTGTGATTGACGGGGGATAGGCCCGGTGATTGGGTTTAAAGACCCGGATTGAGTTTAAAGATTCGGGAGTTTAAAGACTCGGATATATTGATATTTCCCCCGTAGGCCTGTTGAGTTTAAAGACTCGGGAGTTTAAAGACTCGGATGTTATTGAGGTCTGGATTGAGTTTAAAGACTCGGGAGTTTAAAGACTCGGATAGGTCAGCAGGTTTGATCGGATAATGATCGTTTGAGACTTATGTTTTATGATATGGTTTTATGATGTTTATGACGTGATTTCTGTAACTGCTTTCAATTCTGTTTTTATGACGACCTTTATGTGATTTATAACTGATTTCAGTAAATGGGTTATGCATGTATGATTTCAAAACGGAGGGCTAAAACCCTGGGTTTCTTATAAAATGGTTTGGAAATTCTTCTTTTATTTATGGTCCACTCACACCTTCTGTTTTTTAAATTGCCCTCCAGGTCGTGGAGCTAGCACGGGGTTTCGACGTCGAGGCAGTGTCGGAGGCATAGAGTACCGAGAGTGACCCCGAAGTGCTTTAAATTTTTCGTTGTGCGTGTACCTTGTTTATCGGTTTTCTTTTCCTTTGTATTTGGTACTATGCTCTGTAAAACTTTGACTTCGAGATGTTTAAAATTTCTCCTGCATCTGGCATGTACTTTGGTGGTTTTTCGTGAGTTTACTTTAGTCTGTGTGTCGGGATGTCAGACGGGAGCAGGATTTACCTCGGTTTTCGGGGTGGAACCGGGGGTGGGTCCTGACACAAACACCCTAAAACTGATCGATATTTCCTCACTGTCTCACGGTCTCTCTGTTTTCTCTCATTGCACGACTAATCCAAACAAACAATTTAAATTGAACCGTGAAAGTGGCTAGAAACCACTAGACAGTGGCCAGGTGTCCAACACCCTGTGGTCCACACTCCAAAATATCCAATAATCTCTGTCCAAGTGGCCTTATCCGGTTGCACAATTCCCAAAATGTAAAAAGACTGAAATGCCCATAATTGTCAAAATTACCATTTTGCCCTTCACTTCCTAGACCCACAACTTATCCGTCCGATGTTCGATGAAGGCGTGCCGCCTATCGTTGTACTCAGGACGTCGAGATCTATCTAACGGTCATTGGTTTGCATGAAGACTGTTTTCCACGTAAAAAGTCAACAATTTCTCTCTTTTTAACCTAATTACGAAACTGCCCTCGACCTTCCGAACATCATAACTTCCTCCTTGGATGTCGGAATTGGACGTGCCACCTGTCTATAAACTCGTGACGTCTCGAACTACGTCACGGTTATCGGTTAAAGTCCACTTGATAGCCCAAACTAAAAGTCAACATTTTGCCCATTCTAGGGGCAAAATCGTCATTCTGCACTATTCGTCTAAAAGTATCCAACTAATCACCGATTTACTTTGCTAATCCGTCATTAACCACTAATCTAATCCCGACTTCCGGGACAGGTCGTTTCACTTGCCCCCTTTCTTCTCGATTTTCTTGGCCTACCAGGCTGCCTATTATATTGTGGTGGCACAATAGGAGTCATATTACATTTGTCCCAGTACTTCGAATCTGGGATTGGTTTGATGATGTTCTCGTAAGTCATCATGAACACCTCTTTGCTATAGCATGGATCCACGTAATGTTCCGGCATATCATCTCTTTTGTAATTTGTAACAGACACAACATGGATGCAAGGGATTCCTTTCAAGTCCCATTTTCGACAAGTGTAAGTCATTTTAGCTAAATCCACAACAAGGGAACCCCCATTACTAGTATCAACTTGATATTGAGTACCTCCGACTTGTAATCAAGTTTCCTGCATTATACTTATTTTGTTCTAGTTTGAATTTGGGGGCTGGGCAAATAAGACCTGGATATTTACTCATTAACTCTTTTCTTCTTGCAATCCTTATCATCAACTTGATTCTAATATCCTCGAACATACTAATTATCGGCAAGCTCCTCGACTCCAAAATCCAAGAATTAAATGATTCGCAGTAGTTGTTTACTACTATATCACACTTCAAATGTGAGTTAAAATGTGACTTGGACCAATGTTTAGGTGGTCTCTCTGCAGCTGCAAACTCAAAAACAACACACATTTATCAAAATCTGCATCAAAATCTGAATTCAAAACACAAAAACAGCACTGAAATATCAAGAACTGCATCAAACACATCATTCAACTATAAAAACAGCACACATTTATCAAAATCTGCATCAAAATCTGAATTTAAATCACAAAAACAGCACTCAAATATCAAAAACTGCATCAAAATCTACATCCAAAACATCATTCAACTATAAAAACATCACTCAAAAACTCAAAATCTGCATCAAATTCTGCATTCAAATTAGAAAAACAGCACTGAAATATCAAAAACTGCATCAAACACATCATTCAACTATAAAAACAGCACACATTTATCAAAATCTGCATCAAATTCTGCATTCAAATCAGAAAAACAGCACTGAAATATCAAGAACTGCATCCAAAACATCATTCAACTATATAAACATCATTCAAATCAGAAAAACAGCACTGAAATATCAAGAACTGCATCAAACACATCATTCAACTATAAAAACAGCTCACATTTATCAAAATCTGCATCAAATTCTGGCATCAAATCACAAAACCAGCACTCAACTATCAAAAACTGCATCAAAATCTACATCCAAAACAACATTAAAAAACATCACTCAAAAATTCAAAATCTGCACTCAAAAATTCAAAATCTGCATCAAATTCTGCATTCAAATCAGAAAAACAAAACTGAAATATCAAGAAATGCATCAAAAACTGCATTCAACTATAAAAACAGCACACATTTATCAAAATCTGCATCAAATTCTGTATTCAAATCAGAAAAACAGCACTGAAATATCAAAAACTGTATCAAACACATCATTCAACTATAAAAACAGCACACATTTATCAAAATCTGCATCAAAATCTGAAATCAAATCACAAAAACAGCACTCAAAAATCAAGAACTGCATCAAACACATCATTCAACTGTAAAAACAACACACATTTATCAAAATCTGCATCAAAATCTGAAATCAAATCACAAAAACAGCACTCAAAAATCAAGAACTGCATCAAACACATCATTCAACTGTAAAAACAGCACACATTTATCAAAATCTGCATCAAAATCAGAAATCAAATCACAAAAACAGCACTCAAAAATCAAGAACTGCATCAAAAACTGCATCAAACACATCATTCAACTATAAAAACAGCACACATTTATCAAAATATGCATCAAAATCTGAAATCAAATCACAAAAACAGCACTCAAAAATCAAGAACTGCATCAAAAACTGCATCAAACACATCATTCAACTATAAAAACAGCACTCATTTATCAAAATTTGAATTCAAATCATAAAAACAGCACTCAAATATCAAAAACTGCATCAAAATCTACATAAAAAACATCATTCAACTATAAAAACAGTACTCATTTATCAAAATATGCATAAAAAAAACAGCAAGTGCCAATCATATGCGTCTGGACTTAGCTTTTTCATTTCTTCCATTGCTTTTCTAAATCCATACATTGTCGTGGACTTAGCAGCAGCAAACAAGGCATCTTTCAAAGACTTTCCTTTAAAATCCTGGCAAAAGTTAGTGTATAGGTGCTTTGCGCAGAACCTTAAATCAAAATTGGGCACGACTTGGTCAAATGCTTCCTTCAAACCCTTTTGTTTGTCACTGATGAATGTGTAACAAGATTGATTCACCATTTCAATATCTTAGATCAACAGCTCTAAGAACCAAACCCATGAATCCTTACACTCGATCTCCACCATGGCATATGTTATGACCCAAGTCATATTATTGGCATCAATACCAATTGCACTCAACAACTGGCCACCATTTACTCCCTTCAAATGACATCCATCCAATCCTATTAATGGTCGACAACCGACTTTGAAACCATTTTTGCATCCCGCTAAACACATATACATTCTTTCAAACACGACATGGCCTAAATCTTTATTATAGTTGCATTTAATCTTAACCGTAGACCCGGGATTTGTCTTCCTCACCTCATTGACGTAATCCCAAAGTCGTGCATATTGATCTTTGATTGTACCCTCTAAAATCTTGGTTTTCTTCACCTTAGCTCTATAAGCCTTCATCCTTGAAATCCCACAATTCCAATCAGATTGAATTTTCGACTGTAGCGAAGCGACAGGTATGGTAGGATTGTGCTTAACAGTCTCCACATATTGCTTTCCCAACCATCTTGAATTAATCATGGCATTTGTCCACACCCTTCCACAAGAATGCTTAGGTTGCAACGTTTTGACTTGCAATGTATCTTCATATTGCATTTTTTATGCATATATCTCAAATTCACAATCATCGGCTCTGCAAAGTCCCCTAAGCGTATACCTCTCATTCTTGATCCACAGGACCTCCCATCCAGCCTTAATGGCACATTTGTTCACAGCTTCCCTAAAGGTTGTACAATCAGCAAATTTTTGACCAACTTGAAACTGCGGATCATCCATGTCAGCTAAGGGATTAAACTCTGGAAACTTCATCCCTACATTTTCATCATCTGATGATTCAATCGGACCCCCAAGAGACTTTTTATCCGATTCAACAAAACCATCAAACATGTTCTCATTGTCAAAATATTCACCCTCATTTACCTCAACCCGAATAGGTTCACTAGCAGTACATGTTTGATGGTCCTTATCGGTAAAGGGTGATACACACCTTGCATTTCCTGCACCAATTTCCTTCTCGAGTATTTCTTCATTATCAATGCCATAATCATCAGAAGAACACTCAGCATTACTAGGGTTATCATAATCAAAGGACTCATCATTGTCTTGCATTAATAGCTTGCCATTACTCTTACTCCCACACTTTTTCCTTAATTTGTTTCCTTTAGGCTTAATCGCACACTTTTTCCTTAATTTGCTTCCTTTAGCCTTACTCCCACACTTTTTCCTTAATTTTCTTCCTAGGATGATTTCGTTGCATACATTCTTCCATCTTTCAATCATAACTTCAGCTTCAAAACCCTTGTGCTCTAATAATATATCAATCATCCTCACACCAGGCACATAATAACACATATCAAGGACATCTTGATCACAAACTAACTTGGCCAATGCACCATCATCCATTCCAATTCTATACCAATACTCTATGCTACGGTGGACATAACCTGAACTCTTTACCATTTCGTCTATCTCAACCAAAGAAACTCTGTCCTTATCAATATAGTCATAATAGTCAATCCTCCCATCAATATAGAAAATGTCTAATAAATGCCCCCCATGAAATATACGAATTGTAAACAAATCTGGTCCATCTACATAATAATACATTTGATTACTACAAATATTGGAAAAGGTTTCCAACATAGAGATGATAAAGTCAAACATATGAAAAAACCCAAACAAATAAAGCCAAATACCCGCCATACTTCAAATTTCAATACATAAAGTCAAACACCACTAGCATGCCTAATATCTGTATTTTTCAATAAAAACAGTCTAATATAAGTATTTTTCTTCTTCCTAAGGATATAAAGTTGAAACTTGATACAATTAAGAATAGAATGTTATATTCAAACCCATGTTTATCCAACAAATTATATTTTACTAATTTGAAACTTGACACAATTAAGAATAGAATAAAGATTCTTCTGAAATTGGATATAAAGACTAGAATAAAGACTTAAATAAAGAATAGAATAAAGACTAGAATACCCAGATAGAATAAAGATTCTTCTACAATTGGATATAAAGTTGACCCAATTTTCTCCTATCCTTCGTTTTCATTCATGTGGCCAAGGCAAATTAGTCGAGATAAGAGTTTATTGTTTCATTTTTTGTTGTTGTCATTGCGGGTTATAATGGATACCCAGTATTTCTTAAAGTGCATACACTTGGAAATTAGGCCAGAAAGTAAAGATTGTAGAACATTCTTCCTCCTTAAAGAAACATGGAAAATTCTAGACCAATTTCGGCAGATTATCAATTGAATAGAAGCCAAGGATCGTAACAGGTTATAGATTTCAAGGATGCGTAATTTATCCAGATAATGATATCAAGTTCACTTGTGCTTCACTTATGTATATGCTTCACATTGTGGATAGCATCTATATTCTATGAGCAGAATTAAGACCCTTTTTAATTAATTGAAGCCTTAAGGATTATGCATCGTTTGCTCCTTCTACAATCAAAATTATGAGCAAGAAAATACATTCGCTTAAAAGGCCAAATAACTTACCGTATTTCAGAAGCTCCCCTCCAAGTTCTCGCCGGATCCAATCCATATTGCTCCAACTAATTCTCCAATGTCGCTGGGTTTAAGGATGAGGAATTGCACGCTTCACGCTGGGTTTGGGAAGAAGAAGAAGTCGCTGGGTTTAAGGAGGAGGAATTGCACGCTTCACTGGGTTTGGGAAGAAGAAGAAGTCGCTGGATTTAAGGAGGAGGAATTGCACGCTTCACGCTTGGTTTGGGAAGAAGAAGAAGAAGAAGAAGTCGTTGGGTTTAAGGAGGAGGAATTGCACGCTTCACGTTGGGTTTGGGAAGAAGAAGAAGGAGGAGGAGGAGGAATTGCACGCTGGGTTTATTTGGAGAATTGCACGCGGAACGGGAATTGCACGGTGGCTGGGCACGCTAGATCGTTGTGGGCGGGATAGGAGATATTTAGAAGGGCATTTTTGTCAATTCAGTCTGAAATTAAATTATTGTGGGCCAAAACAACTGTCACATCACGAGTTAACATCGATGTGGATGGAAAACATAACTGATGGACAAGGTTGTCTTCTTTCATATAGTTAAGGGTGTAAAATGTCCATTTCGAAACCCTAGGTATGACCCTGTTATTGAGAGTAAACTATAGGGTAATAAACTGTAATTTTCTCTACTATTTATGTTTCATAATTTATTTTTCAAGAATACTAGTTCAATTAAAATTTTCTTCCAAATTTAACCGAGCTTGTCTTAAAATTTTAAAGTAATTTTTTTTTTTTTGTTTAGGTTTACTAGTCAGGAATATCATGACACATCCATGTTAAGGCAAAAAGTTCGAAAAATTAAATTAGGATAGTTTCCTCCAATATCTTAATTACGATAAGGATCAATATAAACATATTTGGAAATTAACCGAAAAACTTAGTAATCTTCTAATGAAATATTTTTCATTTTATGTCATTCTAATGATAATCAAATTAAGGATACTTAAGATGAATTATGTAGAAGAGTGTAATTAAACTATACAATCATGATATTCACATCAACAAAACAAGGTCATGTAACATATGTGAGTGTCCAATATGCTAAACTTTCCACTTGAAGCATTGAAGTCACATGATACACAGACAAGTGCTCCAAAACTATAATTGGGCTGGATATTACAATTGGGCTTTCACCTTACCACTTTTGCAACTATTAACCGCCCTCTCGACCCCTCCCCAAATCAAGAGTCCACGACGGCACACGATTTACCGCCTCCTGCATTTCTTCATTGACGAAGGCCCCCACCGACGAAGGAAGCTAACTCAGAATTGAAGCTGAAATTTTCCGGGGAGACTAGTCCGATGGTAATCTTCTCTCCTTCTCTCCCCTCGGTCGCGCCTACAAGGTGTTTGATGTTTTGTCTCTGAGAGGCTGGATAGATTTTTTGCTTGTATAAATCTATTTATGTTCACTAATATTATATTTTATGCTTAGGGAGTTTGATTTCTTCTTCATGTATGGTAATATTTTATGGTAATTGTTACAGATTGTTCCAATTTGCACTGAAATGTGAGTGCTTTCGGAAAAACCTGGACATGGGAACTCGAGGTGGTTTGTGGAACTTTGCCAGCAAGTTTTTCACATGTGGGGTCATAGGTGTATATGTTTCAGACCGATTCGCTAGTGTTGCTTCGGTGCGGGGCTTCTCTATGTCCCCTACGTTAAACCCTGGAACCACTTCTTTGATGGGCTTGCCAATTGGTTGGTACATTGAGAAATATCTTAAACAAATTGCTGCTCTATGCAATGTGATTGTTATTTACTGTCCTAATTGTAATTTTCTTGCAGATGACTATGTTTTGGTTGAGAAAAAGTGTCTTCAAAACTACAAGTTCTCACATGGTGACGTGGTAGTCTTCAGGTAATTTTTGCCTCCCATTGGTGCTCTTACCATCTGTGCCTGGTGAATTATAGTAAGAAATTAGACATGTCGGGGCATTTTGCAGCTCCCCAATTAATCACAAGGAGAGGCACATCAAGAGAATAACTGCTTTATCTGGAGAGTGGATCGGTACCCGTCATTCTTATGATGTGCTGAAAATTCCGGAAGGACATTGTTGGGTTGAGGGAGACAACTCATCTTCTAGCTTGGATTCAAGATCATTTGGCCCAGTAAGTTTCCGTTTCTACATAGTTTTCGCACTAAAGAACACTTGATTTAAAAGTAGTATAATCTATCACCATGGCATAATTTAACGATATATTTGGCAGCCAAAGATGTGTAACCATAGACTGGCTAGGTAGTTGAATTCACTTTTATTCTTATTTTTTTTAATAGAAAAGGATTCCCTTTCTTTATGATTAGTCTGAAAGTTACGAATACGGGGTAGGATGGACATCGTTTTTTGATTCCTTTAGTTTGTGGATCCTAAATAAGGTCATATGTTTCTTGACACGATAATATTGAAATGATATAGAAATAACTAGTTTGGAATTAGCACAAGAAATATCATATAGAAAAAGTTGGCAACTCAAGCTTCTTCTAGCTGTCTTTGCTTTTACTCTCTGTAGGTTTGATACTTTGATGTTAAGTTTGCTACTTGTGCTTGTTAGTTAGTTACATCAGAATCTTACTATAATTTGAAAATGTGGCTAATTTAGGCTGTGTTCTTATATTTCTGGGGCTTTGGCTAAGTTGAGCAAACTATATTGACAGATACCTCTGGGTTTAGTTCAAGGAAGGGTTACTCACATTGTGTGGCCTCCTCAGAGAATGGGTGCTGTTGAGAGAAGAACACCGCAAGACACAATTTCCTCCTCTTCTTCATAGCTGGACATCACTTGTCCATCCCATTTTTGAATGGGAGAACGTATGCCATGGCGGCACCATGTTATTGGATTTTTGGTCATTGTTATCCATCAGTTCGTCTTAAGCAATTAGCAGAAAATAGAGGTTCAGGATAATCAAGTTTCTTTGGCTAATTTATAGGTATTTTTTTCTGTTCAACCATGTTTTTTGGTCAGCTTCCTGTGGAACCGTGGATGGCGCCCGGCCCTAGGAGGCTAGGAGCGGAAGCCACATGAGGCAATTATATTTGAGTCCAGAAGTTTTTAATTTACTTTTGAATTTAGTCGAGATATTAATTTAGTCATTTGTCTAATTTTATACCTTTTTTACCCTTTAAAATATCTCAAATTTAAATTTAAATTTAAATTTTGTTTTTGTCGGGAATCCTTCAGATGACCAAATACACCTGCAATCAACAATCACAATTAAGATAATACTACATTAAGTCCCAAATAATTATAAGAAGACAATACTCATTATATCTCTAATTACCCAAATAATTATAAGAAAATACCTGTTATACATTAGGAAGAGTGAATTTAATCAGGATATTTAAATATTTTAAGACTTTAAAAATTACATGTGTATTCAATTAAGATATTTAAATATTTTAAAAGGTCTTTAAAAAGTTCTAGTATATTCAATTAAGAGTTTTAATATTATTAAAAATGTCAAAACAAATCTTGACGTATTCAATTAGAACTTGTTTAAATAGTGGATTTTATGAGATTGAACATTAGAAATATAAACATGATAAGTCAAAAAATGTCTAGCCTCAAGTAGAGGGATTTACTTGAGAACCTCATAAGATATTTTTCTCAAAAATATCCCTTTCTTCTAAGAACATTTTCTCCAAATAGACTTTGTTAGAGAACCTACTTCATTTGAGGATTTAAAGATTGTTAATGGCATCTTATATCCCATATTTAAAACATTTAAAAATGAGTCGAACATAGAGATTTATTAGAAGATGATGATAGTATCAGATAATGCTTACACGAAGCCTTTGACATTAGGATGTCGTTAGCTCTACGAAGATTATTTGTCACAATCTTGGTGTATTGTGAACCCCAAGGAGTACGAAGATTGTGGGATGAATTTTATTCATTCATGGTAGAAGATTATCCTTCTTCAAGTCATATGAACACTTCTTTGGTCAATAGGCTTTTAAAAGATTTAAACGGAATTACTGGTACAACACAGTAAATTTGTGTGATTATGATCTCCCACAAATGACACGAGATTGTGTTATAGACTCAGAACTTCCAAATAGACTTCTGACTCTTTATAAAAAAAAAAAATTGGTTCATTCCATGGTAAAAATTAATTTGAAGAAACATGCATCAAAAGGTGACTCTTCAAATAGACTTCTGACTCTTTATAAAAATGGTTCTTCTCATGATAAAAATTAATTTGAAGAAATATGCGTTAAAAGGTGGCAAATTTTTTTTTATTTTAGTGCATATTTTTTTTTTACATAATTCTGCAGAATTTTTCTATAAATCGTCACTTTTGTTCCCTTTCTCTGCGGTGTTCTTCAAGCTTTTTGTCAACAAGTGTTCATTAACTTTTAGTGATGAAAATTTCATCGTACTCTCATATTTTATAGAAAATTGAAAAAAATTCTAGAAAATGTCAGATACACCTTGGAACGATTCCAAAGCCTCCAACATATTCAAAAACATCCAATAGATCAATTCTAAGGTGGGATAAATTCCAATAGAAAAATGTGATAAGTGCGAGTGTGTGATACCAATTTCTGCTGAATATGTGATTCAAAATGATGATAATGTAGTGATACGTTCAATCATTAATGTTCAGATGAAAGAAACCATTATAAGAAGAGAGAATAAAATGGACAAATCACGATGTTCACCAAAATTTATTAATATATGTCTGCCAAAATTGTCCAAATAAAGAGAAAGTTCATAATAGAATTTATAAAAAAAAGTGTTTAAATATCACCCAAATGTCCTTACTAGTTTAGAGGATTTTTAATGTCTTTAAAATTTGTCATTTAAAAAAAGTTCTTCAAAATATTTAAATATTCTAATCGAATATGTCCCCCCTAAATTTGAGATAAAGATATAAATCTATAAATAATTAACTATAAATTAATCCATTTTTAATAATCAACAATACAAGCTAGTCCATTTATTAATACACCAAAATCCATCTAAGCATATTTTCTTTTCTTTATTACTTAATTTTATTTTTTATATTTTTTATATTTTTTAATACCCTTTTGACCGACTACAAGTTATATACACCTATTTTTGGGAGTCTCGTTATCAGATGTAACTGTCAATTTTTCAAACTTTTAAATATTTTCTATTTAATTTTTAATATTTATGTTGGTAGGATAATTTTTGGCTAATTAATTTCCTCCCGATTTATTTTAACGAATCATTTTAATCATTTACGCATCTTGGGGGTACTGTCTGACATGTTTACATTATTAGAGTTATACAAATATTTTATCTATCATTTACATTTTTATTTTTTCCCAAAATAAGTAGACTTTGAATTGTAATATACCTATTTGACAAAAGAAAGTCGTAATATACCCATTTGACAAAAGAAAATTGTAATATACCTATTTGACAAAAGAAAATTGTAATATGCCTATTTGACAAAAGAAAATTGTAATATACCTAGATTACATATCATATTTCTAATATACCACCTATATATAAATATAGTAATATACAATCATAATTTGAATTGGATTTACCTATAGTTAATTATTCCATCACCAAGCTAATCAACCATAATATTTGAGTATTCAAAACTTTCATTTGAATATTCAGAATTTTTTTAAATTCTTGCTCTGCATATATACTTTCATTAGCTAATGACATGATATGTGGGGTTTACACAAAAATAATAATCTCAAAGTGACTACAGGCAAAATCTGGATTAATCCATAATTATATCTTGATAGAGTACTAATTAAGTAAATTTGTTTACCGTCACTAGGAGGTTCGTTTTTTGTGTGGATCCATAGGCGCCACGCCATCAATTAATGAAAATTCTACTAAAAGATGCAAATATTTTAAAATCAAATATAATTCCTTCGCAATATATATATATATATATATATATTTGAAATTTGGTACATAATATATGATGTTAAAGTGTAATTTAACAAAAAAAGAAGAAGGGGGAATTGATAGAAATATGTGGTTTGGCAAAAATGTATTAAAAAATAGGGGCTCTTAAAATAATTTTACAAATCTACACACTATATATAAGTATTATAATAACATGATAATCAAATAACTTATGCAATTGATCACTACACTAGGAGAAACCCTATACCCCATATCAGTCATACATTGTTCTCCGTCATTCTTCTTTCTCATCGCAACGACCTAATACCTACGATGACGAAATCGTGGCAACCTCCATATTGCGACTACCTACTTCTCCTCCATTTTTTCCCTCATCACAACAACTCAATAACCACCGAGAATGAGATCGCGACTACTTTCTTCTCCAAATCGCGCCTCCATTCTTCTTCCTCATCACAACAACCCAACTATCTTATTCTTTTTCTTTCCAAATCTTGCTACCTAGACTAGGTCATTATTTTTATTTCACTCTAATCTTCTCATGCCCCTCATCTTCTCATCGCTCTCAACTTCTCGTAGCTCCCATATTTTCATCGCTCTCTTTCTATATCTCTAATTTTTATCCTAATAATTATTTTGGGTATTTTGTGTTTGGTGAATTTGTTTAAATATGCGTTGGGCAATCCAAAAATTAAAGCAAATAATCAATTGGGGAGTACGTGCGATTAATTTGCAGGCCTGAGGTTGGGAAAATGACGCTGGGTTGAAGGTCATAGAAGTCATTTTTAATTTGCAGATCTGATATGAGAGTTGACCTAGTTTGATAGTGTATATATAGTCCAGTAGTCCTATAGCGCCTTTATAGCCTGTTTAGTGATATTTGTATGTTTTTTTTTTTCTGGATTTTTATCAGAGGATACTACTTGCTATCTTCATAGTCCAGTAGTGTACTCATCGTCTGTTCAGTGATATTTGTATGTTTTCTTCTGGATTTTTATTAGAGGATGCTACTTGCTATCATCATAGTCCAACAGTATCCTCATAGTCTGTTCTGTGATACTTCTAATGTTTTCTTCTGAATTTTTATCAGAGGATACTACTTGTTATTTTCATAGTCTAGTAATGTTCTCATAGTCTAGTAGTGTCCTCATAGTCTGATCAGTGATATTTGTATGTTTTCTCACACAAGACAATATTTTCCAACAACAATACTAAGTAATTGAAGCATATGAACGAAGGAAAACGATGACTGATATAAGTGGTAGTAACTTAAGGAAACATATACACACATTAAAAAAAACATGAAAATAAACGACCATTTTACAAAAGTAGGTTGCAGAACCTAATGGTGACACCAAAAAACATGTAAGGAAATGCATTTTCCTAACATCCTTGAAACACGACGATTTGACCTCTTCATAACTTGTTTTGTTTTTTTGCCACTAGAACATGATTGTTATATTCTCAATCTGAAGAGAGCTCGACTTCACACATTTCATCTAAATTAATAAGGTCACATTTTCCTCTTTGAATATACAAATATGATATAGTTACGACATATCTGAAACCCTTATTCTCTTGCAGCATGCATCTCATCACGAAACTCATCACTTTTCTTGAAATCCTCAACAACCCCTTCTTTTTAGCCTCTACCTTCTTCGTCAGTCCTTTCACCTAGGCAAATCTCCGCTCAGCTGCGAATGTATTAAATATGGTTGGAAGTTTCCAACATATACTGTCATATCATAATGAGGACATCAACACATTAATTTCACAAATAAAAATAACTGAAACTACCTAGATTATAAGGACACTATTAGACTATGATGACACTATTATACTTGGTAAGATCAGATAAAAACCCATTATGCGTCGTCGTTCTATTCTCCTTCATATTATACAATTATACATGTCTGCTGCATTGTACATCACGTCTATTTTCGTTTTTCATTTTATTCAAGTTTAAAATGATATTGAAATTCTGAAATTTTTTCTGGGTTAAATTTGGAATGCTCGTTTATGTTGGCGGATCTTGGTGCTTTTTTTGGAAAAGAAATTGAGAAAACTAAATTGTCTTCGTCCTTGAGAGAAATGGGGAGGCTGTTTGTGATCACTCTTGAAGGAAACATCTATAGCTGCAAGCACAGCAAAACCCATCTTGCGCCTTGTTGATGACATACTGTCTAAGGTCTGAAATCGCCTTTCCTGTGATTTATTTGTTTTCAAATTTTACTGGTTATTTTCGGAATGTGGCCCCACACTCGTAAGCAATCTATGATGCATTGTTATTATCTGAAACTGTTTGATCAGAAATTTATTGGCTGAGAATTTTGTGTTGCGGTTAAACGTAGCTTTAGATTTCTGTGAAGTGTTCTTTTTTGAGTTAAAGATACTAGCTTTTAGTTTTGTTGGATAATGTGATTGGTTTTGTTGAGACTAGCTGTTAGGGAAGAAAAATTGTGGTGCAGATTTTCTTTTCCAGTTATATTTATTGCACATCAAAATCAACTTTGGGTTCAGTGAATTTTCGTATGTGTTTGATAACAGGAGAAAGCAAAATGTTCAAGATTTAGAGCCTTCATCAGTGAGACCATTATGATGATTTTCTGGGTTGGATTATGCAATTCTAGAAACATGTGGCGTGCTTACGCGGTTTAATCGTTGAGTTCTGGTGAGATACGACCTGGTTTCTCTGTTCTCTAAGACTAACTCTGGACCAAAATGTTGTCCTGGGCATTTGCATTTTGTTGGTGTGAAATTTGAACTTTAACTATCTGGAAACTAAAGCCTAAAGCAGTTCAATAAAATTTTGATTTTCCCTCTAGCAACAACGCCTTTTGAACTCTGTAAACTCTAAGTAGCTCGAATATCTGATTATACACCAACTAGAGAGCAACAGGAATTTTCTCTTGGCTTCTAATGACTCTTTAATTATATCTTCCCACTTCTTGCTCGAGTCTTATATACAATGTTCTCTCTGTTTGTGATGTTCTATGTTTGATATCAGGCTTCCTTAGCGATTTTATAACCCTCTGTTTTCCTCTTGTTCCAGTCTTTTCACTGCAGGCATGGAAAGGCAAATCTTTTTGATAAAGTGTATGTATTTCCCTATTTTAATGTTGGCAATGATTCATTCAAAGCTTTGCATATGCTTGTATCTGTGCTTATAAGATCATATGCTTTTGAGTTTATATTGGTATCGCTTCCCCCTAAACTTCCATGTGCATATTGCTTCTCAGTCCACCAAGCTAATGGAATGACTTCTTGCTGCAATACAGACATTGTTCCTATAGATGAATTTGAAAGGCTGACTTTTGACTTTAAGGACGACAAACAAAGAAAATAATGAATCCAATTGTAGCCCTTTGTCTTTTTGAGTATGGTTCTTCTAGATCTCACGAATCTCACGAATGATGCATTTGTCTGGGACACATTTTCATTTTACTTGAATCCTATCAAGGTATATGCAAAACTCATATCAAATGTGGCTTGCACATTTGAATGCTGAGATAATCCTTTTTCCCCAATCCATGTCAGTGTAAATGTCACACAAGGAGAGAAAGAAGAGCGGATCATGATTACAGGATTACATACCGTTGCTGACATATTTTGTGTCTCATGTGGCTCGATTGTCGGGTGGAAATATGTAAACATCTAATGTTTGTAACTATAAATTCTGGTATTTTCAAATGAATCAATGATGAAATGTAAGGACCTTTTACTTTTGGTTATATATCCCAGGAGGCTGCACAAGAAAAAACCCAGAAGTACAAGGAAGGGAAGTTTATCCTTGAGAGGTGAAAGCCTAAAACCAAATTGATATTCAATATTATTTTTCCAAGGCAAATTGATATTGATCGTTGCTGCATTAAAACTCTTTGGACTGACATTTTTTTTTTGTTACCGAACAGATTTCAGATTCTTGGCCCTGATGGGAGCATCTATTCGCTAGCCCAGGAAGCTCAGATGGGTGGAAGCGATGCTGATGAATGATGATGCTTGATTGATCATCCATTCGGGATAATGTACTAGATTTAATGTACATTCTTGGGAACAACCTTTCTCTTGATTGAGTATGCACATTGGTGTTAATTTTTCTTAGTCATTGACCAATGATGTAATCTAGGATTCTAGGCTTCTTTAAATGGTTGCAGATTTCTAAGAACACGGTCATCTTTTAAGGTCAATGCAGTCGCTCATCAAGTTTCTGAAAATAAAATTCCTAATGCTCATGTTCAATTGTAGCAATTTACGTTCTGAAAGAAATTAAGGATCTCTACGTATACAATCAATTCGCAAGTTATTTTTGAGTCTCTTCTCTGCTAGGGTTAGGGTTTTTTTCCTTGTCTTCGTTTTGCCGCTGCAGCGTTTTGGTCATCTTGCTGTTGGGCTCTCTTTCGTTTGCTCTCTTCGCTGTTCAGAGTGGCCTCCTTGTGATCACGCTGGGAGTTGGTTTGTGGGGGTAGTTGCTGGCCTTTTTTTTCCTTCGCTGAGCAGAGTGTTTTTTGGGTAGTTTGTGAGGTTGATGTGCAGGTCGTCTGGTGCGCTATTCCTCTGCACTCACTTTCTGCCTTTGCTCATTGCTTGGTACGAAGGGTGGATGACGTCGATGGAGAAGCTAAATGGAGGAACGGTCCAGATTGCTATCTCGGCGGCGGAGACGGCGGAACTTGACTTCTGTGAGGAGAGTGCCATCGATGGCGACCAGATTTCTGTTGGTTGGATGGCTGGTTACCAAGAAATCTTATAACACCGAGGCACTACTTGGTACCCTGAGGAAGATTTGGCATGTGAGGGGGGCGTACACGGTGGTACCAGCGGGAAGCGACGAAGCGACGAAGCGACGGCCGGTTCCTATTTTCTTTTCAATCCTATTCTGATCAACATTGGGTGATATTAGGTGCTCCGTGGTCCTTTGATTGAGTCCTCTTCGCATTGGTAGTTACGGTTGGGCTAATCGACCCAGAAGAGGTAAGCCTTGTTACTCAAACATTTTGGATTAGGGTTAGAAAAATCCCACCAATATTTTTTAATCCAAACTTGGTAGAGAGGATTGGAAACCATGTGGGAGATTTTATTGATGTGAACAAAGGTTTGAACGGAGATTGTTTGGGGAATTTTTACGCATTCGTGTTAAACTCTCTTTGTTGGAACTGCTTATGCATTTTGTGACGTTCAAACTATTGGCTACAGAACCTGCAAAAAGATACAAGATTGAGTACGAGAGACTACCATTTTACTGCCTTCGGTGTGGCCATTTGGATCACCTTGCTGCCTTGTTTGAGGTTCCTATTTTGGGGGAGGGGGAGGATGAGCCGTTTGGTAGATGGAAGTCCATGGACAAGGATGTGTATAGTATTCAACCAAAGAACAGTTTTACAAGCTGTTTTTTCGGTTGACAAGAGCAAAAGGTTTGAAGTTGGCAGAATTGAGTCTCCTACAAGGGCTGGGCATGTTGAACAATAAGCAGCTCACTGGGAGGCTGACTTGGCAGTGGACAGCTGTCAACTCGTGGAGAAGAAGTTAGCAGACTTAAGTGAGTGAATGAGTGTTGTGTGTGTGAGAGTTAGTTAAAAAGGGGAGTGTGACATGTAAGGTGATCCGTGAAAGAAGGATTACAGTGAGAGTGAGGTGTGTGTGTGTGCAATGAATGTGCATATGTAATCGTACTCACAAGAATGATTAATGAGAATGAGAATCTGTGAGAGAAACAGATTGAGAGTGCTTGAGTAAGAAGAATACTCAGCCCTCAGAGTGATTGAACAATCCAAAGTCTCTATTGCATTTTCACAAACACCTAGTGTGCACTAAACTATTTTGATATTCAATCCAATTCTCCTTAAGAATCTGATCCTAGAAATTGGGTAGAAGAAGATCTAAAACTATCCCTAAACCATACGAGCTAGCCCCGTCGTTTTCAGCTAAGAAGATTAAGGTTCGAAGGCATACCTGAAGCAATGGAACAGTGACTGGCACTGTGGCGGGAAACCTGTGTCTCAATCCTCTGTTTGAATGTGTTTTGATTCCAATATGGTATCAGAGCAGTGAAGATTTGATACATCCGGGACGTCTTAGTGTGAGAGAAGATATGTAGCTGAAGTGTGAGGGCTTGCTTGTTAATTGCTTCCACTCCACGACAACGATGGTTGGATCTGGGGGTGAACCAAAGATACATGTATTCACAGGAGTAAACTATGACTTCTGGTGTATTGAAATGAAAACAGCATTAAAGGCCCGTGATCTATGGTCTGTGGTGCTTCAAGGACTCCCAGACACTGAATATGACAATAACGATGAGGAGATTGAATCATATGTGAGTCCTGCAGAATTGATCAAGAATGCCAAAGCATTAAATCTGATCCAGAATGCAGTCTCAGAGGAGATCTTTCCCAAAATCTCAAATGAGGAGGTTGCAAAGCAAGCCTGAGAGATTCTGAAGAGAGAATTCAGAGGAGATCCTAAGGTGAGAGCTGTAAAGTTGCAATCCCTACGTAGAGATTTTGAGTACACTCAAATAAAACAGGAGGAAGCTTTTTCAGCCTACATATCTAGGTTGCTAGGGATTGTGAATCAGATGAAGTCCTATGGAGAGGAGATTTCTGAGAAGAGACTCTCTCAGAAGATCCTGATAAGCTTGACTAAGTACTATGATTCAATTGTCTCAATTCTTGAGGAAACTAGAGATTTAGACTAGATAAATGTTGAGAGCATAACAAACTCAATCAGGGCATTTGACTAGAGATTGGAAATGCATACTGAACAGGAGGTAGAGAAGGCTTTCTCAAGCATGAGCATGGGAAACAAGCCTTAAGGTCAAACTAGCTCGACTTCCTCGAAGCCTAGAAGATCAATGGGCAAACCAGGGTGCAAACCTTGGAGAAGTGACATAAATGACAGGTCCAAACGCAAGGAGAGTGTCAGACAGGACAAACTCTCTGAAACTCAGAGGGGAGAAGTCACCAAGGTGTTCTGCAAGGCCTGCAGCAAGTATCACTGGGGTGATTTTTGTCTTAATGGAGGGAAGGTTAAATGTTTCAAGTGCTCAAAGCTGGGACACATGGCAAAGGATTGTCCAGGAAAGCAGCTTGCTCCTGTTTTTGCACAGAAAGTAGAAGAAGCTGAGGGAAACATGTTCTATGCTTGTCACTCAGCCTCAATTGAGAAGGACAAGACTATCTGGTACCTAGACAGCGGGTGCAATAATCATATGACTGGACATAAGTCCCTATTGACTCACATTGACAGAAATCTGAATGTGAAAGTCAAGATGGGCACAGAAGACCTAGTTCAAGTTGCAGGAAAGGTTTCCTTGCAAGTGCAGACAGACCAGGGCACCAAGTACATTAGAGAGGTAATGCTTGTGCCTAGTTTAGATGAAAATTTACTAAGTGTGGGTCAGATGGTGGAACATGGATACAACTTGGTATTTGGGAACAGGTTTGCAGAAATTTGTGAAGATGACACTCTAAAGCAAATAATTGCAAAGGTTCCTATGACAGGGAGCAGATGTTTCAAACTCTCACTGGATTATGTGAATCCTGTAAACAGAAAACTAGAAAGTGAGGAGGCTAGGAAAGCTGAGACTAAGGTGGCTTTTGATCTATGGCATAGAAGGTTTGGTCACTTAAACTATTCTTGACAGGACCTGCCCCGATCCCACTGGGACCACAAGGGGACGTGCCCTGCTTCCGTTTGACACCCAAATTAACATACCAATTTTAACCTCAAACGTTCAAATGCATAAATAACCAAATTAAAGTTTTACATCAAATCCGAAATAAACAGATGTCAGACAAGGGATGAAATCCAAAATTACAAGTTGCGAGCACGACTCTAAAATAAACCTGCGGGTAAACCACCCAACAGGGGTTCAGGTACGCAGAAGTAGATCTATGCCTCAACCTCAGGATCCTCCTCTACCTCAGTAGCACCGCCTGGAGGGGTTACCAAAACAATAAGGGTGAGTGGGCCGAAACTCAAGTTTATAAAACCGTTCAATAAGTAAAACATATAATTTACCCCTCCGTTTTCCAAACATGCATGCATCAGAATTTAAAACCATAAACCATATAATATGAATCATAAGCCATGTAATAAAATCATAAGATAATTTTAGCCACTGCACTATACGCTCCAATCCTGACATCCCAGATGTCTGACGTCCCTGACGTCCAATAAGGTCACAGTCTCAAGGCTACGCGTGCCACTCGGGGTCTCAATCCCAAATCCAATCCCCGAACCCTGTCCGGGTACGGCATCTCAAATGCCTAGCGTCCTAGACTCTCGACGTCCCTGACGTCCAATTATAGCAATCCTGCTCCTGAGTCATTTTACTGTCCGGTTCCTCCGTAGAATGACCCCTCGCAGGCAATGCGCCATGACCACTCCGGGGTACCACATCCGAAGGAGACAGTATCACAAGAATGGATCTATACAGTGCAGTACCAAATACATTTTATTGATATCCACATGCAAAACATATATATATACAAGATAAAATCCAAACCGATCTTTAAGTTTCATTAGACGGGTCTCAAACCCAAAAACCGTGAAACGTGCCATAACCATAATTTCAACATCATCAAAGCCGTTTCATGATTCCAGCATGTGAATATAAGTAAATCAGAAAACATTTAAGCATGCAAGGGTTTAATGAAATCGGGCCCACTCACAGTATGATCCTGCGGTGAATCTGCGCGTACAGACCTGTACCGGGATTATCGTACAATTCCTGTAAGTCCAAATCACACGTAAGGGTCACTACAAGTCTTAAACATTTAACCAAAAAGTCCGAAACAGAAACCGGCTCGGGGAACCCGTCCAACATGTTTCCCGAGACAACCGGCCCTAAACTGACCCATCAAAACTATCTCAGATCAACATGGTTAATTCACCAAAAATGTTCATAATGATGAGGGGAATAAAAGTCATGTTGATCGTGATCAGAGATGAGGCTCAACGTGCCCTCACGCGCCGCCCAAAGTGGCTGCGCGTGAAAGTCACGCGCCTGACACTGTAGCTACAGTGTCACCACCTTCACTCGTTTGTCTGTAATACGGGCCTGCCACCCGCGGCTTGACCCGGTTAATTGACCCTCAATTTCCAATCGATTTCACTCGTATTTGATCCTAACATGTTCATTAACTATCCAATTTAGGTTCTGAGACACTAATCAGCCTCGACAAGTCCCTAATCGACCCATCGACCCGTGATCAACCAAACGGGTCAATCACAAGAACTCCCTGGTTTCAAACCCATTCTCCAATTAACTTCACAGGAAGCATAATAGGATCAAAACGAACTAAAATGAATCATCAATTGTGCCTGAAAGTACCTGAAGGTTGTCGTCCCAAGCTCTGCAATTTCTCTGAAAACGACAGCCTCCGTCCCAGCTCAACCGTGGCTGGTTCCCCTCGATTTTGATGTGGTTGAGTTCCAAATACTCCCAGAAGACTAAACCAGGCCTTGGTTTGGTCCAACAATCACCAGAAATCAAAACCCGATTTTCCCTCCAATTTTCCAGAAATGGTTTTCTCTGGTTTTCCTCTCCAATTCCCAGTCCTCACTGCAGCAGAGTGAAGCACACTTAAATCCCATTCAGTTTAAAAAATCCTTACCAGCCAACAGCTCGTGGAAGCCTCACTGTCCACTGAGAAATGTTTCCCGCAAAAGTTCGAATCTTGGATTAACAAATGGTGTCCATGATCAGCCACGTTCTGATGTTTATAGGGCCTTAAACAATCCCAGCTTTCCAACTCACACACTGATTAAACAATTGAGACTCAGAACCACCGCACACGGTGGTGCAGCAATTGTTCCCCCGTGGTTTCTACAGTGACCAGGGGTGAAATGACCAAAATGCCCTTGGTTTAATAATTACCAAAATGCCCTTTACTTTCTAGACCCGTAACTCAGCCATACGAAGTCCGATTTCGGCGTGCCGCCTGTCAACGGACTCAAGGCATCGAGACCTACCTAACGGTCCTTGAGTCGTGTGAAAATTAGTTGCCAAACGAAAAGTCAACATTTTCGCCCCTATCGTCAAATTACAGTAACGCCCCTGAACTTCTGATAGTCATAACTTTTACCCTAATCGTCTGAATTAGACGTGCCACCTGTCTATGGACTCGTGACGTCCCAAAATACGCCACGATCATTGGTCAAAGTCCATTTGACCCTCAAATCAAAAAGTCAACAATTTGGCTATACCAATCACAAGGGTAAAAACGTCAATTCATACATTAAATTACATTATTATAATCCTCGAATTTCCAGGGTGTTACAATTCTAGTCTTAAGTTACTTAAGCAGAAGGACATGGTGATAGGATTGCCAAGTCTACAGGGTGACAGGGAACTCTGTGAAGAATGCATTGCAGGGAAGCATCATGTGAGTTCATTTGACACAGAAGGGGCCTGGAGGGCATCCTCTCCACTGGAACTCATACACACTGATGTGTGTTGGGGGGCAACCTGTACTTTCTCACATTCATTGATGATTTCTCAAGGATGACCTGAGTGTATTATCTAAGACACAAATCAGGAGTACTAAACGTGTTCAAAAAGTTAAAGGTTATGATTGAACTTCAGAGTGGATTCTAGATAAAGAAACTGAGAAGTGACATAGGAGGCGAATACCTATCAGCAGATTTTCGGAAGGTTCTTGATGAAAGTGGGATTGAAAGACAATTAACTGTGGCCTATTCTTCTTAGCAGAATGGAGTTACTAAGAGGAAGAATAGGACCATTGTTGAAATGGCTAAGTCAATGCTTCATAGCAAGCATATGACCTATGAATTTTGGGGTGAAGCAGTAAATACTGCTGTGTATTTATTGAATAGGTGTCCTACCAAGGCTGTGCAAGACAAGACTCCATTTGAGAAATTTACAGGAAGAAGACCAGAGGTATCTCATCTGAAAGTTTTTGGTTCCCTGGTGTTACGCTCACATTCCTAAGCAGACCAGACAGAAGCTGGATGACTCTAGCAGTAAGGGAGTATTTGTTGGCTATAGAAGCTGTGAGAAGGGATACATGGTGTTCAACTTGGATGACAGGACCCGTTCCAACTAGACCTCGATAACCGTACCCGGTCCGGCTCCGTCTGACAAGTCAACTGAAATCCCGAAAGTACCCTTCAGCACCTGTCAGACCAGGGATAACTGCACTGATTTCTGCTCATGCCCCCGCCTCGTGATCCGCCTCGAGTATCGTGCCACGGCCTGGAGGGTCAATAAAAACAAAAGTGTGAGTGGACAAAAATAATATCATGTAAAACACATTTGAAACACATCTGTTACCCTCCAGTTTTACAAACCATGCATGCATAGGGAAAAGCACATAAATTATTTAAATCATTTTATAAATCAATTTACTATAATAATAAAGCATATAACTCGGGAATTACACATCCGAGGATCCTCTGGGAATTACACATCCAGAGTCGTCATCCAATGCTGGGAATTACACATCCAGCCTCACCGGGAATTACACATCCGTTTCTCCAGGAATTACGCATCTGGAGTCCCTCTAGGAATTACACATCTGGAGTCACCAAACATCATACACAATCAAAAGCATTATTTCAAAGCAAGTATCAAAACCATGTCAAAAACCATCATCACGGGTCCACATGCCCAAATCTCATTTCTCGTCAATCCGTAAAATCATAAAATAATTCAATACACGCAAATCCGTAAAATCATATCCGAAAACATCACAAATCCATTAAATCAACTTCCCAACTCATAATCCAAGCCAAAACCAATCACAAATTCCGGGTCTTCGCCCAAAACAGTCATTTCACATTTTCTCGAAAAACGTGCCCGAAGCACCAATTAAAATAATCATTAAATCTCAAAATAATCATATCAAATCATTGCAATTCAAATCATGCCATAAATCATATAAAACATTTAAACTATGCATGCATATCAATGTAGAAAACAACGTCCATTCACACACCGTCCAACTGCTCGTTTCTCGCGCTGCACGCGTTTCCGTAATTTCCGACACTTGCTTGGAATCTCGAATCCTGTTCACAATCATTATTCAAGGTTACTAACAAGTCAATTTACATCATCTAATTTTCCCATAATTTTCCGGGAATTTAATATTAATTAAATACGTAACTTAAACTTTCAGACCCTCGAAACATTATCGAGACGGTGTCCGATTGACTTGAAACCAATTTTAAAATGTCCGTTACATTACAAGGAGTAAAACACCTGTTGAAACTTTCCTCAGAAAACGTGCCACGCGCCCTCACGCGCCGTGCTACAGTAACATGAACAGTCCCCTTCCTTACCCGTTTTACTGTATTCGGGTCTGCAACCCGCGATGCAACCCGGTTCTTTATCGATCAATTTGAACCCAATTACTTCAGTTCTTTCATTTATTCTCATTTATTCCATATTGCTAACCGATCTGCGACCTCAATTTAATGAAAACATGTCCTAAAACCCACGACTCAACTTCGAAACCCGACGGGTTCTAACTCGGGTTCCACACAAACACGACCTGTAACATTCAATTAATCATACCAGAAGCATCTAACAGTCATTCTAAATATGAAATCAAAGTCAATTTCAAGAATCATCACCTCTAAGTAATCGAACCCAAGCTCCCACTTCAATGGCGTCGCAGCATCTGTTCTTATTGATTTCCCAGTCAATTGGCTTCCGTTTTGATATGGTTCGACTCGTCTCAGTCCCAGAAAGTTCAATCCATTGTCAATTTCACTCTTTAATGTCTGAAAAATCGAATTCGAGATTGGTGTCTGGGGTTGGTATTTTCGGGTTTTTCCTCTCGGGTTCACGGTGTTCTTCCCCGTTTTTCTCTCCTATTTTCCTTCTGTTTTTCACTCAAATGTTTCCTCTAAATCTCCCAGTGTTTCCACGGTCATCCTTGATCAATTAGTGTTAGGATTTGTTTAGAATTTAAACAAGGTTTTGGAGGTGGTTTGTCCGTATAAGGCATTCAAACATGCCACTAATGAACATGAGCAAGTGACACATGTCACTTAGGAATTAATCTCAATCCACATAGGCTGATTCAGCCAAATCAAGATATATTTTATCAATTAAGTTCACCCGTTAAAGACAATTACTATTTTACCCTTATCGTAACAAATTACCAAAATACCCCTCTTCGTTCTAGACCCATAATTTTCTCGTTCGGACTCCGATTGACGCATGCCGCCTGTCTACGAATTCAGCGTCTCGAGACCTACCCAACGGTACTCCCGGAAAGTCCAAACAATGTCCCTATCAAAAAGTCAACATTCGGCCCCTTTTACCAACTTTCGCACGTCATAACTTTCTCCTCGAATGTCAGAATCGGGCGTGCCACCTGTCTATGAACTCGTGACGTTCCGAACTACGTCACGGTCATCGGTCAAAGTCCGTTTGACCGCTCAAATTAAAAGTCAACTATTCGCCCAATTCCGGGGGCAAAATCGTCATTTTCCCCAAAGTTTCCAATTTTCCCTTTTTTCTAATTTCCGGGTCATTACAACCTTCCCTCCTTAAAGAATTTCGCCCCCGAAATTCAAACACAATATTTATAGAACAAACATACACTCACTTTATTTATGACACAACTATACAACAGTACAACAACAACATGTACAAATATACAACACATCATTTCACAGGGTACCACCATTATGCTGAACTCCCTTCGGGTGGGTCATTAGTATCCTGTTGTTGAAGAGAAAATACCCGAGCAAGTGGGCCTGAAGGTTGACCACGTCCTCGTGGTGCACCTCTCGTGTTACCAGCTCCTCTCCCACTTGCAACTCCAGAAGTTGAGGCCATCCCCGAACCTTGTTCTGTATGACTGCCACTCGGGCTACCACCCGTCAGTTGGTGTGGACAATTTCTCCGGATATGTCCGAACTCACCATAGAAATAACAAGTACCCCTACCAAAATGGGTAGCTCGGTTATAAGGTCTGCCAGTTGACGGTACTGAAGCTCTACTCGACTGAACAGATGCCTGAGGGACTGCTGTAGGATCAAAGGAATGTCCTTGTCCACCCCCGCTAAAACCCGACCGAGATCCAGAAAATCCGGAGCCAAAACTACCTCTTTTTGACGACGTTCCATGACTCATTGTCTCAGTTTCTTGATGCTCTCGACGTCGTCCAGGTTCGCGTGCTGGCAAACTTGCCTCAACACGGATAGCGGCATCTGAGAGATCTCGGAGAGTGCCATAGGATCCCACAGTCACAACAGCTCGAATCTCATCCCGTAAGCCAAGTTCAAAACGTCTACATTTATCACCCTCTGTGGCTACCACCCTTGAAGCAAAGCGAGCCAATTCTAGAAATCGTTGTTCATATTCGGCCACTGTCATACCCTCCTGTTGAAATCGGAGGAACTCAATTTCCTTCGCATCACAGTATGAACGAGGATAGAACTGCTCCAAAAATCGCTCGCGAAATACTCCCCATGTCAATGTATGAGCATCCCATCCCGTTAACTGTAAAGCATGCCACCACCGGTATGTGTGGCCATCCAAAAGAAAAGTGGCTAACAATACCATGTCCTCCGGGGGACATCCCAAAATATCAAAGATCCGCTCCAAACGAGTGATCCAGTCTTCAGCACCATCCGGTCCTGAATCACCACGAAATACAGTAGCTCCTAATCGTTGAGCTCTCTCGATATCCGGGCCTTCTCTAACCCGATCCTCGTCCCTCTCATCTTCAGGCCGTGCACGAGGCGCACGTCTCGGAGGCATGACGGAACAACAGAAATCAATAACCAAAGCTCTGATACCAATTTGACAGGACCCGTTCCAACTGGACATCGATAACCGTACCCGGTCCGGCTCCCGTCTGACAAGTCAACTGAAATCCCGAAAGTACCCTTCAGCACCTGTCAGACCAGGGACAACTGCACTGATTTCTGCTCATGCCCCCGCCTCGTGATCCACCCCGAGTATCGTGCCACGGCCTGGAGGGTCATTAAAAACAAAAGTGTGAGTGGACAAAAATAATATCATGTAAAATACATTTGAAACACATCCGTTACCCTCTAGTTTTACAAACCATGCATGCATAGGGAAAAGCACATAAATTATTTAAATCATTTTATAAAATCAATTTACTATAATAATAAATCATATAACTCGGGAATTACACATCCGAGGATCCTCTGGGAATTACACATCCAGAGTCGTCATCCAATGCTGGGAATTACACATCCAGCCTCACCGGGAATTACACATCCGGTTTCTCCAGGAATTACGCATCTGGAGTCCCTCTAGGAATTACACATCTGGAGTCACCAAACATCAATACACAATCAAAAGCATTATTTCAAAGCAAGTATCAAAACCATGTCAAAAACCATCATCACGGGTCCACATGCCCAAATCTCATTTCTCGTCAATCCGTAAAATCATAAAATAATTCAATACACGCAAATCCGTAAAATCATATCCGAAAACATCACAAATCCATTAAATCAACTTCCCAACTCATAATCCAAGCCAAAACCAATCACAAATTCCGGGCCGTCGCCCAAAACAGTCATTTCACATTTCTCGAAAAACGTGCCCGAAGCACCAATTAAAATAATCATTAAATCTCAAAATAATCATATCAAATCATTGCAATTCAAATCATGCCATAAATCATATAAAACATTTAACTATGCATGCATATCAATGTAGAAAACAACGTCCATTCACACACCGTCCAACTGCTCGTTTCCCGCGCTGCACGCGTTTCCGTAATTTCCAACACTTGCTTGGAATCTCGAATCCTGTTCACAATCATTATTCAAGGTTACTAACAAGTCAATTTACATCATCTAATTTTCCCATAATTTTCTGGGAATTTAATATTAATTAAATACGTAACTTAAACCTTCAGACCCTCGAAACATTATCGAGACGGTGTCCGATTGACTTGAAATCAATTTTAAAATGTCCGTTACATTACAAGGAGTAAAACACCTGTTGAAACTTTCCTCAGAAAACGTGCCACGGGCCCTCACGCGCCACCGCAAGCGGCTGCGCGTGAGTCCACGCGCCGTGCTACAGTAACATGAACAGTCCCCTTCCTTACCCGTTTTACTGGTATTCGGGTCTGCAACCCGCGGTGCAACCCAGTTCTTTATCGATCAATTTGAACCCAATTACTTCAGTTCTTTCATTTATTCTCATCTATTCCATATTGCTAACCGATCTGCGACCTTAATTTAATGAAAACATGTCCTAAAACCCACGACTCAACTTCGAAACCCGACGGGTTCTAACTCGGGTTCCACACAAACACGACCTGTAACATTCAATTAATCATACTAGAAGCATCTAACAGTCATTCTAAATATGAAATCAAAGTCTGTAACGACCCGTCCCAAATTTCATGATTAGATTAGTGACTAATCACGATTAGTGAGGCTAATCCGTGATTAGTAGAGCGAGATCGGACGAACGATGCGAAATGACCGTTTTGCCCCTGGTGGTGGCAAAACGTTGACTTTTCAATCGGGCGATCAAATGGACTTTGACCGATGACCGTGACGTAGTTCGTGACGTCACGAGTTCATAGACAGGTGGCACGTTCAATTCCGACGTTCGAGGAGGAAGTTATGACGTTCGGAAGTTTAGGGGCATTTAGGTAATTTTGGATAAAAGGGGTCAAAAGTTGACTTGTTGACCGGGAGGTCCGATGGCCGAGGGCCGAAGACCGTTACGTAGATAAGGACGATACGAATCCATAGACAGGCGGCACTCTGAAATCGGATTTCAAACGGGAGAGTTATGGGTCAAGGAAGTTCGATTTCACTATGCACGAACTTCGAGACGGGGACGTTTCGGCGAAATCTGATTGGGTGGATATTTTGGTGGGCCCCATGGATGAGTGACAAGTGTCACTCATCCCATTGACTTGATCCCCCAATTTGTGGATCTAATAATAAAATAATATTATTTAATTAATTTTTAATCAAATCCACACCTAATTCAATCCTAGCCATCCATTTCAATCCTACCTTTTAATCCTCACCTTTCATCTCTCATTCTCTCATCTGATCATCTCCTTCTCCCTTCTCTTCCACGGCATCACCTTCATCATTCTTCTTTGTTTCTTCACACCCGAAACCCCCCCCCCCCCCCCCCCCCCCTTCACCATTTTCTTCATTTTCTCCAAAACAGCACACACACATACCACCATTCCCTAGGAGCTAAAATGACCGTGAGGAGGTGGTGAGAGGCTGGGGATGGCAAGCCACGGCCGGGGACGGTGGAGGACACGGCGAAGGAGAAACCGTAAGGTAAGAAAATATTTCAAATTTTGAAATTGAGTTTTGTTAATTGTTATTCGATTCTAAGGTTTAGGTTAGGTTGCTGGTAGCCCTAGGAGTCGAATAGGATTAGTTTTGGGGATGGGGATGGCCTGGAACGGCCGTGAACGGCGGAGGAATGTACGGCCGCCATGGCCAAGCTCGAAGGTATGGTTTTCGGTGTTTTCCTTTCAGTTTAACGTCCTAGAACCCTAGGTTAGGATTAGAGGATGAAAATGGGACAAACGGGAGGCATTTTGGTGGTCGGACGGTGGAGAACCGGCCGAGTCAAGTCGCGGGTCACGGCGACCCGGTTGCAAGGTTCGGGTCGACCCGTCGAGTGGTTGAAGGCGGTGACGTGGCATGATGACGTGGCACCTGTCAGATTGTCAGGTGACGTGGACCACTCATCAGCCGACACGTGTCAAATGTCAGTGCACAGTCAGCACTGACATGTCAGTCACATGGCCCAATTAGGGGCTGACACGTGTCACTGACGTGGACCAGTGCCGTGATGACACGTGGCACATGTCAGACTGCCACGTGGCACTGACAGTACAGTCACGTGGACCAATGGGAGCATGACACGTGGCACATGTCAGAGTCTGACACGTCAGACCTGACAGCTGTCAGATGACGTCAGCGGGCACTGTAGCTGGCGCGTGAAGCCCACGCGCAGCCACTTCAGGCTGCGCGTAAGGGCGCGTGACAGGGAATTTGGGAAAGTGTTCAACACGGGAAATCATCTATTCGATGTAACGAACATTTTGGGACTGGTTTCGTGTCAATCGGACACCGTCTCGATATGTTTCGGGGCATCGGAAGGTTTAGGTTCAGTTTTAAAAATAGTTAAAAATACGGGAAAATTACGGGGCTTTAGTGGGAGATTAATTAAGTAGTTAGTAACCTTCTATTACGATTTGGACAAGTTTGGGAGTTCCGGTGACGGTGATCGGCTCGGGGAGCCGTATGGCACGCAAATCGAGGCGGCAGCTCGGACGGTCTGTGAGTGGACCTTGTTTTCTAAATTAGTGCATGCATAAATGTTTATTATATGTTTTATTACTTGTTTGATGATGCCATGGGTGCATTTGTATGTGGTTACGTATAAGCACGTATTTCGAGGTTTCGGCCTTATACGGTGCTTATACGGGTCTGTATTTCTTTATTGATTTAAATGAACTGGATTTGGATTTCAAAAGGATAAATTCGGGTATGAGACCCATTTGGTTTTGTCTCGGGCATATGACCTCAGATTCCGGGCACGGTGCCCAACTGATGTCCTATGTTCGGGCACGAGACCCAGTCACTTTACGGTTTTGATTTCAGGTCAGGAAACCTTAAATGGATTCCCAGGTTCATGACGGTTTATGGGAACCGGCATGAACCCTTGTTGGTTATTACGGTACATGATGGTTTATGGGAACCGGCATGTTACCTGGTTATGTTATTACGGTACATGACGGTTTATGGGAACCGGCATGTTACCTGGTTATGTTATTACGGTACATGACGGTTTATGGGAACTGGCATGTTACCTGATTATGGATATTATGGATCATGACGGTTCAGGGGAACCGGTCATGAATGTTTATGTTATGTATATATATGTTCATCTACCTTCCTTTACTTCTATTATCTCCTCTGGGGAGGGTCGTTGGCCTGGGAGGACCCCGGAGTAGTCACGGAGCACCGACTGAGTGGAGTCACCCCCCCAGTTGGGTTCCTTACTCTCAGGAAGGCTATGGTTACTATTACCTCGGGTAGGGTCAGTGGTCTGCGGACATTGACCTTGACTTTGAGATGACTCGGATTGAGACCTGGGTAGCACGCGCGTAGCTTTGGATACCGTGACAGGATTGGTTGTGTGACTTATATATATGTATGTGATTGATATATGATATATGATATGTGGTGTGTACAGGTGTGCACAGGATTTGAACAGTGGCTCGTGTACTTGGTTTCTCTATGGTTTGGGGCCGAGTCCCTTATGGATTTGGGCAGTGGCCCGTATGGTCGTTTTCATTGTGGTCCTTTCGACCTTGGTTTATATCTGCTTTGGGCTTAGTCCCACATATGATTTGTTTTGGATAAATGGTTTTCGAATGCATGCATGCTTTTTAGTGGAGGGTACAAATGTCTTCCTTATTAAATGTTTTTATAAACTCTTGTTTTGTCCACTCACAGTTTTTAATGTTTTGACTGCCCTTCAGGTTGACATCGGATGTGGACTGTAGCAGAGACCGAGATATCACGTGCCTCCTCCGGATCCTGGCGTACTCTGATAGCTCGGGAGGGCAAGGGTCGGAAATATCCCTTGTCTGACACTTCGTGTCAGACGGGAGCAGGGTCATCCCGCACTAATCCCGGGGGGATTGGGATGGGTCCTGTCAAAGTCAATTTCAAGAATCATCACCTCTAAGTAATCGAACCCAAGCTCCCACTTCAATGGCGTCGCAGCATCTGTTCTCATTGATTTTCCAGTCAATTGGCTTTCGTTTTGATATGGTTCGACTCGTCTCAGTCCCAGAAAGTTCAATCCATTGTCAATTTCACTCTTTAATGTCTGAAAAATCAAATTCGAGATTGGTGTTTGGGGTTGGTATTTTCGGGTTTTTCCTCTCGGGTTCACGGTGTTCTTCCCCATTTTTCTCTCCTATTTTCCTTCTGTTTTTCACTCAAATGTTTCCTCTAAATCTCCCAGTGTTTCCACGGTCATCCTTGATCAATTAGTGTTAGGATTTGTTTAGAATTTAAACAAGGTTTTGGAGGTGGTTTGTCCGTATAAGGCATTCAAACATGCCACTAATGAACATGAGCAAGTGACACATGTCACTTAGGAATTAATCTCAATCCACATAGGCTGATTCAGCCAAATCAAGATATATTTTATCAATTAAGTTCACCCGTTAAAGACAATTACTATTTTACCCTTATCGTAACAAATTACCAAAATACCCCTCTTCATTCTAGATCCATAATTTTCTCGTTCGGACTCCGATTGACGCATGCCGCCTGTCTACGAATTCAGCATCTCGAGACCTACCCAACGGTACTCCCGGAAAGTCCAAACAATGTCCCGATCAAAAAGTCAACATTCGGCCCCTTTTACCAACTTTCGCACGTCATAACTTTCTCCTCGAATGTCAGAATCGGGCGTGCCACCTATCTATGAACTCGTGACGTTCCGAACTACGTCACGGTCATCGGTCAAAGTCCGTTTGACCGCTCAAATTAAAAGTCAACTATTCGCCCAATTCCGGGGGCAAAATCGTCCTTTTCCCCAAAGTTTCCAATTTTCCCTTTTTCTAATTTCCGGGTCATTACATTGGAAAACAACAAGGTTGTAGTCTCAAAAAGTGTGGTTTTTGATGAAGGAGGATACTGGGATTGGAAGAATCAGAAGGAACTGTTAAGTCCTGCATTTATAAGTTTCAGTTCAGGCAATTTCTACACTTAACCTGAAACTATGTCTGAGGGACCTGAGACTTCAGGATCTGTTCCAAATACAGGAACAGGTAACAACACAAGTCCCAGCCACTCACTAAGTAATGAGTCAAGTATTTCTTCAGATCAGAATACACCTGTAATACTGAGGGATCTCAGTGACATCTATGCTAGATGTCACATGAGTATGATAGAACCAGAAAGCTTCAGAGAAGTTGTCAAGGAACAAGCTTAGAAAGAGGCTATGTAAGCAGAAATACAGATGATAGAGAAGAAGGAGACTTGGGAGCTTGTGGAAAGGCCTACAACTAAACCTGTGATAGGGGTTAAGTGGATGTACAAAACAAAAATGAACCTAGATGGTTCTGTGCAGAAGTACAAGGCCAGACTGGTTGCTAAAGGGTACTCATAGAAACCAAGAGTGGACTTCAATAAGACCTTTGCACCAGTTGCAAGGCTTGACACAATTAGAATCCTTGTGGCCTTAGCAGCTCAAAAGGAATGGGAATTGTATCAATTGGATGTGAAATCAGCATTCCTTAATAGAGTGCTTGAAGAGGAAGTTTATGTTGATCAACATGAGGGTTTTGAGGTTTAAAAAAATGCTGATTCGATCTACAAGCTGAAGAAGGCTCTCTATGGGTTGAAGCAAGCACCAAGGGTTTGGTATGAGGAGATTGACTCCTACTTGTTGAGATGTGGGTTTGAAAGAAGTGCAAGTGAGGCCACTCTATATCTAAAGGTCAAGAAGAATGAAGGAACCTTAATTGTGTACCTATGTGGATGATATTGTGTACACAGGTGACAGTACAAGTCTAATGGTAGAGTTCAAGCAAGACATGATGAGGAAATATGAGATGACAGATCTGGGGTTGTTACATCACTTCCTAGGTATGGGAGTGATTCATTCCAATGAAGGGATTTTCATCCATCAAAGGAAGTATGCACTAACCTTGGTAGACAAGTTTGGCCTAAAGGACTGTAAACCTATAAGCATACCACTTGCCACTGGTGAGAAACTACACAGAGATGATGGCAGTGAAGCTGCAGATGAGCAGGAGTACATTCAGATTGTAGGGAGCTTGCTTTATCTAATTGCCACTAAACCTGACCTAATGTATGCAACAAGCCTACTGTCAAGGTTCATGAACAACCCTACAAAGATACACTATGGAACATCCAAGAGAGTGCTCAGGTATGTTTAGGGTTGGCTGAGGTGGGCTTCACGCGCCTGCTACAGCATCATCGTCAACCTCTGTCCAGCCGGTTTAAACCGGGTTGGCTGAACCGAACCGGCGTGACCGGTTCTCCCTCAATTCCTGCTCAAATCCAGTCCTTTCAATCCCATTAGTTTCGTCCCATTCCCAGAAACCATTTCAAATCCTAAAATCTAGAAATCAAAGCCTCTAATCCATCGTCCTCAAGCTCGAATCAAAACTGCCCGAAACCTCTGTTTCGGTTTCCAGCCACCAGAGCTTCCCCCCGTCACGGCTGCACAACTAGCAGCTACCTAGGACCCTACTGAACCTAACTAGACCTTACAGAACCCTCGACTCAGCCTCTAACTTCATGACTTTCAGTTTGAAAACAAACGGCAAAACAGAGCAATCAGAGGGGATTCAAGAAATTACCTGTTCTCCGAACGCCACCGTCAGCTCCGCTGGGTCTCCTCGACTCTCCTCAGGCTTCTCGACACCACCACTGTAACGACCCATCCCGGAATTCGGGATTAGATTACTAACTAATCATGATTAGCGGGGTTAATCGGTGATTAGTTGGGCGAATTCGGACGAACGGTGCAAAATGACCGTTTTGCCCCTAGTCGTGGGTAAAATGTTGACTTTTTATTCGGGCAGTCAAATGGACTTTGACCGATGACCGTGACGTAGTCTGGGACGTCACGAGTTCATAGACAGGTGGCACGTTCAATTCCGATGTTCGTGGTGGAAGTTATGACGTTCGGAAGTCCAATGGCATTTTCGTAATTTGGACGAAATAAGGGAAAATGTTTACTTTTTGATCGGGGGTCCAATGGCCGAGGACTGAGGACCGTTAGGAAGGTCTCGATGCCCTGAGTCCGTAGGCAGGCGGCACGCGTCGATCGGAGCTCAAATGACCAAGTTACGGGTCTAGGACGCGTGAGGGGCATTTTGGTAAATTGTCATGGGAGGGCAAAATGGTAATTTGGCTGTGGGTTTTGGGACAGCCGTGTATGGCACTGTGGGGTTCCTTTCAGGCGGCAGAGCACGGGTGAATTTGTTTATGGGACACCTGCTTGGACTTAGTGTTAGCAAATGTTAATGTTTTGAGTGGGTTGATCAGTGCAAGGGTGCAATGGTGGGTTGAGCAGAAGCTGCTGGTGTGTCCGAAAATTTGGAGAAAAGAAACTGAGGTTTTCCCCCACGCGTGATCGATTTCCCAAGGCCATTGGAGAGGAGAGTGCTAGTAAATTCTTTAGGTGGAGTGAGGACACAGGGACAGAAGTCAGTGCAAGCTGTTGATGGTGGTGGTGTGGGGACTGGAAACTAGGCGGTGAGTTTGAATTGAAAAACAGAAAACAGAGCACTTGAATTTCTTTTCACACTGAGCAGAGCATGGGTCGTGTTGATCGATTAATTGGAGAGTTTGGATCAGTCTCTGGGTGGTAAGTGAGATGGGGAGAGAACGAGTTGAGAGTGAGGGGGTGGAAGGGAATCTGAAACCCGAAAAACTACAATTTCAAGTCTCATTTTCAAATTTTGATTTGGGCGGCCAATCGATGGTATTGGAGCTGAGTTCGAGTTTCTAGATGTTCAAACGAGTCGAACTGACGGCTTGTGAGTTCAGCTTTTGGAATCTCAGTTGAGTTGGAATGGTTCGAGGGATCCGAGCTCACAATTGAGATCGAATATTGGTTCCTGGTAGTCCTGCGAAGCTTCTGGTTCGACCAATTGCAGAAGAACGATGAGGATCAATGGACTCCAAGGAAGAGCTGTGTGTGGTCGTTCATCCGGATTTTGAGCCCAATTAGATGGTCTGAGGTAAGTTAGACTTGCTTGATCTCACAGAACCTTAATTAAGTCCAAATCGCAGCTGATTGATGATTTAATTTTAGAAAACAAGCCGGAATTAAGGGAGACTCAGCCGGGTCGCTTCGCGGGTTACCAGACCCGTTTACCAGAGGAACGGGTGAATGAGGTGATGAACAGTGCTGGGTACTGTAGCAGCGCGTGGGCTCACGCGCAGCCACTCACGGCGGCGCGTGAGGGCGCGTGGGTGGGTCCGAATTTCAAGGTGAGTTCAACACGACTTTTGTCCTATACAATGTAACGACCATTTTAGAGTTGGTTTCAAATTTATTGGACACCGTTTCGATGTGGTTTCGAGGGTTCGAAGGTCTATGTTACGTTTTAATTACCGATTAATTCCCGGAAAATTATGGGAAGTTAGTATGTTGTTATTTGAGACCTTAATGACCCTGGAATGTAATTTCGGACAGGATTCGGGTTTTCTGGAAAATGCCGGAAATTACGGAACCGCGGGCGGCGCGAAACCGAGCTTATTGGACGGTGTGTGAGTGGACGTTGCTTTCAAAATTTAATGCATGCATAAATATTTCTATGATTTCCATGATTATGATTATGAATGGTGGTTGATTTCGATTTCCGTAATTTTACGTATTTTGATATGCACACGAAATTGCACGTATTTCGAGATATGGTTTCCCGTATGTTTTGGATGATGATTTAACGTATGATTTCATATGCTTTGTGCGTATTATGTTTTTTTAAGATGTCGGATTTCGATTGTGAGTATGGTTTACAATTTTGACACGTATTTCGAGAATGTCACGGTTTGACACGTTTTACGAGATTTCGAGTATGTTGTGATTTGATCGTGATTTGGTAATTTAATTGTGGTTTTGATATCTTGTTAATGAGATTTGAGTAATGAAGTGATTTCAATGAATTAAAAATGGATTTTGAAAAAGGTGGTTTCGGGCGTGATGCTCGGGGCATAAAAGTAACTTTGATTAACGAGATAACGATTTTTCGGAATTGAAAGTGGATTCTTGGTTTGGGCTCGGGATGATGCTTCCGGATGCCAGCTTACGGAATCATTATTGTGAATTCGAATTCGAGAATGGAAAAGGATTTAATAAAGTGATTTGGTCTGATTTTGCATGCCCCGTGTTTAATGATAATTTGATTATGTTTGTGAAGTATGATTTGGGGAATTGAATGTGGAAAGTCGGACCATGAGTCCTGTTGTGAAAAATGTGATTTTGGGATGGATCCCACGTTGTTGTGTTTGACAAATGTTTTGGGTTTAAAGACCCGGTGCTATTGCTGGAGCACGTTTTGAGTTTAAAGACTCGGTTAATTGATGACGGGGGAGGGCCCTTAATGAGTTTAAAGACTCATGAGTTTAAAGACTCGGATATTGTGATACCCCCGAGGCCTATGTTGAGTTTAAAGACTCGTTGATATCCCGGGAAGGCCTGATTATGCGCATGGTTTGAGTTTAAAGACTCGGGCGCACTTGATACCCAGCAAAACGATTGACTTGTGATTTACTGATGATTTCCGATGTTCGGTTGAGTGGGGCAGTGGCCCGGTTTATGTGATTGATGGTTTGGATCATGTTGTGTATTTGGTTTTGATTCGTGGTTTGGGCTGAAGCCCTGTGTTTATGATTGCGGGCTAAGACCCGATGGTTGAGAAAGGAAAAATGATTTTGAGTTTCATACGAGGTTTTTCTTATGTTGAAAATGTTAACCGATTGCGAAATGATTTTTGAATGCATGCATTGGTTTTTACTTGGAGGGTAAAAACGTCTTTTCGTAACTATTTTATAAACTGAATTATCTTTGTCCACTCACACCTTTTGATTTTTTTTATTTGACCCTCCAGGTCGAGGCGCATTGTTCGAGGCTGTACGAGGGGCGGAGGCATGAGTAAGCGCGTGTGGCTATCCCTGGTCTGGCACGAACTGAGGGTAACTTGGGGATTTCAGTCGTCATGCCAGACGGGAGCAGGACCGGGCACGGTTAGCAATGCCCTTTCGGGGGCGGTCCTGTCAATTTGGTATCAGAGCGCTAGGTTGCTGATTTTGTTGCCACATCATGCCTCCGAAGCGTAAACCTCGTGCGCGACCTGGTAGTGAGACGAGTAGGCGAGGGTGTTTGGGACCCCGTGTTAGATCTCGGATGAGATTGACCCTAGTTTGAGGGTCAGGTGTCGGGTAGTGCACACTGTGAGCTGCGATTTGCTAGACATAGAATTGCGTGGGTCCCAAGGATGAACGAGACTGGTGGCTGGAAGGCCGCATCTTTGGGCAATTGTACTACCTCTTAGGCCCATGGGTCGTATAGAATGTGGTTGAGCGTCGGATATTGCTCGGGGACTGGGTATGCCAGTGATGCCATGATTGGTTTGGTATGAGATTGGACTTAGGAGGAGTCGAGGTGTGGTTGTGGGACTCACGAGGAGTCAGGATTTTGGGTTAGGAATGTGAGATGAGTCATGGTAAGGTACCAAGACTCGAGATGGGCCGGAAAGACTAATGGAACGATTGGCACTTAGGATGCCAAGGACCGGTCATGGGTCAGGTATTGAATGAGTTAGGAAATTCGGGCTGGATCTTATGGAAACTGCTGAGTGTCGTGGGTACATGGTGTAGTGGTAGTAGTTGAGAATTCCGGGGCGTTCAGGGAATGTCCATTGAGTGGATTGCCATAATGGTGGTACCCATAGTTGCGGAGTACGAGTAGTGATGCGGGATCGTCGCTCGTTATGAGCGGAGATCCGGGGCCATCAACCTTACACCCCGTGTGCTGTGTGGATGTTGTATGATCGTACTGGTACTAGCGCTGGTGCTGGTGTAAGTGATGGAGAGTGTGTTGGGCCACGAGTTGGGAGGTGACTCTGTCTTGATGAACGCGCGTTGGTACTTGTGATTCAGTAGGGGTTGAGTCATGGACTGGATGGAATCCAGCGGAGATGGTGAGGCGTTGGGATAAGTCCCAACAGTGTTGAGGTGATAAGTGATTAGTGGATAAGCGGTATATTTGGGGCGTGAGGAAAATCATTGGTGGTTGGTATTCGGAAGTCATCGGGGTTGACTTCTTATTCTCTGCCCTGACAGATGTTGTTCGCGGATACCAGAACGATGAGCGTGTATTGGGTGGTGGACCCATGTGTGTTTTGGGGTCATCGGGTAGAGTTGTATTTCTCGAGGTTGGGGTAAACAGACTCCCATTTTCTGCTTGGTGGCAGGCGATGTTGGATGTTTGGTACCGTAGGTGCAGAGAGTTGTGTTGCCCTTGCATAGGATGGATGTTGATGACATCGTATTGGATCATCCTTGGTCTCTCCTAGGTGGAGTGGCAGGGATCGACATGAGGTAGATAGAGGGGATCCACAGAGTGGATGTATTACGTTGTTGAGTGAATGATTGAAGGAGAAAATTGTTGAGGAGTGTCGGGTGGTTAACATGAAATCTAGTGGGTGTAAGACCCTACGGTCTTGTTCCAGGTGGATTGCTAGCTGTGAGCATGGGTAGATCCTAGGTGGATCTGGATTATGATGTTGTGGGCCTTAGGCGTGGTGACGATCTAGGAATCGTGGTGTTACCAGTTGGGTGACGTGGTAACGGACTCGAATTGTGATCGCCTTGATCGGGCTGGGGGTAGAGCTTATCGCTCTGTCATGAATGTTTAGATACGGGAATAGTTTAACCGAACTTCTCTTCGAAGTCATAAGTGTTTTGACTGAAGGCTTGACTTGTGGATGAGTGGTTATCCAATAGGGTCTGATTGGTCAGTCAGAGATATGTGCGATTGGGATTGGCTTCTTTTCGAAGTCAATCGGATGTGATGTGGTAACCGATTGAGCGGGTATCCGATAGATTCGGGGTTGGTGCGCCTCGGTATTTGTGAATGAGATTAGATGTCCCTTTCGGCATGACTGTTCACACCTTGGTGAGCGTGCATGGATTAGTACATCATGGATGATGTGTTTGGGGAGTTGATGATTGCGTTACTGGTCGGGTGACCATGGGATCTAGAATGGATGATGAGTTGGAATGATCGATTTGTCTAGTATGAGATTAGACAAGAAACCTCAGTGTCAGATTGTGATTGACTGTGAACCTTGTGGTGGACTTGTGGCAAATGGATGTACGTACCCTGTACGGTGTACGAGGATTGGTCCCGGACAGGCCGAGTGGTATTTAGTGACGGTACGTGGGGGGTACCAGTGGTTTGGTTATACGCGTTGGCATTCGGCCTAGTTCCGACCCACTTGGAATTTGTTGTGAACTGGACTCGAGCTTGATATATGCCACAGGGTTGGGCTGCCCTACGAGATGAGATCGTGTTATTGATCTTACGCTACTTTGAGTGACACCAATTGGCGGTTGATTGCCGCTTTACTTGGGTGGTAAAGCTTAGCGGTGAAATTTAACAAGCGGTATTAACACGGATCGGGTGATCAATTTCACTCGCGGTGGTCGAGCGCGATCGGTACGGCGTGAGACCATGATGGGATGTCTGAGTACAGACAAGTTTAGTGGATGTACAAGTGTACACAGGCGCGAGATCGACATGTTTTTCCACGAGGTGGATATAGAATAAGGATATTGGTAATTTCGAGGACGAAATTCTTTAAGGGGGGAAGATTGTAACGACCCATCCCGGAATTCGGGATTAGATTACTAACTAATCATGATTAGCGGGGTTAATCGGTGATTAGTTGGGCGAATTCGGACGAACGGTGCAAAATGACCGTTTTGCCCCTAGTCGTGGGTAAAACGTTGACTTTTTATTCGGGCAGTCAAATGGACTTTGACCGATGACCGTGACGTAGTCTGGGATGTCACGAGTTCATAGACAGGTGGTACGTTCGATTCCGACGTTCATGGTGGAAGTTATGACGTTCGGAAGTCCAAGGGCATTTTCGTAAGTTGAACGAAATAAGGGAAAATGTTGACTTTTTGATCGGGGGGTCCGATGGCCGAGGACCGAGGACCTTTAGGAAGGTCTCGATGCCCTGAGTCCGTAGGCAGGCGGTATGCGTCGATCGGAGCTCAAATGACCAAGTTACGTGTCTAGGACGCGTGAGGGGCATTTTGGTAAATTGTCATGGGAGGGCAAAATGGTAATTTGGCTGTGGGTTTTGGGACAGCCGTGTATGGCACTGTGGGGTTCCTTTCAGGCGGCAGAGCACGGGTGAATTTGTTTATGGGACACCTGTTTGGACTTAGTGTTAGCAATTGTTAATGTTTTGAGTGGGTTGATCAGTGCACGGGTGCAATGGTGGGTTGAGCAGGAGCTGCTGGTGTGTCCGAAAATTTGGAGAAAATAAACTGAGATTGTCCCCCACGCGTGATCGATTTCCCAAGGCCATTGGAGAGGAGAGTGCTAGTAAATTCTTTAGGTGGAGTGAGGACACAGGGACAGAAGTCAGTGCAAGCTCTTGATGGTGGTGGTGTGGGGACTGGAAACTGGGCGGTGAGTTTGAATTGAAAAACAGAAAACAGAGCACTTGAATTTCTTTTCACACTGAGCAGAGCACGGGTCGTGTTGATCGATTAATTGGAGAGTTTGGATCAGTCTCTGGGTGGTGAGTGAGATGGGGAGAGAACGAGTTGAGAGTGAGGGGGTGGAAGGGAATCTGAAACCCGAAAAACTACAATTTCAAGTCTCGTTTTCAAATTTTGATTTGGGCGGCCAATCGATGGTATTGGAGCTGAGTTCGAGTTTCTAGATGTTCAAACGAGTCGAACGGGATCGGCAGCGAGGGAATTGGTGAGGATATGAGCCCAGACGGCTTGTGAGTTCAGCTTTTGGAATCTCAGTTGAGTTGGAATGGTTCGAGGGATCCGAGCTCACAATTGAGATCGAATATTGGTTCCTGGTAGTCCTGCGAAGCTTCTGGTTCGACCAATTGCAGAAGAACGATGAGGATCAATGGACTCCAAGGAAGAGCTGTGTGTGGTCGTTCATCGGGATTTTGAGCCCAATTAGATGGTCTGAGGTAAGTTAGACTTGCTTGATCTCACAGAACCTTAATTAAGTCCAAATCGAAGTTGATTGATGATTTAATTTTAGAAAACAAGCCGGAATTAAGGGAGACTCAGCCGGGTTGCTTCGCGGGTTACCGGACCCGTTTACCAAAGGAACGGGTGAAGGAGGTGATGAACAGTGCTGGGTACTGTAGCGGCGCGTGGGCTCACGCACAACCACTCACAGCGGCGCGTGAGGGCGCGTGGGTTCGAATTTCAAGGTGAGTTCAACACGACTTTTGTCCTATACAATGTAACGACCATTTTAGCGTTGGTTTCGAATTTATTGGACACCGTTTCGATGTGGTTTCGAGGGTCCGAAGGTCTATGTTACGTTTTAATTACCGATTAATTCCCGAAAAATTATGGGAAGTTAGTATGTTGTTATTTGAGACCTTAATGACCCTGGAATGTAATTTCGGACAGGATTCGGGTTTTCTGGAAAATGGCGGAAATTAAGGAACCGCGGGCGGCGCGAAACCGAGCTTATTGGACGGTGTGTGAGTGAACGTTATTTTCAAAATTTAATGCATGCATAAATATTTCTATGATTTCCATGATTATGATTATGAATGGTGGTTGATTTCGATTTCCGTAATTTTACGTATTTTGATATGCACACGAAATTGCACGTATTTCGAGATATGGTTTCCCGTATGTTTTGGATGATGATTTAACGTATGATTTCATATGCTTTGTGCGTATTATGTTTTTTTAAGATGTCGGATTTCGATTGTGAGTATGGTTTACGATTTTGACACGTATTTCGAGAATGTCACGGTTTGGCACGTTTTACGAGATTTCGAGTATGTTGTTATTTGATCGTGATTTGGTAATTTAATTGTGGTTTTGATATCTTGTTAATGAGATTTGAGTAATGAAGTGATTTTAATGAATTAAAAATGGATTTTGAAAAAGGTGGTTTCGGGCGTGATGCTCGGGGCATAAAAGTAACTTTGATTAACGAGATAACGATTTTTCGGAAATTGAAAGTGGATTCTTGGTTTGGGTTCGGGATGATGCTTCCGGATGCCGGTTTACGGAATCATTATTGTGAATTCGAATTAGAGAATGGAAAAGGATTTAATAAAGTGATTTGGTCTGATTTTGCATGCCCCGTGTTTAATGATAATTTGATTATGTTTGTGAAGTATGATTTGGGGAATTGAATGTGGAAATTCGGACCATGAGTCCTGTTGTGAAAAATGTGATTTTGGGATGGATCTCACGTTGTTGTGTTTGACAAATGTTTTGGGTTTAAAGACCCGGTGCTATTGCTGGAGCACGTTTTGAGTTTAAAGACTCGGTTAATTGATGACGGGGGAGGGCCCTTAATGAGTTTAAAGACTCATGAGTTTAAAGACTCGGATATTGTGATACCCCCGAGGCCTATGTTGAGTTTAAAGACTCGTTGATATCCCGGGAAGGCCTGATTATGCGCATGGTTTGAGTTTAAAGACTCGGGCGCACTTGATACCCAGCAAAACGATTGACTTGTGATTTACTGATGATTTCCGATGTTCGGTTGAGTGGGGCAGTGGCCCGGTTTATGTGATTGATGGTTTGGATCATGTTGTGTATTTGGTTTTGATTCGTGGTTTGGGCTGAAGCCCTGTGTTTATGATTGCGGGCTAAGACCCGATGGTTGAGAAAGGAAAAATGATTTTGAGTTTCATACGAGGTTTTTCTTATGTTGAAAATGTTAACCGATTGCGAAATGATTTTTGAATGCATGCATTGGTTTTTACTTGGAGGGTAAAAACGTCTTTTCGTAACTATTTTATAAACTGAATTATCTTTGTCCACTCACACCTTTTGATTTTTTTTATTTGACCCTCCAGGTCGAGGCGCGTTGTTCGAGGCTGTACGAGGGGCGGAGGCATGAGTAAGCGCGTGTGGCTATCCCTGGTCTGGCACGAACTGAGGGTAACTTGGGGATTTCAGTCGTCTTGCCAGACGGGAGCAGGACCGGGCACGGTTAGCAATGCCCCTTTTCGGGGGCGGTCCTGTCAACCACGGGTTCAATTTGATGGTTTGGTCACTGGAAGTGCACAACCGTGCACGGTGGTTTCTCTGGTTTTTCCTCCCTGTTTCTCAGGTTCTGATCACTTCACATACACACGAACACACTCTAGTTCCACCCAAAAACACTCACTAACTCACACTCAGTCTCTGTTCACTCCCTCGACCACCTGAACACACACACACACACACACACACACACACACACACACACACACACACACACACACACACACACACACACACACACACTGAAATCGATCACTTTCTCCCTCACTCTCACTCTCTGTTTCTTTCCAGCACAAACACAACACGACTCACCCATTTTAATTTTGCCCGTGTAAAATCCTAGAAGCCACTACACACACCCCACGTGTCACAATCCCATGGCCCAACTCAAAATATCCCAATCAGCCCTGTACACTTGGCCTTATCAGATTGGCCCAAATCCCAATGCACCAAAAGACCAAAATGCCCTTGTGAAATAAAATTACCATTTTGCCCTTCGTCGTTCTAGACCCGTATCTCGCCCGTCCAATGTCCGATGAAAGCATGCCGTCTGTCGTTGTACTCAGGACTTCGAGACCTATCTAACGGTCCTCGGTCTACGTGTAAAAACCCGATCGTACGAAAAGTCAACTTTTCCCCCTATTTTAACCAAATTACGAAAGTGCCCTCAACCTTCCGAACATCATAACTTCCTCCTCGGATGTCGGAATCGGACGTGCCATCTGTCTACGGACTTGTGACGTCCCGAACTACGTCACGATCATCGGTCAATGTCCAATTGACCACCCGAACTCAAAGTCAACATTTTGCCCAAACTAGGGGCAACATCGTCATTCTACACTAACGGGCCAACAGTAACCAACTAAACACCGATTAGACTCACTAATCCATTACTAATCACTGTACTAATCCCGGCTCTCGGGACGGGTCGTTACACGCGATCTCCAGTAGAGTCTACGCGCTCTGGGAAATCCGGATACTTTTAAGACGGTCGGATCGAGAATCCCTTATCCGACTTATGTGTCACATGGAGGTTGGACGTCGGTTTAACCTTCGTGTCATGCATAAGTTAGACAGGGAGCAGGATTTAGCTCTTAATCCCGGGGGATTGGGGGTGGGTCATGTCACTGAGGATGTTGCTGCTATCACTACCATTATGCTTCTTTCTTTAATTAATTATGTAGATAGTCGATATTAGTTATACTCAAAAAATGGGAAATGTTCAGTAAAGTCTGGGTATTGTGTGACTTTAACTCGGCTAAAGGAAAGTATTGAGGACAGTGCGAAGTGCTCTAATAGGGAACACCCTGAATCATTTTGGAAGCATTTGTGGAAACTAAAGGTTTCGAATAAGTTGAAAATCTTCTGCTGAAGAGCCACTTTGGAAATACTCCCTATCAGAGTGAATTTGAGTAAGACGAAAATGCTTGAATCCGGGGTGCGTTGTCGGTGCGGGAAACATCCCGAGGATATTTTGCATGCATTGTGGGGATGCAAGCATAGTTAAAAATTCTAGCAATCTTCCTAGCTTGTGTTGGAGGGTTTCCCCCTTTAGGTCGGTTCTTTGATGTTTTTGAGTAAGGTTCTAAATGGCGCTAGGCGCTAGGCGCTCCTAAGCGGCCGGTAGGGGCCTAGCGCCTAGCGGATTTTTTTTTAAGGGAAAAATTAATAAATGAATGATATTATAAATACTACTAAATAATTCTAGAATAAAAATGCATTCCAAACATAAATAGATTGAGTTCAAAATTATAGATATTCAAAATGAAAGTTTGATAAAGTGTATATACTTCATAAAGAACATATACGTACATATATTACATGAACAACCTCTAAGGCTCTAAAGAGCATATACAAACTTCATAAATTAGGAATTGTGATAAAATCAATTGTGAATTGTCATAAGTAATAACTAATAAGTGTAGTGAATGTGATACTCATCCATTATATCAGTAAGTTGCAAATGCGTAACTAAAATGATAACCATAAATTATACTAGTAGGTTGCAAATAGGGTCATGTGGTGATTTGGCCTCATCTTTTTTCTTTTGACAAATTCATATTATCCTTATCTGATAATATGTTATCAACCAATCACCTTAAAGCCTTCAATGGCATTATCTATCTGATAGATTCCAAAACGTGGGACCATTCATTATACAAATGCCCTTTTAATCTACCATTCATTGAATTAGTATACAAAGTCTTTTCATTTATTCTTTGATTTCTTATCAATTATATTATTATTATGTTCTCAGTATACAAAGTCCCTTTTCATTTATTCTTTGTTTTCTTATCAATTATATTATGTTCTCAGTTTGAGAACAGAGAACCTTGTCGTCTCCTTCTCTCATTTTTTTTCCTTACACCTTCCTCGTCTACTCCGCTTTCCATCTCTATTACCACTCTCAATCTTATTCGTGAGAGTGAGAGACAGAGAACAAAGATAGAAAGTGAGTGAGATCGACAAACAGAGATGAGAGAAAATTTCATACCTGAATCGAAGATTTTAGAATCTGAGAGTGCGACTCCGAGTTCGAGTTTGAGTGTAAGAATCTGAGGCTTCAACTTCGAGTTCGATTGGAGCAACGCCATGGATGAATTGTGGAGCAGACTTCGAGTTTGGGACTTCGATTACCCGAGTCTACGAGAGGATTGAAAAATGAAGAGTCCAGGGATGGAAGTCAGAGGCAATTCGTGAATGGGGTAAGGGTTCACTTTTTCTTTTCTCAATTTGGGTTTGTGTTTTCTTTTCTGATTTAGGTATTCGAGTTGAGTTTAATGTAAAATGTAATGATGTTTGATTATTTGTTTTGAATTTGATTTAGAACTATAATTATCAATTATGATATTTCAGTTGGGTATGTTGTGAACATACATAGGATAGGATTTAGGAATTGATAATTGAATTTGAATGTTTGGTATGGTTTGATTCATATGGCCTGAGACTATGGTATGAGTTTGAGACTTTGAGTTTGATTTGGAATAAATTGTACAGATTTTTTTTTTCTTTCTAAATGTCCAATCCGCCTAGCTTTTTGCTTCGGACCACCCAGCCCGCCTAGGCCGCCCAGGAGCGCCTAGGCACCACCTAGGCCACATAGGCGCCATGGAATTCCCCAGCCGCCTACAGCTGTCGCATAGGGCTTATTCGCGACGACACTCCTCCGCCTAGGCGACCGCATAGGCCGGCCACCATTTTGAACATTGTTTTTTAGTATGCTATTTCTGAACTCTCTATTTGTGACCTGGAGAGATTTGTTTTCATTTTTTTGGCAGATTTGGACTAGCACAAACAAGTTTGTGCATCAGCAGGGTGTTCTCGAGGCAAGTATGATGGCTGACAGGGCATTGGCTGCTCACGCGGAATTCTCCAACCAACCAGCTGGACTCAAGGGGCACGGTTGGCACGGATAACTAGATGGGTAAGGCCCGCCTCTCTGTATTTCAATGTCAATTGTGATCGGGCTATGCAAAGGGAGGGCTAGTTGAAGGGTGTAGGCTGAGTGTTGTGGGATGCTAATGTGAGTCTCATGGAAGATTTTTTTGGTCCTGATTCCCCGTGTACTTCTGTGTTTGTGATCGAGTTGGAAGCCTTGCGAGCATGGGTCTTACTACTACAATTTATGGGGATTGTCCAGGGCATGATCGAGACTGATTCGATGAAAGCTATTGCCACCGTTTGGGGATTGCATGAAACTGTAATATTACGGGCCTTCTTGCTTGGGAGGTGGATTCATTGATGACTTCACTTCAGATGTCCCATGAATTGCAAGTGTATGCTCCTAAAACGGCTAACCGTGTTGCTTATAGGTTAGCCCTAGCAAGCCTTCATTCTCAAGGGAAGGCGGTATGGGTGCCCCCTGCACCACCATGACTCCACTCTCTCTTAGAGCATGAATTAGAGGTTTAATCCGTTGTTACTATTATTTTACTTGTCTTGTTCTGGAAAATGCTCTTTTTCCCTTATCAAGTTTATTTCAGATTAATTGAGTTTTATGGTAAAGATTTTAACGAGGTCTCAATCACTTTTGTGTCATCCAATTAAATGTATTCTTTTCCTCTACCAATAAATTTCATTTAGATAAAAAAAAAAATCAATTCGCTAAGCTTTCACAAAAATAAGTGGAAGCACTATAATGTATTTCCTAATTTTTTTTTGTCAAATAATGTATTTCCTAATGGCCCATCAAAAAATTGAAATTCCTAATATATTTTATTTTTTAATTTTATTTTTCTCTCAATTTAATTTAGCCATTAGCTGAAGGCATAGCATGGTATGGGAAAAAACTCCGCTAATTCAAGCAGAGAGGGTTTGAGCTAGCCTTGGGCATGGTTTAGTATAGAGGTAATACCGAAACTGTACCAAATAATTTTAACCGGTTTGATATGGTATGATATTTCAAAATATAAAATTGGTACCGTACCATATCGTTCCAATTGTGTTCGTTACGGTTTCGGTTTTGAGGCAAAACTACTCAACAAAAAATTAAGCCAAATTTAATGCAAAAGCCAAAAAATCTAAATAATCTATCTGTTGACACCATATCTGACCAGACCCACTAGGCCGTATAATTAAAGCCCAGATCCCGCTCAAGGCCCAAAACTACCATACTTACAACAGCCCTAACACCGGGCCTAATGCGGGATGCCACGTGGCAGCGTATCCACCATCGATTTACGTAACACGTGTCAGCAGGTAAATCGAGAAGCATTTGTCCCACATCGGAACTTTGGGAATTGAACATCCCACCTACCTATACATAAAGGGTACACATTTCCCAATAAAGGTAACTAAGTTTGACTATTACAATTACTCTACCAAACTTACCATTTACTGCTTCTTCTTACGAACAAAGTAACTGACTTGACCGTCGGAGAACCTTAGGCCGGCACCACACCGGTGCCCGTACTAACGGAGAACCCGCGATCCACTTGAGTTGACAGGTCACAAGAGGAACACGCGTCATTTGGTGATTGGGAAACGAGTACTCGACAGTTGGAACATTTAACGCTTCAACAGTTTGGCGCCGTCTGTGGGAAATCTGACTAAGGTTGCCCACGCTCAACTAGACCGAGTTACGACTCATCCACCAGTTACACCGAGAGACAGCTCGTCGTCTCTGAACATGCAGGGCGAACACGATCTCGGTGAGATCACACCCGGACAAGGCCCCAAAACGAGGGGAGAACCCTCTCCTAACTTCTTACAGATAATCGAGAAACTCCAGAGCGACATGGCCGAGGTAAAAGCTAAGGGAACCCAGGCCGAGTCGAGGTGTCAGGTGCTCGACGATCGATACACTGAGTTGGCCGAACAGCTACGGGTCGCACAGGCAGAACTCGCTTCCCACCGAGCACGCGTCGGCAGGACCGAGGCCAACAGGGTAGTGGCCGAGTGTGCGAAGCGTGCCGAAAATAATCGCCGGCTAGCGGAAAAAGGAAAAGAACATGCGGCCGCCGAGCCGCATAAGGGAAGGCATGATGACGCCGAGCCGAGCAAGAAACCGGCTCGGATGTTGATCATCCCCGTCAGTCAGCCCGGTGACACCAGGATCTACCGGGACGCCCGCGACGCCCTCAGCGAGGGAGGGCGGAACCGGTCGGTCAACGAACAACCATCACGCCGACCTGACCCTCGGTCGGAGGTGGGAAAGGGAGACCACCACCGAGGAAACATAACCGCTCTGTGGTCCCGCCCAAATGTCAGCCACGGGACTTTTTCAACGGGGGACCCTGTCCCCGTCACCGACTCGTCCATGGAGGCCGAGAGCACGGCCAAGTCCGCTCGGCATCTTGGCACCAGGACCGACCGCTCACACAGGGGGAGGCAAACATCGAGGTCCTCTCGCAATGACACCGAGCGGTCAACCCACCTCGGCCTCCCGCTCCCTCCTCGCCCTGAACCAACCCGCCGAAGGAGCACCGAGCGGTCAGGGCAGGCCGGGCGGCAGAGTGACAAGCCTCAGGAACGACCCCGCCTGCGGGACACCGAGTGGTCTAGGCCGGTCGGTCAAAAGGGAAGTATATCCCGGAGCATACCTAAATAGGGGTACACCGAGCGGTCAAGACAGGTCGGTCAGAGGATGAGTGAATCCCAGAGCCCGCCGAGCGGAGGTGGCACCAACTGGTCATACAGGGCCTACCGAGACCAGGCACCCAAAGATAAACACCAGTCCAAGACCGACTCGCTCGTCCAGCACCTCATGGACCGAGTCCGAACACTTGAGGCCGGGACAGCCCGGGAAGCGAGACCAGCCTGGTCAAAAATCAGCCCGGGCCCTTTCACAGAAAGAATCAACCAGTTCAGGATCGATCACGAGATTAAACCCCTGAAGATCCCCCTTTATAACGGAAAGGACGACCCGTGGAATCATTTGAACAACTTCTACTCGGCCATCGCCCTCAAAAACCTCGTTGACGAGGAGCAGTGCCTCATCTTCAGTTCCACACTGACCGAGGCAGCAATTAATTGGTTCTACAAGCTGGAATCTAGGTCCATCGACTCTTTCGAACAGCTCACCTCCACCTTCATGAACCAGTTCATGATACAAACTGACCGTTTGTCCTCGGCCGAGGACCTCTTCCAGCTTAAACAAGGTGAACATGAGTCGTTGCAGCGGTATGCAGCAAGATTCAGTCACGAATACTCCCGGTGCGTGGAAACGGATGACCGAGCAGCTTTCACGGCCTTCAAGGGTGGCCTCCGAGACTCCCCCTTCAGGTACGCAGCTCACACCCAAGGCTGGACAACTTATAATGAAATAATGAAACAGGCGGCGATCCACGCCAAGGCTGAAGCGCTGAGCCAAAAGTCCAACGCTGCCAATGCGTACCAACCTCTCCGAACCGACTCGGTGAAAACATACCCACCGAGCGTCCCAGAACAGCAGGGCTCAGCACAGCGTCCACAGGAGCAGGGACACCAGAGCTATGGGGGGAAAACGGAAAGACTACCCCCACAACAACAATCTGTACAGCCCTGGGAAGAAGGGTAAGAATCCGAATCACCAGGAAACACAACAGGGGGAGCGGTCAAACAACGGGGAAAAACGGGTTCCTCGCTCCAAGTACGAGACATACACCATCCTCAATACCCCCTACGAAAATGTCCTCCTCAATGTGGAACACATGATCCCAAAGTCTACTTGGGCACCAGCGAAGGGCAAGCTTGGCAAAGACACGGGAATTTACTGCCAATACCACAAGTACAATGGCCATAGCATTGACCAATGCGTTGCATTCCGGGATTTTGTGGAGGCTCTGGCCCGAGATGGGAAGATCAACCAATTTCTTCAACACGCTCCACCTCCACCTCGCAACCCACAGATCAACACGATCTCCGGAGGACCATCAATTTCTTGGCCGCTCACTTCCAACCGGGCAAAGAAGAACTTTCTACGGGCCACCAAACAGAATCAGCAGCTCTTCAGCATAAAGGAAGGAAGAGCCAAGAAAATAAATTGACTCGGTTGGGAGCCGATCACGTTTTCTGAGGAGGAAGAACGCGGGATCGTGTACCCTCACGACGATCCCATTGTCGTTATGGCTGAGATATCCAACTACGACGTACAACAGGTAATGGTCGACACTGGAAGCTCGGTCAACGTTATTTTCATGCGAGCTTTCGAGCAATTGGGTATCCCAGAAGCAATTCTGGACCGCTCACCTACGCCGCTCTTTGGCTTCACGGGGGACTCCATCGTCCCGCATGGAACGGTTTCTCTCCCCCTCTCCCTCGGAACACATCCACGGAGGGCAACCGTACTGGCACCTTTCTTGGTGGTAGACTGCCCCGCGGCCTACAACGCCATTCTCGGGCGGGGAATACTCAACCAGATGAGGGCAGTCGTCTCCATCCACCTATTGCTACTAAAGTTCCCAACCCCTATGGGGATTGGTCAAGTCAAAGGAGACCAAATGGCTGCAAGGGCCTGCAATTCTGTCACCCCCATCCAACCTCCGAAGGAGACCATGGCAGTGTCAGAGTCCGCGTTCGAGGCTGACCCCGTGAGCCCTCAGGACGCACAGAAAATACGGGACGAACCAATCGAAGATCCTCGGGACCATTCAGCAACACCCCATGCACAGCCTATTGAGGATGTCGAGGAGATAGTAGTCTCCCACGACTTTGCGGACCGGAAGGTAAAGATTGGGACAACTCTTTCACCCGAACTGCGCTCACAACTGATCCGTTTCTTGAGGGGCAACTCTGAAGTCTTTGCCTGGTCGTACGCCGACATGCCCGGCATCTCCACCGATGTGATCTGCCACCGGCTCAGTATCGACCCAACCTACAAACCTGTCGAACAGAAACGTCGCCTCTACGATGCAGAGAGGACCGAGGCTATGAAGGCAGAGATCGTCAAACTCAGCACCATCCATTTTGTCCGAAAGGCCGTCTATGCTGCCTGGGTAGCCAATGTCGTACTCGTCAAGAAACCCTCGGGGGCGTGGCGAATGTACATTGATTTTACTGATCTGAACAAGGCCTGCCCCAAGGACAGTTTTCCTTTGCCAAAGATTGACCAACTGGTCGACGCCACGGCGGGACATGAGCTCCTGAGTTTTATGGATGCGTACTCAGGCTACAACCAAATCTTTATGCATCCGGCAGATCAGATCCACACAACCTTCAGGACGGATCAGGGGCTATATTGCTACAATGTCATGCCTTTCGGCCTCAAAAACGCCGGGGCCACTTACCAGCGCTTGGTAAACTTCATGTTCGCCGACCAGATTGGGAAAACAATGGAGGTTTACATCGACGACATACTCGTCAAGAGTAAATCGGCTGACCTGCACATCCCCAATCTTTCACGAATGTTCGACATCCTCACACGGTATCGAATGAGGTTAAACCCAGCGAAGTGCGTGTTCGGAGTCGGCTCTGGAAAATTTCTGGGCTTTATGATTAGCCAGAGGGGTATTGAGGCCAACCCAGAAAAAATCAAGGCCTTGATCGATATGGAACCCCCACGAACCCAAAAGGAAGTACAAAGTTTAACGGGCCGAGTCGCAGCCCTTACCCGCTTCATCTCCAAAGCCACGGACAAGTGCGTGCCTTTCTTCAAAGCCCTAAAAGGCAGGTCCAAACACATCACCTGGACCGAGGAATGCACCAAGGCCTTTACCGAACTCAAGGAATACATGGGCAAAGCACCGTTGCTAGCAAGGCCAGACACCGGGGAAACCCTTTACATGTATCTATCTGTCTCCGCTTCTGCCACAAGTTCCGTTTTGGTTAAGCGTAAGGACGGCGCCAAGCATTCGGTGTATTACGTCAGCAAGGCTCTGCAGAACGCCGAGACAAGATACTCGGACCTGTAAAGCTCGCTTTCGCCCTCATCATGTCTGCCAGGAAGCTCAGGCCATACTTCCAGGCTCATTCTATTGCTGTCTTGACCGACAAACCACTCCGGCAAGTACTTCAGAAACCCCGAAACATCGGGGCGCTTACTCAAATGGGCAATAGAACTCAGCGAATTCGACATCACCTTCACTCCCCGCACCGCCGAGAAAGGACAGGCCATGGCGGACTTTGTCTCTGAGATCTCCTACGTTCCAGCAACGACCGCACATGAGGTCCCACCATCTTCCCCTCCGTCCATAACACATACTTTGGATGAGGAGAACCCCCGACCTACCCAACTCGACCCCACCCGGCCAACCTGGCTCCTGTATGTCGACGGATCGGCTTGCCACAATGGATCCGGAGCCGGACTTGTCCTCACCACACCGGACAAGTTCCAGATGGAATATGCCCTTCGTTTCCAATTCAAGGCCTCCAACAATGCTGCCGAGTATGAGGCCCTCCTTGCAGGGCTCCGCCTCGCTAAAACCATGGAGGCAGAACAGGTCAAGATCTTCAGGGATTCACAGCTCATCGTCAACCAGATCAACAACGCCTATGAGGCGAAGGATTCTTCCATGGAAGCATACAGAGCACTGGCAAAGTCCCTCCTATGTGGTTTCCGCAGCTACGCTATCACTCGGCTTCCACGCTCCGAAAACAGCCATGCTGACGCTCTAGCCCAGCTCGCATCCTCTCTCGATGAGAAGCAGAGTCGAAGTGTACTGGTCGAAATCCTGGATCAACCCAGTACACAATGCTCGGCGGTCTACGCCATCAATACTGGGTGCACATGGATGGCCCCACTGATTAGATTCCTCGCAGATGGTACTCTTCCTTCTGACAAAATCGAGGCCAAAAAGGTCCGGTGACGGGCAGCCCGCTACAACGACCAACTCTACAAACGGGGTTTCACCTTGCCCCTCTTGAAGTGTCTCGTCCCGGAGGCAGGCAGAGCTATTCTCGAGGAAATCCACGCCGGTATTTGAGAAAATCACTCTGGACCACGGTTATTGGCCCACAAGGTTTTCCGGCAGGGTTTCTATTGGCCAACCATGCACGGAGATGCGGCCGAGCTGGCCAAACGGTGTGATAAATGTCAGCGGTTTGCTCCTCTCCTCCGCCTACCTCCAGAAAACCTCACACCCATGGTCAGCCCCTGGCCCTTCTCACAGTGGGGACTCGATCTGATCGGGAAAATGCCGGCAGGGAAGGGCAAGACAGAATATGCAGTGGTAGCAGTGGATTACTTCACAAAATGGGTTGAGGCAAAGGCTTTGGCTTTTATTACCACGGCCCAGATCGAAACGTTCGTCTTCCAGAACATTATCTGCCGTTTCAGTCTCCCCCACACGATCATCACGGACAATGGGAAGCAATTCAACAACGCACGCTTTCGTGCCTTTTGTGACAGGCACAACATCCGTCTCTGCTTTGCCTCACCAGCTCACCCTCAATCCAACGGACAAGTTGAGGCCATACACAAAATCATCAAGCATACACTGAAAACGCAGCTAGACGAGGCGAAGTGCAGGTGGTCCGAAATTCTCCCAAACGCACTCTGGTCATATCGGACATCCTACCGCACATCTACAAATGAAACCCCCTTCTCGCTGACTTTCGGAACGGAAGCGGTCATCCCAACTGAGCTAAATGAAACTTCTTATCGAGTGTCGTCCTATGAGCCTGAACAAAACAACCATCAGATTGCACTCAGTCTAGACCTCATTGAGGAGCACAGGGAGCAGGCTAACCTCAGAAACATTGCCTGCAAGCAGCGGCTTTGCAACTACCATAATGCCAGAGTCAAACATCGGGGTTTTCAGAAAGGCGACTGGGTCCTCCGAAAAGTCAGCCTCGCCACCAAGGATAGCTCAGCCGGGACTCTCGGCCCCAACTGGGAGGGTCCATATCGGGTTACCAGAATCTGCCGGCCCGGAACTTATGAACTGGAAGACCCAAATGGGCGAAGGCTGGGCCACCCATGGAATGTCGACCATTTGACGAAATACTACATTTAAGACTTTGTATTTTTTCCTTATCTTATGACTTGTTGTACTTTACCGATTATTGCACCCATTATTTATAAACTCTTCCGTTTATCTAGCCTTGTAACGTAACATTCTGACTCAAACATACGAGTCGGGGTTCGGTCTTACTCGGCCTACACCCCAACACTTGCTATTCTGACTCAAACTATCGAGTCGGTGTACAGCCCTACTCGGCTTGCACCTATGCTTGACTCAAACATACAAGTCAGGGTTCGGTCTTACTCGGCCTACACCCCAACACTTGCTATTCTGACTCAAACTATCGAGTCGGTGTACAGCCCTACTCGGCTTGCACCTATGCTTGACTCAAAAATACGAGTCAGGGTTCGGTCTTACTCGGCCTACACCCTAACACTTGCTATTCTGACTCAAACTACCGAGTCGGTGTACAGCCCTACTCGGCTTGCACCTATGCTTGACTCAAATATACGAGTCAGGGTTCGGTCTTACTCGGCTTACACCCCAACACTTGCTATTCTGACTCAAACTATCGAGTCGGTGTACAGCCCTACTCGGCTTGCACCTATGCTTGACTCAAACATACGAGTCGGGGTTCGGTTTTACTCGGCCTACACCCCAACACTTGCTATTTTGACTCAAACTATCAAGTTGGTGTACAGTCCTACTCGGCTGGCACCACCATTACGACTCAAACAGACGGGTTGGGATTCGGTCTTACTCGGCCTACACCCCACCACTTACCATTTTTAAAGACTCGAACATTAGAGTCAGTGTACAGCCTTACTCGGCTTACACCCATACTATGACAACACAGACAAATTGAAAGGATAACTCGGTCTACAATTTTTAGTCAAGAAGAGTCAATTTTTATTCAAAATGTGCAGACCTTTTGTGCTTGCCCTGCAAGAGCTTTACAACCTTCAGGACAAAAAAAAAGAGAATTACAAGTGTCCTACACTAACTCCTCCATCTGCTGCTCGGCCTGCACTACCCCCTCCGCCTCTGGCTCCGGCTCCATCTGAGGCTCTGTCTGGTCGGCTTCCGGTTGGGAACTCGGCAAGGCGCCCTCTTCTTCTTCGTCCCCCTACTCATCTTCAAACATGTCGGCCGTAATGTCCTGACCGAGCCATGGGGTCTTCACGACCAAGTCGGGGTTGTGCAGAAAGAGATTGCGGAAGAACTCTTGCTCACACTCGGCGGCGTAGTCGTTTTTTATTTTGTCAAACTCCTCTGATGCCTTGAACTCGGCCACCGCGGTTTCCTTTGCCTTTTCCAGGTCAGCCTGCCTGGCCGTCTTCACCCGACAAAGCTCCTTCCAGTGCTTCAGCCTGTCTTTCTCTTTGGCCTCAAGCTCGGCCTTCATTTGATCCCTGGAAGCCAGGGCCTCCTGGGTCTTCCATCTCTCGGCCTCCAGCTTACGGGTCAGGTCGGCCGCTTCCTTCATGGCCCTCTCGGCCTCCTGAAGCTTCGGGGTAAGCTCTTCCTGTTTTTTCTTCAGCTTTTCCTTCTCCCGCCGAGCAGCAGCTACCTTCCTCTCGCTGTTCCCAAACTGGAGGTACACCTCACCGAGAGCCTGCACATGACAACCATAAGAAAGTTTCTCGGCCGAACATACTAGACTTGACAAATGAAAACACTTACATTACTCAGTAGGAGCAGGGCTTTTTCCATTCTCTGGTCGGCCGACCGGCACTGCACCTCGGCGAGCTCGTCCAATGGCGTCGAGGCCCCCTGACAGACCCCGTTCAGTAGTGGCACCATCTGTCTCGGACAACAGAGGGTAGCCTCGACACTCGACCCCTCACCGATTGCCTCTCCATCGGTGAACACGCCAAGGTTCACGTCCCCCCTCCTCTGGAGCATCTCCAGGATCCGCACATCCAACCGAGGGGGGGGGGGGGGGGGGGGGACGGCGGAGGGACGAAATCTGGGGCCGGCATAGTCCTCTTGCCCCCTATCTACTCCTGAGCCGACAGGATCGTCTCGGCCTCTTTTCTGACCTTCAACTGTATGGGGTCAGGAGACAGGACTCGGTCTCCCTCCACGTTGCTTTGTTTCCTTTTGGGAGACCGCGGCAGAGAATTTGGCTGTCTTGGCTGAGCGGACGATTCGTGCCTCGTACGCTCAGACCGCTCCGGCTGACCTCTGCCGAATCGCTCTCTCTTCTTCCTGAGGATGAGCTCCAGGCGCTCGGCCGCCTTCGACAGTGAGGTAGATTCCCCAGAGCCCTGATCGACCTTCATTCTCAACGGCTCGTAGTCTTTGTAAATCCTACTCCCGAGATGATACAGAACTGCAACACCGAGAAACAGGTCAGACACAAAAAAAAAAAAATTCACTTACCCTCGTCGGTGTCGATGAGGCCGGCCTTGTACTGGAACCCAGGTAACCGAAGGATTCGTCGGTTCCGATTCAACTTGTCGTCGGTTCCGATTCAACTTGTCCAAGATCTCCCTTACTCGGTGGACGACCGCTTTCTCCTCTGGAGATATTTCTTCTTCTGGGAACAAACCTGCACACCGAGAAATGGTCAGCTACAATACTCATAATTATCATACAGCATATCAACATTTACATGAAGGGTCGGCCTATGCTACAACTATCAACCTTGGGTCTGGAATTTGGACGGTATCGGGGGTCCCTCGATGTTCCCCTCCTAGTTCCCACCGACCAGGCAGAACTTCGTCTTGTACGACTTTTGGGAGGTCGGTATGTCCAAAATAAACTCCCCCCATTTGGTCTTCTTACGGTGACGGACGAAGACCCACTCGGTACTCTGCTGATGAAACCCGAACTCGTACAGGTACATCAGTTGGGCGTAGGTCGGCTCCGGTTGATCGGCCCACTTGAAGGCCGTGTACAGGGAGCAGAGCACAATCCAGACATTGGGATTGAGTTGACCGAGTGCCACTCCCATCTTTTTTACCATTTTCCGCAGCCAGGGGTGCAGGGGCAGCCTGACCCCGTGATGCATTAGCTCGGTATAGAACAATGCCATACCAGCTGGGGGGTTGCTCGGTCTCTCTTCACATGTGGGCAACCTTGTCTTCACCGAGTCGGGAACGCAAAACTCGATCCTCATCTTCATCAGGCCCTTCTCGGTCTCCTTATTCACCATTTCGTCCACGGTGAAGGCCGCACACTCAATCGGAACGACCTCCGAGACCGACTCATCCCCGGCCTTTTTCACCTTATCAACCCAAACTGTGCCCAGAACCGGTGTCTGTGGTCCTACCGGACGACTCGGCCATACTGTGCACCGCCTCTACTCTTTTTTGTGCCTCGGCCGAGTGGGCCTCGTCCTCACTCCCGGAGACGGGAATGAGCACCTGCACACTACTACCTGACGACTCACCACCCTGTGAGTCGTAGCATTTACCCTCAGATACTGAGTCACTCTCAACCGACATCTACAAAAGAAAACAGAAAAACAGAACTCAGCCGACCGACTCGTTCCTACGAAGATCTGACCACAACCTTCACCATGTTCATGGCCAGTTCTTTACAACCTTCTACTTTAATCAAAAAAACTAAACTTGGACAAGTGCTTACTGTGTTTTTCACGGAGGACCGTAGATCGGAAATCGCGAACACCGTACGCACCGCTGTCAAAAGCTAGTCGGAAATCGCCTCCTTAGTTGGACAGAATTTCCCCAATTTTCTCAAAAAAAACAAGTGAGGAAATCGGTGAAGAGCTCCCCATATTTATAGCAATTGATGCACAGACTACGAAGCGTCACTCCCCTCAGTGACAGACACGTGTTGCAACCAATCAATCTGACCGGACACGTGTCAACCATCTGTCCGAGGAAGCCCAACCGTCTTCCTTCAGGTCGATACCGACTTCCGTACACCACTCGGTACCCCTGGACGGCCCGTACAGACGCTGGTCCTCCCACCGACCCATGTACACCGCTCGGTGCTCTCATCCGTAGGCGGGTGTCGGCTCTCTTCACCGACCCATGTACACCGCTCGGTTCCCTCACCCGTTTGCCGACGTTGGCCCTCTTCACCGACTCGTATACACCGCTCGGTGTTTTCACCCCCCGTACGGACGCTGGTCCTCCCCCACCGACCCATGTATACCGCTCGGTATCCGAAGCCCCAACCCAGTTTTGGGCCCCATCACCGACTAGGACACCACCCCCGACTGCATATGGTGAAGGTTGACCGACTGCCACTTTTTCGCCGAGTCGCGGCCCTCACCGACCGACCACTGGCCACTCACTCGCCATAACCGAGACTGTCTCGGCGGACTCTCCCACCAGGGGACTTGGGGGACTACAGGTATACTTCCCACCAAGGTCTGGAAGAATGAAACAAGTCCCCGACCGAGAAATTCCACCTCAGTTAACGACTTGGGGGACTTCTGTTGACACCATATCTGACCAGACCCACTGGGTCGTATACTTAAAGCCCAGACCCCGCTCAAGGCCCAAAACTACCATACTTACAACAGCCCTAACACCGGGCCCAATGCGGGATGCCACGTGGCAGCGTATCCACCATCGATTTACGTAACACGTGTCAGCACGTAAATCGACAAGCATTTGTCCCACATCGGAACTTTGGGAATTGAGCATCCCACCTACCCATACATAAAGGGTACACATTTCCCAATAAAGGTAACTAAGTTTGACTATTACAATTACTCTACCAAACTTACCATTTACTGCTTCTTCTTACGAACAAAGTAACTGACTTGACCGTCGGAGAACCTTAGGCCGGCACCACACCAGTGCCCGTACTAACGGAGAACCCGCGATCCACTTGAGTTGACAGGTCTTAAGAGGAACACGTGTCATTTGGTGATTGGGCAACGAGTACTCGACAGTTGGAACATTTAATGCTTCAACACTATCCATTAGAACTTTTTTGTGGTAACAAATTTGTACCAAAACCTGCTTATATTCCATTCATAACAATTCCATACTTTAAATACGATGTTAGAGGATTAATTAGACAAGACAAGAAAAGTTTCCTCCATTAAAATGAAAATGAAATAAATGATTTGCTTTAACATACGTACGAGACAACATACTTTAAATACAGTGATGAGTTAGAGCTAGGTTTTTAATTATTAAGAAATGAAAGAGCATGCAGGCACCTGAGCTTGGCCGGTGTACTCGCCTGCCTTGTGGCTCAAAACCAGAATTTGACTATAGGTTTTTAGCTATATATAGCTTCTGCAAGCAACCAAAACCAAAATCAGAATTTGACTGTAGGTTTTTAACTATATGTAGCTTCTGCAAGCAACCAAATTCAAAACCAAAATTTGACTATAGGTTATTCACTCCTTCAACATACTTTGAATATAAATAATCGAATCGAATAGAATCATATTGAATCAAATCAAATCAAATCAAATCCTAATACCAAGCGAATAATCCCGCTAATATATATTTATTCAATTTCCATCCTTCAAGCTAACATAATGTAATATGGATTAATAAACTTGTCGTTAAAACCAAGAACACCTTCAATTTATACATCCAATGTAATGACCCGTCCCAAATTCCTAGATTAGATTAGTGACTAATCACGATTAGTGAGGTTAATCGGTGATAAGTTAGGCTAAATCGGATGAACGATGCGAAATGACCGTTTTGCCCCTGATGGTGGCAAAACGTTGACTTTTCACTCGAACGGTCAAATGGACTTTGACCGATGACCGTGATGTAGTTCGTGACGTCACGAGTTCATAGACAGGTGGCACGTTCAATTCCGACGTTCGAGGAGGAGGTTATGACATTCGGAAGTTTAGGGGCAATTTGGTAATTTTGGTTAAAAGGGGTTAACTGTTGACTTTTTGACCAGGATGTCCGATGGCCGAGGGCCGAGGACCGTTACGTAGATCGGGACGATACAAATCCATAGACAGGCGGCATGCTGAAATTGGACTTCGAACGGGGAAGTTATAGGTCACGGAAGTTCGATTTCACTATGCACGTACTTCGAGACGGTGATAATTTGGCAAAATCTGATTGGGCTAGATATTTAGGTGGGTCCCATGGAAGTGTCACTCATCCCATTGGCCAATTTCCCTAAAAAATGGATCTACTTAATAAAATATTATTATATTGATTATTATATAATTAATCCATCTATCATCAAATCCTAACTATCCATTACCAATTAATCCTCCAATCTTCACCATCAATCCTCTCTTCTCTCATCAGCCATCATCTCTTCTTCTTCATCCTCACAACCCGAACCCATAAACACCATTTCCCCTATATTCTTCATTTTCTTCAAAAAATCGAAACACACACACACCATCAGCATTCATTGCTTGTGTGAACTGAGAGTGACCGTGTGAGGAGTGTGAGGGGCTGAGGACCGAGAGGCTGGACGGTGGCCCACGGTGGAGGCCACGGCGGAGTGAACCCGTGAGGTAAGAAAATATTTGAAATTCGAATATGAGTTTGAATGGGTTTTACTCGATTCCATTAATTGGGTAAGGTTTTAGGGATCCCAGGAGATGATTGGGATTGGTTTCGAGGCGTTGGACGGCCTGGAACAGCCGTGAACGGAGGGGGAAAAACCGGCGGCCATGGCCGAGGTTCAAGGTACGGGTTTTGAGGGTTTTTATCCGATTTTAATAGCTAAAAAGATTAGAAATGGGATTAGGAAGGTATTAGAATGAAAATGGGGCAAAATGGATTGAATACATGGAGGTTTGAGGGTTGAACCGGTCGAGCCGGTCCGGTCCGATTCGAACCAGCGAACCCGGTCGGCGGGAGGTAGCTAGTGACACTGTTCACCGCGCGTGATCTCACGCGCATGTGACTTCCTAGGGCGCGTGGGGGCGCGTGAGACACTATTTGGGAATGTTATTAACATGTGAAACACTCTATTCGATTTAACAAACATTTTGGGACTGGTTTCGTGTCGATCGGACACCGTCTCGATAATGTTCGGGGCATCAGAAGGTTTCAGATCGAGATTAAAATAGTTAAAAATACGGGAAAATTACGGGGCTTTGGTAGGAGTTTAATTAAGTAGTTAGTAACCTTCTATTACGATTTGGACAGGTTCAGGAGTCCCGGTGATAGCGATTGGCTCGGGAGAGCCTATGGCACGCAAATCGAGGTAGCAGCTCGGACGGTCTGTGAGTGGACCTTGTTTTCTAAATTGGTGCATGCATAAATATTTATTATATGTTTTAAATAGTTGTTTGTGATGCCATGAGTGCATTTTGATGTGTGGTTACGTATAGGCATGTATTTCGAGCTTTCGACCTTATACGGTGCCTATACGGGTCAGTATTTCTTTATCAGTCTAAATGAAATGGTTTTGGATTTCCAAAAGGATAAACTCGGGCACGAGACCCAGTTGTTTTACACTGATGATTTCGGGTCAGGGACCCTAGATGGATTTCCAAGTTCATGACGGTTTGTGGGAACCAGCATGAACTATGGAAAGGTCATTGTGGTTCATGACGGTTTATAGGAACCGGCATGAACCTTTGTCAGGTCATTCTGGTTCATAACGGTTTATGGGAACCAGCATGAACCCTGGTTAATAGATGTTATGGATCATGACGGTTCAGGGGAACCGGGCATGAATGTTTATGTTATGTATATATATATATATTCATATACCTTCCTTTACTTGTTCTATCTCCTCTGGGGAGGGTCGTTGGCCTGGGTGGACCCCGAAGTAGTCACGGAGCACCGACGGAGTGGAGTCACCCCCCAGTTGGGTTCCTTACTCTCAGGAAGGCTGGTTACTATAACCTCGGGTAGGGTCAGTGGTCTACGGACATTGATCTTGACTTTGAGAAGACTCGGATTGAGACTTGGGTAGCACGCGCGTAGCTTTGGAAACCGTGACAGGACTGGTTGTGTGAATTATATGTATATATAATGTATGCTATATGATATGATATATGATGTGTGTTTACACAGGTTTTGGGCAGTGGCCCGTATGGTTGGTTTCTTATGATTTAGGCCGAGTCCCTTATGGATTTGGGCAGTGGCCCGTATGGTCATTTTCATTATGGTTCTTTCAATCTTGGTTTTGGGCTTAGTTCCCATCTATGGTTTTTCTGGATAAATGGTTTTCGAATGCATGCATGCTTTTTAGTGAAGGGTACAAATGTCTTCGATAAACTGTTTTTATAAACTCTTGTTTTGTCCACTCACAGCTTTTAATGTTTTGACTGCCCTTCAGGTTGACATCGGTTGTGGACTGTAGCAAAGACCGAGATATCACATACCTCATTCGGATCCTGGCGTACTTTGATAGCCTGAGAGGGCAAAGGTCAGAAATATCCCTTGTCTGACACTTCGTGTCAGACGGGAGCAGGGTCATCCCGCACTAATCCCGGGGGGATTGCGATGGGTCCTGTCAACGTGGTATCAGAGCAGGTTTGCTTATGGGATACCCAGGAGGCTCTGATACTGTCAACGTGGTATCAGAGCGGGGTTGTCTCTATTCGAGCAACCACAGAGCTCTTGGAGTAGTACGCAGGTCGAGGATGTGATATCTCAAGGGGCTACAGTTCGTGGTCAACCTGATAGTTGGGGTGCCGGTACGATAGTTAGTAGGATTGAATCGCAGATTGTCTTGGTTCGGCACTAGATGCCGGGGTTGCCAGAATTCTGTCAAGGTTGACAGTGTGGGACCCTATGGGAGGATTAACGTAATGGTACGTTATAGTTATGATCGTGTGACAGTTAGTTGGGATCGTCTTCACGACGTCGTAGGATTGTTTTGACGGTAGTTTGGTGTTGTGACCATTCGATGGTCGGATCTTGTTGTGTTTGGTGGCTATGCTATTGGGAGCAGCCAGATTCGTGGAATCCTAGTTGAAATGACGTCTTTGCAATGTCGAGACCGCAGGGTCGGGCAGATTATGGATTATACTGCCTTATGCAGTTGGGTTTTGAGGAACTCTAGGTATGATTGTGGAATACCCTACCTTGGGTGTATGGTTCGGAATTGTGAGTTGGTGAGTGGTTTGACTTTGACGACTATTCGGATTTGGGTTCGTTAGTCGGTCTAGTCATGCCAGCTCTTGTGTTGGGACTGCACTTTGCAGTCGGGGTTGTACTTATCGATTAGACCTAGTTGGTTTTCGTGCTACTCAGTTGTGGTTTGGTGCAACTAAGGTCGTGGGCGACCTGGTAGACGACATTGGTTGAGTCGAGTTATGACAGGTTAGAGATTGTTCTACAGGTTACTAGGGTTGGTACTTATCGATGGAATCCCTGAGTGGGATACAGAGTAGTTAGTACGGTCGATTGATTCCGTTGGATGCGAATCTCGATAGTGATGCCTGGTAGTTAGGTCACGAGTCAGGATGTGGCTCCATCGAGATATGTATATGTTCGGTATTTGTGGTCCCAGAGTGGATCTCAGATAGAGTTAAATTGGTTAGGGGACACGTGGTTGATGTCCGGGTATGTTGTTCCCAATCTTGTTGGAACTTCGGAATCGCTAGAGGTTGTGATTGAGGTGACACGAGGAATGCGGGTTTTCCGCATTGGTATTGGGTATTCCGAAGTCATTTTGGGTGACTTCTCATGTTCTACCATGGTAGATGATTGTTGGTTGCCACTAGTACACCGATCGTGTATTGGTTGGTGGACCCGTGGTTTGTCTTGGGTCATCAGGTGGAGTGAGTACATCGAAGTTAGGTGACTGAGATTCCTCATTCTTTACTTGGTGGCAGACGATGTCAGGTTACATGACGTGGTGAATGTAGCGAGTGTTGTTGCATTCACGTAGGATGGATTTTGATGTCATTGTATTCGATCATCCTTGGTTTTTCCTCGGTGGAATGACAAGGATCGATACGAAGTGATTGGTGGGAACCCACAGTCTCGACGTGTCTCGTCGTTGACTAATCTGCTTAGATGTGGGATTTGGTTGAGGACTTTGGACGTCGTGACGATCGGGGATCGTGACATCTATGGTCGGTTGACGTAGTGATGGATCTGGATCGTGATCTTGATGATCCAGATATGTGGAGAGTTTAACACTCTTACTTGGATGTTTGAGTTGAGGATATTGGGATTGGCTTCCCTATGAAGTCAATTGAACATATTGTGGTAATCGGTTGAGCAGGTAACCGATAGGTTCGTGATTGGTGCGTCTCGGTAGACGAGAACGAGATTTCGAGTTTTGGAACTTGAAAGAGGATTTCTGGATTTGGGTTTTAGAATCGGATTCTGGGTGACGATTCATGATTTGATTCTGAAGCTTGACTATGGATTTTCTTTTATGGATTTGAGTTCGGAATGGTTATTCTAAATGCTATGTAACGACCCGTCCCAGAAATTAGGGTTAAGGAAGTATTTAAGGTAAGATTAGTGAGCTTAATCGGGGGTTAGTTCGTCCCGATAAGGTCGTTAGCCTAGAATGACGATGTTGCCCCTACTCCGGGCAAATAGTTGACTTTTAGTTCGGGAGGTCAAATGGACTTTGACTGATGACCAGGACGTAGTTTAGGACGTCACGAATCCATAGGCAGGTGGCACGCCCGATTCCGACATCCGAGGAGGAAGTTATGATGTTCGGAAGGTTGAGAGCATAATCGTAATTTGGCTAAATTTGGACGAAAAGTTGACTTTTTGGACGATCGGGTTTTGGGCACGTTGACCTAGGACCGTTAGATAGATCTTGTCGTCCTGAATTCAACGACAGGCGGCACGTATTCATCGAAGTTAGGATGTGAGAGTTACGGGTCTAGAAAGATAGTGGCACAACGGTAATGTGGCTTAAAAGGAAGGGCATTTTGGTCTTTGTGCTTTGGGCCTGATGCAACAGAGAGGGACAAGTGGATGGCTGGGATTGAGCCACTTGTGAGAGGAAGTGGGAGGATGGTGACACGTGTAGGGGAACTAGAGGGTTCCAACATTTTGTGCACGGGTCCAATAATTTGGGGTGTAACCGTGTGTGCTGTGTGTGTTCGAAGAACAAAAACAGAGGGGGAGATTGAGAGAAAATTGAGAGGTGATCGTGGGTGTTGGCGTGTTCTGGTGAGTGAGGAGTGACTCAGAGAGTGAGAGGGAGACAGTGAGGAGGTTTGGAAGAGCAGTGGTTGTGTGTGGGTGAGAGGTGAGCCACGGGAAAACCAGGGGGAAACAGAGAACAGAGAGATCGTGGTGGTGGTGGTTGTTCCGTGTGTTGGCCTAATTCAAGCTGAGAGGAGACTCAGAAGGCTGCAGGGGACTCAGTGGACACCGTGGTGCACGGCGGTTCGAACGGCAGAGGACGAATCGAAGGTAAGCCTTAAATCCTCTGTTTTTCTGTTTTGTTTAGTTTGAAAGTCGTGGCTTTTGGGCGTGAGTTGACGGTTTTGGTAAGTGGTGTGAGACTCATGAAGGTCCTAGGGATCGTCTAAGGTAGCTACCGTAACGGGGGGTGACATGGTTGGCCGGGAGGAAGAACAGGGGACTAGTTCGAGTTTTTGTTCGAGCTTTAGTCGAGGACTTAGAGGCTGTGTCGAGATGTGTGAGTGAGGGGACTGGATTGTTGAGGATTGGACGATGAAGATGGTGAAGAGAGGGAGGAAAATGGTGCAGGTACGGTGGAGAACCGGCCACGCCGGTTCGAGTTGCAGTGACTGTTTCGAACCGGGTCGACCAGAGGTTGCTGGTGACACTATAGCAGGCGCGTGAGGGCCACGCGCAGCCACTTTAGGCGGCGCGTGGGGGCGCGTGCGGCGGCGGTTGGAAAAATGGTCAACATGGTTTTTGGTCTAGGTGTTGTGACGAGTCCATTGGTATTGGTTTTGGGTTGTTCGGACGTCGTTTGAAGTTAGTTCCGCGAGGTCAAAGGTTTAGGGTTCCGGTTCGTTACGGTTAGGACCCGGGGATTTTTGGGGAAAATTAGGTGGACCTTGGTAGATGTGTTAGTAACGTACTTCGGTGGTTGTTGACAGGATCGGGACTTCCCGAGGAAGCTGAGGAACGTACGAGACGTACGGGACGCGATTGAGGGCTTGGTACTGTGAGTGGACCCCTTCTCTAAACTCGAGCATGCATAACTGTTTTTCTATAATTGTTTTATGGTTTTAATCATGATTCTATGTTTATCGAATATGCTTTTTTGATTTTACATAATTGCACGTTTTTCGAGAAAGTACGATTTTCAGCACGTTTTATGAGAAAAATGTGATTTCTGAATATGATGCTATGGATTTGGGATTTCATGGATAAGTGGTTTAAATGTTCATAAAGGGATTTTGAAACATGATTTGGTGATTAAAGGGTTTTCGGTTTTAGAATCGGATTTTGGGAATCGGAATTTGGTTTTAAGGTTGAAAAGTGAAGTTCCGGATTTGGGTTCGGAATGACGGTTCTGGATGCCGGAATGGCTTCGGACCAGTGATTTCGGATTCGGGTTTGGATATGGATTTCGAAATGGTTTTCAATTGGTTTTGATTGGATTTGTTGGATCTGGCTATTGGGTTTAAAGACCCGGATATTGATTTGACGGGGGACGGGCCCGGATTGGGTTTAAAGACCCGGATTGAGTTTAAAGACTCGGGAGTTTAAAGACTCAGATATATTGATATTTCCCCCGTAGGCCTATTGAGTTTAAAGACTCGGGAGTTTAAAGACTCGGATAGATCCATCAGGTTTGATCGGATGGTTATGGCTTGGTACTTATGTTTTCTGATACAGATTTTATGATGTTGTGACATGATTGCTATAACTGTTTTTATAATGATTCTGCAAATGTTTTTATGATGAGGTTTATGTGATTTATAACTGTTTTGGTAACTGGGTTATGCATGTGATTTCAAAATGGAGGGCTAAACCCGGTTTTCTTATAAAATGGTTTTGGAAACTTTTATTTTATTCTGGTCCACGCACACCTTCTGTTTTAAATTGCCCTCCAGGTCGTGGAGTTAGCGCGGGGTTTCGACGTCGAGGCAGCGTCTGAGGCATAGAAGTCGGGAGAGCGACCCCGAAGTGTTTTTAAATTTTTCGTGTGCTTGTACTGGTTATCGGTTTTCTTTCTTTTGTACTTAGTACTATGCTCTGTAAACCTTTAACTTCAGATTGTTTTGTATAGTTTCTCCTGCGTCTGACTGTGTACTTTGGTGGCTAGAGTGAGTTTACGTTGTTGCGTGTCGGGGTGTCAGACGGGAGCAGGATTTACCTAGGTTTGCGGGGTGAAACCGGGGTGGGTCCTGACATGCTAGCTTACGGAATAATGATTTCGGATTCGAATTTGGACATGGTTATGGATATGAATTCTGGGTTTGGATTCGGGATTTCTTACGAAATTGCGGATTCGGATTTGGAAATTGATAATGGGTCGGAGTTTTGATCTGTCTGGTACGGGATTGGACAGATGGACTCCATTATTAAAACGTGATTGTCTATGACCTAGGTGGTTGTAGTCTGGTTGATGGATAGATGTATGTACCTTGTGCGTTGTTCGAGGTACGATACGGGACAGGCTGTAGTGTTTAGTGACAGTATATAGGATATACCAGTAGTAGGTTGGTGAACGTGTTGGTAGACGGATTGGTTCCGATACCATTGGATTAGTTGAGGCCGTGGACTGGACATTAGATACTGTGCATTGGGTCATAGTAATTCTGATGGGTCTGGTTACACACAGGTCGAGTGTTTTGTTGGTATACGTGTACTCAGGATGAGTGAGTTGGTGGTTAGTGTAACCACGAGTGAGTATAGTGACAGTTTTTGGACTGTCAAGTGGTGACAGTTTGTCGGAGGTGTCAACGAGAATTGGTTAGTGAGGTCTGATGACTCCCGGTGGGAGTAGACATCAAGATAGTTTGGTGATTGAGGAAGGAATCGTCTAGTTGTTTGTGTCAACGAAAGGGTAGATTTGACAAGTGGTTAGCTCATAGGGTACTCGGGTTGTCCTGATACTGACAAGTGGCGTCAGTTCGGAACGTGTAATTACTGTCACTCGATGTGGTCGAGTGTAGTCGATGCGACGTGAGTGTTAGTGGAACGCTTGGGTACGAGTAAGTATTGTTTCGGTTAGTGGGTGTACGAGTGTACACGAGTTTCGAGGTCGATTCTACTTTCCACGAAGTGGATGTGGAGTCAGGATAGTTGGAGTTTCGAGAACGGAACTAAATTAAAGAGGGAAGAACGGTTGGAATTAGGTCGGTTGGAATTTCGAGGACGAAATTAATTAAGGAGGGAAGGTTGTAACAACCCGTCCCGAATTCCTAGATTAGATTAGTGACTAATCACGATTAGTGAGGTTAATCGGTGATTAGTTAGGCTAAATCGGACGAACGATGCAAAATGACCGTTTTTCCCCTGATGGTGACAAAACGTTGACTTTTCACTCGGGTGGTCAAATGGACTTTGACCGATGACCGTGACGTAGTTCGTGACGTCAAGAGTTCATAGACAGGTGGCACGTTCAATTCCGACGTTCGAGGATGAGGTTATGACATTCAGAAGTTTAGGGGCAATTTGGTAATTTTGGTTAAAAGGGGTTAACTGTTGACTTTTTGACCGGGATGTCCGATGGCCGAGGGCTGAGGACCGTTACCTAGATCGGGACAATACAAAACCATAGACAGGCGACATGCTGAAATTGGACTTCGAACGGGGAAGTTATAGGTCACGGAAATTCGATTTCACTATGAACATACTTCGAGACGGTGATGATTTGGAAAAATCTGATTGGGCTAGATACTTAGGTGGGTCCCACGGATGAGTGACAAGTGTCACTCATCCCATTGGCCAATTTCCCTAAAAGTGGATCTACTTAATAAAATATTATTATATAATTATTCCATCTATCATCAAATCCTAACCATCCATTACCAATTAATCCTCCAATCCTCACCATCAATCCTCTCTTCTCTCATCAGCCATCATCTCTTCTTTTTCATCCTCACAACTCGAACCCATAAACACCATTTCCCCTATATTCTTCATTTTCTTCAAAAAATCGAAACACACACACACCATCACCATTCATTGCTTGTGTGAACTGAGAGTGACCGTGTGAGGAGTGTGAGGGGCTGAGGACCGAGAGGCTGGACGGTGGCCCACGGTGGAGGCCACGGCGGAGTGAACCCGTGAGGTAAGAAAATATTTGAAATTCGAATTTGAGTTTGAATGGGTTTTACTCGATTCCATTAATTGGGTAAGGTTTTTAGGGATCCCAGGAGATGATTGGGATTGGTTTCGAGGCGTTGGACGGCCTAGAACAGCCGTGAACGACGGGGGAAAATCCGGCCGCCATGGTCGAGGTTCAATGTACGGGTTTTGAGGGTTTTTATCCGATTTTAATAGCTAAAAAGATTAGAAATGGGATTAGGAAGGTATTAGAATGAAAATGAGGCAAAATAGATCAAAAAGATGGAGGTTTGAGGGTTGAACCGGTCGAGCCGGTCCGGTTCGAACCAGCGAACCCGGTCGGCGGGAGGTAGCTGGTGACACTGTTCATCGCGCGTGATCTCATGCACAGGTGACTTCCTAGGGCGCGTGGGGGCGCGTGAGACACTATTTGGGAATGTTGTCAACATGTGAAACACTTTATTCGATGTAACGAACATTTTGGGACTGGTTTCGTGTCGATCGGACACCGTCTTGATAATGTTCGGGGCATCGGAAGGTTTCGGAACGGGATTAAAATAGTTAAAAATACGGGAAAATTATGGGGCTTTGGTAGGAGGTTAATTAAGTAGTTAGTAACCTTCTATTACGATTTGGACAGGTTCGGGAGTCCCGGTGATAGCGATTGGCTCGGGAGAGCCTATTACACGTAAATCGAGGCAGCAGCTCGGACGGTCTGTGAGTGGACTTGGTTTTCTAAATTGGTGCATGCATAAATATTTATTGTATGTTTTAAATAGTTGTTTGTGATGCCATGAGTGCATTTTGATGTGTGGTTACGTATAGGCACGTATTTCGAGGTTTCGGCCTTATACGGTGCCTATACGGGTCGGTATTTCTTTGTCGGTCTAAATGAAATGGTTTTGGATTTCCAAAAGGATAAACTCGGGCACGAGACCCAGTTGTTTTACACTGATGATTTCGGGTCAGGGACCCTAGATGGATTTCCAAGTTCATGACGGTTTATGGGAACCAGCATGAACTCTGGAAAGGTCATTGTGGTTCATGACGGTTTATGGGAACCGGCATGAACCTTTGTCAGGTCATTCTGGTTCATGACGGTTTATGGGAACCAGCATGAACCCTGGTTAATGGATGTTATGGATCATGACGGTTCAGGGGAACCGGGCATGAATGTTTATGTTATGTATATATATATGTTCATATACCTTCCTTTACTTGTTCTATCTCCTCCGGGGAGGATCGTTGGCCTGGGTGGACCCCGGAGTAGTCACGGAGCACCGACGGAGTGGAGTCACCCCCCAGTTGGGTTCCTTACTCTCAGGAAGGTTGGTTACTATAACCTCGGGTAGGGTCAGTAGTCTGCGAACATTAATCTTGACTTTGAGAATACTCGGATTGAGACCTGGGTAGCACGCGCGTAGCTTTGGAAACCGTGACATGATTGGTTGTGTGAATTATATGTATATATGATGTATGCTATATGATATGATATATGATGTGTGTTTACACAGGTTTTGGGCAGTGGCCCATATGGTTGGTTTCTTATGATTTGGGCCGAGTCCCTTATGGATTTGGGCAGTGGCCCGTATGGTCATTTTCATTATGGTTCTTTCAATCTTGGTTTTGGGCTTAGTTCCCACCTATGATTTTTCTGGATAAATGGTTTTCGAATGCATGCATGCTTTTTAGTGAAGGGTACAAATGTCTTCGAAAAACTGTTTTTATAAACTTTTGTTTTGTCCACTCACAGCTTTTAATGTTTTGACTGCCCTTCAGGTTGACATCGGATGTGGACTGTAGCAGAGACCGAGATATCACATACCTTCTCCGGATCCTGGCGTACTCTGATAGCCTGAGAGGGCAAAGGTCAAAAATATCCCTTGTCTGAGACTTCGTGTCAAACGGGAGCAGGGTCATCCCGCACTAATCCCGGGGGGATTGGGATGGGTCCTGTCATCCAACACCAATTTTGTGTGAGAAACAATGGAAATAAACCAAATCATGATGCATCTGCCCCAACAGCTATATATAATTAAGTTGGGTGTTTCTCTCGTGGCGCAACAAATTAAGCATCTCGAGTTTATAACACTCAAACTGCTTGATTCATTGCCTTTAGTTATATAAATTTGGTCCATTTTTCGCTCATAAGTGGTTTGATTGTGCTAAAACTACCCTGCATAAAATCAGATTTGACGTAGCAATAATGATTACAAATGTGAAAGAAGAAAAAACTAAAAACCCATAAGAAATAACGAACAGAGCCGGATTAATTAGATAATTTAAACATAATTTCAATATATAGCCACATATATAATATTGGCCTGCCCTCTGAGAAGGGTTGGATCTAATTAATAAATCAATTTACCAATGTATCTGTTATGACCAATATAAGCCTATTAATTCATCAGACAAAACATCATTCAAGCTTACCTCAGCCATCAAGGAGAGTACGACGGAGAGAGAGAGCAATAGCGTGATGGAGAGAGAGAGAGAGCGTCAGCAACGATCAATGAGAGAGAGAGAGAGAGAAAGTGATGGGCAAGGAGCGATGGGTGGCGGTGGAGAGATGAGAGAGGAACGAGAGAGAGAGCAGCGGCGTGACGGAGAGATGGCAACGTCTAGGTTTTTAGTTTTTCTTTCCTTCTCTTTTGTGTGCAGGTGGCTGTGCAGAAGAGAAAGTGATGAACGGATGAAGTTAACTAGGTTTTTACTTAGTTTAATTATTTTTATTTTTACAATTTTTTAATATTTTTATTGTTATATTTAATTTAATTATTTAATTAATTACTAAATTAAAATCGGTTCGATTCCTATTCGGTACGGTATTCTCTAACACTAGAACTGGTCCCATATTGGGTCCAATCGGTATAATTTTGATATGATTTCAGTATCGATCATTTATTCGATTTTACTATTTATTTTTTTTCGATTTGATTTGATATATAAGAGGACAATTTCGATTTTTCGAGGGAATATGCCCGGTCTACTTTAAGCCAAAGCTGGCGCCACAGCCTCTGTTGTCATCTCAGTTCTCATTTCGTCTGTCTGCCGACCGGCCCAACCCACAAAGATGAAGGCTCCGCTTATTTCCTCACCACTCCCTTCATTGCGTCGCCTGTCTTTCTTAAACCCTAAATTCCTTTCTTCGCAACCACAATTTCTTAAGCCTGATTCTGAATCACCGTTGTTCGGGAATCCCAATCCAAGCACCAATTTTCCCGAGAAAATTACTTTAAAATCTGATTTTCCCGTGAAAGCCATCTCAGATATCGACTTTCACGAAACCCCACTTGCCTCGGATCCCAAAGAAGGCGGTTTAACACAAACCACGGTGATAAGCACTCTCCTACGTCACAAGGGCACACCAGATTCGGCACTAAAGCACTTCAAATGGGCTGAAATGAATCGAGGATTTGTTAAAGGTGTCGATGTCGTTTGTGTGTTGCTTCACATTTTGACAGGCTATGCAGAGACTGAAAGGCAAGCTAAATTGTTGCTCAAACAGTACGTTTCTGGTGATTCAGGCCCTGCTCCACGAGACTTTGTCGATCGCTTGGTAGACTGCGCCAAAAGGTTTGATTTTGATTTAGAAACTCGGGTTTTTAGCTATTTATTGAACAGCTATGTTAGAGCCAATCGAATCAGAGATGCAATTGATTGTTTTGCTAGAATGATAGAGCTTGACATATATCCTTGGGTAACTCATATGAATATTCTTTTAGCAGAGTTGGTTAGGAGAAGTATGATTGGAGATGCACGAGAATTGGTTGATAAAATGGTTTTGAGAGGAGTAGGAGGTGATTGTGTCACTCTACGTGTGATGATGGGTGCTTGTCTGAAGCAAGGGAAGCCGGACAAGGCGGATGTTTACTTTAGAGATGCAAGGGCAAGAGGGATAGAACTTGATGCAGCATCCTATAGTGTTGCTATTCAGGCTTTTTGTAAGAAACCCAATTTGTGTTGGGCTTTGGAGTTGTTGAAGGAAATGAGAGAAATGGGGTGGGTTCCTTCAGTGAGCACGTTTACTAGTGTCATTGGAGCTTGTGTGAAACAAGGGAATATGGTTGAAGCTTTAAGGATTAAGGATGAAATGGTAAGCTGTGGGCACTCAATTGATTTGGTTGTTGCAACAAGCTTGATGAAGGGCTATTGTGTGCAAGGGAATTTGCAGAACGGTTTGGATTTGTTCAATATGATTATAGAGGACGGACTTGCTCCGAACAGGGTTACATATGCAATTCTTATAGAATGCTGCTGTAAGCGTGGGAACATGGAAAAGGCTTGTGAGCTTTACTCCCAAATGAAAGGCATGGATATTTTGCCTGATGTCTTCATTGTAAATTATTTGGTACGCGGATTGATGAAATTTCGGTCATTGGAAGATGCATATAAGTTGTTTGATGAGGCAGTTGAGTGTGGTGTTGCTAATGTTTTCTTGTATAATAATATCTTATCATGCCTTTGCGGGGACGGTAAAGTAAATGAAGCTTGTAGCTTCTGGGAGAAGATGATGTGTAATGGTGTAGTACCTAATGTCATATCCTACAACAACATGATACATGGCTGTTGTAGAATAGGTGATATCGAGCGTGCACAGAGTCTATTTTTGGAGATGATTGGAAGGAGTTTCAAACCTAATGTTTTCACTTATTCTGTCTTGATAGATGGCTATTTCAGTAAAGGTGATATAGAGCATGCTTTTAATGTCTTTGATGATATGGTGGCTGCAAAGGTAGCCCCAACAGGCTTCACAGTTAACATAGTCATTGATGGCTTGTGCAAAGCTGGTCGTACTTCTGAGGCAATTGATATGCTAAAGAAATTTGTTGCTGGAGGTTTTGCTCCTGGATGTATGAGTTACAATATTATTATAGATGGGTTTATCAAGGAGGGTGCCATGGATTCTGCCCAGGCTGTATATAGAAAAATGCATGTAGATGGGATCTCTCCAAATGTTGTCACTTACACCAGCTATATTAATGGATATTGCAAAAGCAATCAAATTCATCTTGCTTTAAAAATGTGGAGTGAGATGAAAAAAAAGGGAATTGAATTGGATCGTACTGCATATTGTGCTCTCATTGATGGATTTTGCAAAAGGCGAGACATGAGAACTGCCACTAAAATATTCTCTGAACTCCTTCAAACTGGTTTATCTCCAAATGCAGCTGTTTACAGTAGCATTATTTGTGGCTTCCGGAATTTAAATAACATGGATGTGGCTCTTGACTTGCACAAGAAAATGATAAGTGAAGGTATTCCTTGTGATTTAAAAGCATACACTACACTAATAGATGGATTGCTAAAAGCTGGCAAGTTACAATTTGCTACAGATCTCTATTCAGAGATGCTTCTGAAGGGAATTGTCCCTGATGTCAAAGCATACACAGTTCTAGTGAATGGTCTTTGTAACAAAGGACAGTTAGAGAATGCGCGTAAGATCTTGGAAGACATGAATAGGAAGAATATGACTCCTAATGTTCATATTTATAGTACTTTGATTTCTGGGAACTTCAAGGTGGGGAATTTGCAAGAGGCTTTTAGGTTGCATGATGAGATGCTTGACAAAGGCCTTGTACCTGATGACGTTACTTATGATATTCTTGTTAATGGAAAGTTTAAAGGAACAAATGCTCTTGTTGGAACTTCATGTGCCTAGATACTTACTCGGTTACTTTTTGAACTTCCTTCAGGGCCTTTTCTTGGTTCTCATGTATGAAATATATTATGATTTAGAATATGAATTATTGATAGTATTCCACATCTCCCTATGCACCTGATTTGACTTTTACGTTTGTAACAGGCCTCTTTGAGTTTTTTTCTGGTTCTGTTTCATATGAATCATAATATACAATAATGCATATCTGCATTGTGCAGCACGGCCCTTTCCAAGCACAGTGTGGTGAACATCTATGCTTGAGATGAGGGGCGAGTTATGAGGCTTTAGGGCATGCAGTATGGTTTGGGCATGTGGGAGATGATGCCTTTTTCTGATGAACGAAATCGTTGCTGTTCTGCTTCCTGTTCAACTTCTGGTAATTTTCAAAACAAACCCAATATAACTTGTCGTTCTATTCTTCTTAATATCATACAATAATGCATAGCCGCATTTCAGAGCATGTGTCATTTCGCTTTCTATTTTCAAGTTGAAAATCGTATCTTTGTCTCAATTACCTTAAAATGTAATTTCTGGTTTGGCTTGAAATGCTCATTTATTTAATATGTTGACCAATCTTGGTGGTGATTCATAGAGTTGTACAGGGACGACATGGAAAGGCTGTTTTTTATCGCTCTTGAAGGTAACACGATAGCTCTTGCTGATGACATACTCTAAGGTTTTAAATACTCTTCTCAATAATTCTGTTTGTTATGAGTTTTCACATATTATTTCATATAAGTGTCCTCCTAGACATTCATGAACTTTGATGCATTTTTGTTTTTTATAATAATGTTTGATGAGAAATTTAATGGTGGTAGGCGTGAGAATTTAGTTTGTGTGGCTTTGTCATGCTAAGTTCCAGTAACTGATAATGTATTGAGGAGGTATTGTTCTGGGTTAAATCATAATACTTCTTCCCTCATTGTGGTCAAATGTTGCTTTAGAATTTTGTAGAGTGTTCCATTTTTGAAATCAAGGTTTTAGTTATGCCTTTTACCATAGCACAATGTAATTGGTCATGTTCAAACTGGTTGAAGTCGAAAGAAAAATATTGGGTTTTTTCAAGGTTCCTTCTCTCTTTCTGCCGCACCCTTTGCTACTCACTATCAACATCGGCTCATGTGAAATGAGTACTTGATCACAAAATATGCAAAATGCTCGAGATTTAGATTTTAGAACATTCATCAGCAAAACCATTATGTTGATATTCTAGGTTTAAACTTCTATGTTTGACATCAGGAATGCTTAGAGACATTCTAACCTTGTCATTTGCTTTTTTTCCAGTTCTTTCACTGCAGATTACGTATCATGATAACATGATTACACCCTCAACTCCAAGAGAAACTTGCATTTAACATGATTACTCCCTCAACTCCAAGAGAAACTTGCATCTAACGGGGATAATGGCCTTTCAAGTTGAAGAGAATCTAAGCTGCCTATGAGATTTATTGCAATAATACTTTGGTGATGCCTACCATATGCAATGATTGTTGTGATTATTCCTTCAGCTAGAAATAGAAATGCTTTACATTGTCTCGTCAGGACGACAGGAAGATAAATCAGCTGCGGTACAAAATGTCCTTGTCTTCTTATCTCTTGGCACTGATTGCTCACCCCATCATCAAATATTCCACTCAATGTGACAGCCACGTGGCCCATTGTTGTATTGTAAATCAACTTAGTACTTGAGGAAGGGCACTGCACTGGGTCCTAAGACTCCTAACCCATGAGAGAAGCATGGGACTCAAAAACATTGAACATGGCATCTGCCCTACGTCCCACAGGCTTCCACCTAAACTAGTGACCCTATCATGTATTTCTATCCCCATTCAAAATGTTGGTGTTACTTGAGAAATTATTGTACGGTAATGTATGTGTCATGGAGCAGATGTGGATGTTTCACTTGAATATATGTTATGGCATGATGTATCCCAAGTCGGAAAGTTCTTGTGGACACCGAATTTGAGATTTGCTGATTTTCAACTAAACGGTGACATTCGTATAACGAAAGCTAAAAAGTTGAAAAACGGTGCATTTTAGGAGGTCATGAAAAAAACAATTAGTAAACATTGACTATTATTCACTACATCAGTAGAAGCACATAACATAGTACACTTTTGATGATCATAAAGTTTAAGCAGTTATCTAAGTTGCCTAAATTCCTGATGCATCACACCTAAATTAGTCGGTGTGAATATTAAAGTTCAATTGAAAACTCCTCAAAATGTGTAACGTACTTAAGGGGTACAAAAACATAAGGGTAAGTGGACCTTATAAGTAATTTCAGAATAAAACCACAACCTTAAAAACAAACATATTTTAACCCATCAGTTTCAAAAACAAGTTAGTAGACATGCATGCTTTGCTAGAAATAATGAGAAAACACTATGCAGTCTCAAACTCATCCGGGAGCAAAAGTATAAAATGTATAACCACTAATTATGCTTTGGGGTCGCTCAAGTTATGCGCATATGAGTATTTATAATTTGTTCATGCATCTCGACCATGAGAAGGCTGAGTGCTACGGACCGTCACCCCATATCCTTTAGAGCTTGATGACAAGATGGCACCATTTAAATAATATTCAAGCAAGCACAGGTGATCGATCACGTGTAGGCTGATTTGACAGCCACTTGAGATTTCGGCGAATCCTAAGTGGGAATACAACTACATTCTTGGCCCAAAAGTCGTAACTCAAGTTAACCGTCTCGAGGACGTCTATCTACTTTTAACAAGTAATATCAGATATGTCAGGCTCGAGATTATAATGATCACAAACCAACAAAACATACCTGGTAAATATGGCATAATAGTCAAACAAGCATGCTCAGAGAATTATCATCAAAATAGGCGATCAATGCATGTTGACATGACCCAACTAGGAAAAACCTTAAAGGTCGTAAAGGGACCTACTCCCGTCTGACAAACAAATCAGAAAACCCAAAATTACCCTTCACACATGTCAGACAAGGGATTATTCTAATAAAGTCCAAAAGTCAATTCAGATACAATAATCTTACATAATCTAATTAGTAACAGAGCCACTAGGAAAAGAGTATGTAAACAAGTACGAGGTTCCTACGCTAATAGACAAAAGTGTGCAGTAATTCGAAAGTGAGCCACCGTCTAAGATGTAAGCAAATAACCCAGGGCCCACACTTCCCGGAATACCCTCGTTTAAAGTCATTTAAAAAACCTAGACATAGCACATCTGACCAATCCTCAACTCCCCTAGTTACCGAGTAAACTATCAGGCCAACTAGGAATATTTCCCCCGAACCGTAGTTGTGAATTAACTGGCTGGGAAATCCGTGCTACGTGCAGACAACCTCTATGAACTGGCGAAGACACACTCTAAATGCCAATTCGGGAAAGGAAATCACTGTATGCCTGATGATCCTCATTAGTGGAAAAACGGTACCAAATATAAAGTCAAACAACACTTTTAAATCCAATTATAGCTTTAGACCCAATTTAAATACTTAAACCAAGCCCTAAGTCCAAAACACCAGTTCCACGTAGAATCCTTATAGCATGTGTCCATAATAATCAACTGAATAGTCATTCTAAATCCAATTCAACCCAGATAATATGAGAAATCATGTAAAAACAGTTTAATATGCATGTAAAATAGTTATGAAAAAAAAATTCTACTCACAATATAACCAATTAAGCTCAAACTTGAGTTGCGGGCTTCTATGAGGTCCCTGAAGCGGTATCTCCTAGATTTCTCAAAATTTAGCTCGAGTTTTTTTGCTTCTTTCCTTCTCGGACCTAGCCCTTCCCATCGCCATTTCTCCTTCCTTTTTTGGAAGAATTTGATCACAAGAGTACCAGAAAGTCAAATATAAACTTCGTTCGAAGTGTTAATCACCAAATTTGGAGTAATGAATTTGGTTTGGGTTTTTGGCTTCCATGGGGAAAGAGAGAAGAATGGGAGAAAGGAGAATGTGTACTAAATGAAGATGTGGCTGAAAATGAGGAAGGAGAGAGGATAAAGTAAATCCTTATCCTTTCCCCCAAAAATATCTCACTAGGAAAAAAGACCAAAATGCCCCTATACTCTCCAAAAATCGTAGAATTCTCAAACGAACCCCAAAATGCACGTGTCGTCTATTTACAGGCTCGTGAGTCCAACACTTATCCTATAGTTCAATAAATAACCTCAACAACGACTCCAAACTCAAAAGTGACTATCGGGACCCACTATAGGGTAAAAAGGTAAATTCACCAATAATTTCACAGAAAAATTAATTAAACAAAAAATTGGGTCATGACAACTCACCCCCTTTAAGAAAATTTCATCCTCGAAATTCATACTTATCATTGGAAGAGTTGTGGATACTAGCCACACATTAACTCCTCGGGCTTCCATGTACCCTCCGCAACGTTGTAGTTCCTCCACGCAACCTTAACCAGAGGAATGACCTTCCGATGTAGTACCTTATCTTTCTGATCCAAAAATTTGTACTGGCTACTCCTTGTAGCTTAAATCGCCTTTCAGGTCAATAGGTTGTTCCCTCAACACATGTGACTCGTCAAACAGATACTTCCGGAGCATTGACATGAGGAAAAACACCATGAACTCGAGAAAGTTCTGGAAGCAATGCAAGTCTATAGGACGCATGATCTATCCTCTCTGTAATCTCATACAACCCAATGTAGTGGGGACTCAACCTCCCTCGTCTTCCAAACTATACAATAACTTTTCCAAGGCGATAACTTAAAAATGCATTGTCTCCAACCTCGAATTCAAGGTCTCTAATCTAACTATCTGTGTAGCTTTTCCGATTCCTTTGAGTTGCCTTCAAATTATCCCTGATGATCCTGTCATTTTCCTTTGTCTAATCTGCCCATTCATACGTCATTATCCTTCTTCCGTCTATCTCGGTCCAACAAATTGGTGTCATACAATGTCGTCCATACAGTGCCTCAAATGTGGTCATCCCAATACTCGAATGATAACTGTTATTATAAGAAAATTCCATCAGTGTTAAATGAGAATCCCAGTTCCCCCCGAACTGTAGTACACAAGCCCTCATCATGTTCTCTAGGGTTTGAATAGTCTGCTCAGACTGGGCGTCAGTCTAAGGGTGGAACACCATACTGAAGAGTAATCACACACCAAGCGACCGCTGTAAACTTTTCCAGAACCTAGAAGTAAACCTCGGGTTGCAATCCAAAACTATCGACTTCGGGACTTCATGAATTCAAATAATCTCATTAATAACTGCTGTATCTTAAAGTTTTCTCGCACTAGCAAGAAATGTGCCGACTTCGTAAGTAGATCCACAATCACCTAAATCTCATTGCATCCTTTCTAAGTTATAGGGAATTTAAACAAAAAATTCATGGTGATGTAATCCCACTTCCACTCCGGAATAGGAATTGGTTGTATTGCTCCATAAGGTTGCTATCTCTTCGCCTTAACCTGTTGACAAATCATGCATCTACTCACGAACTCAACTATCTCTTTCTTCATGCCAGCCTACCAATAGTGGTCCCTAGTATGGTACATATTAGTTCCCCTCGGATGCATAGCATACGTGGACTAGTGAGCTTCTTCAAGTATTTCCTTTCTTAATCTGGAATCCTCCAGTACATATAATCGGTCTTCCTTAAGCAAAGCTCCATTGTCCTTATGTCAGGACCCGACCCTCCTCAATCAGGACCCGACTCTAGCATGATATTATCCGCTTTGGGCCTCCTTGCTCTTGCCCTCACGGTTTTATTTTCGGGAGCTCACAGTGCAACTTCCCAGGGGGTCACCCATCGTGGAATTACACCAGCCTCAACTCGCTTAACTTTGGAGTTCCAACCGAACCCAAAGCCAATGAGCTCTCAAAAGGCCTCGTTTAGATTAGAGTTGCACAACGGCCCACTCTACCTAACGCGATATTATCCCCTCTAGACTCACTGGCTGAACTAGCCCAGCCCAAAGGGTTTTGTTCCCGGGAGCTCACGGTGCAACTTCCCAGTGGATCACCCATTATGGGATTGCACCAGCCTCCACTCGCTTACCTTTGGAGTTCCCTAGGAATATAAAACTAGTGAGCTCCTAGAAGGCCTCGTGCTAGATAAGTGTATGCCTACACCTTTAAGGTACACCACCATTCCCTTCCCAGACCACCATTTCCCTTGCAGGAATGCGAGATCGTTCACCATTCCCTCCAGGACATGGGTCTTACAATCCACCCCCCTTAGGGCCCGGCGTCCTCGCTGGCACACTTTCTGGTTAGGGTCTAGCTTTGATATCATTCTTTCAGTCACACCACTCCAGTCACATCACTCCTCAACTATTTTCACATCTAATCACTCAGTAAAAAATGAAACAGGTCTAAACTGTGGGTCCTCTCCAATTACCTCATTTCGATCCTTGTCATTTCACATCATCATTCTGCTCATCTTGTCCTATCCGAACTCCCTCGTCATATTTCCCTAGGTGGGATGATAGTCCCGACATCCACCACTAATCCAGAATCAAACACAACTTCTCTTGTCTAATGACCCAAAGCCAATCATGGGTCCACCAATCAATACACGCTCAACGTACTGGTGACAACAACCATCATCTGCCATGGGCAGAAAATGAGAAGTCACCCTCAGTGACTTCAGGATACCCATCACCAATGCTGACACGAGTACTCCTCTCATCTCCTCAATCACAACTTCTCTCAAGTCAGAGGTTCCAACCACGTTGGACAAAGATATACTTTCAACAAGATGTCAAGTTCAACCACTAGACTTCCCAAATCCTTAACTCACTTGGACAGCCACGTGTCCGCAACCAATCTATTACTCAGAATTTCTGTCCATTCATAACCGTTTATGCACATTCGAAAGGATGTAATTCGTTACTATCTCGTTCTCAAATCTCAACTTTTACAGGCTCAACTCTCGGGTTTCCATGTTATGCACAATCTTACAAGCTCTCACATCAATACTATCATTGATTCTCTTTGGCTTCTTCCAATTTCAATAATTACTTTGCACTTCCTCCTGATACTAGAAACACACAACCACACAAGTTTTGGAGTTAACGACACTCCCCGAATCCACTAATTTCCATGACGTCCCCTGCGTCATCCAAAACCTCCTCGTGGCTCAAACTTACCTCTTTCATCCATTCATCACTTGTCATCTCATAACTTTTGGGACTTATCCCAACACATCACAATCCCTACTGGATCCTATCCAGTCCAATCACTCAATCATTACCGAATCCCAGATACTGAACATATGCCCATCACGATGGAGTCACATCCCAACTCGTGGCTCATCGTCAACACAACCACTGGCACACAGTGTACGAATCAGACAACCCTGAGTCATTACTTATACCGAGCAACAACCCTGTATCTCCGCTCAGGTGAAAGGAACTCTGCCTTTCTCGTACCCTACAACTATGGGTAACACCATTCTGACAATCCACAACAAGATAATGAACGTTCCCTGAACGTCCCCCGATTCTCAACTACCACAACTACACCAATTACCCTCGATAGCCAGCCATCTCCACACGACTGTCGACCTACAGTCATCGCTATCGAGATCTGCATCCACGCATCCACGGATCACACTATTATCTGGTCCAACTCGGGATTCCATATTTTATCTCATAACCGTACCCGTGGATCGGATCCCGTCATTTCATTTCGTGTCGGGCCAACCAACCTCCATAGTTTCGACTAGACTCACTAGAGTCATCCACATGATCATCCACAACCTCAGCCGCTCTTTCCAGCACAAGTTCCAATCCACTAGTCACAATCTGGAGTTCGACCCGACAAACCACCTCGACTTCGGAAAGTCGTCCAATCCACTAAAAATACGGACTTCAAATTCAATTCATCAATCACAACTAAGGTTCACTTTTCCAGTCTATCCATCATAAATTAGGGTTCCACAATCACACCCTAGGGTTCCCCTGAACCCAACTGCTCTCTGCAATAAAATCCACAATCTGACCGACCCCGCGGTCCTGACATCGTATAGACGTCATTCCAATCCTACCATCAACTCAATTGGGGTTTCGTTACTAAGGTCATCAACTAACTCATGTACTAGCATCCCTCACACCAGCAATCGCCACTAGGATTCACATTCTCAGACCATTACTCAAATGGAGTTCCCCGAACACAACTACTCCCAGCAGCACCACAATCTAACATCACATGACCGAACCAACGGTCCCACATTACCAGTTCGTCACATACAACCCCACTTGGGTAGAATCACACTAACGCACGACGTATTAGGACAATCACACTCTATCCACTATTCAAACCCAAAAACAATCAAATCGGCATCCTACTATCAGGTTGATAACGGGCTGACCACGTAGAGATATCACATCCTCGACCTGCGCATACCACAAGAACTACACAGTTTGCTGGAATAGCGACAACCTCGTTCTGATACCAATTTGTCAGGACCCGACCCTTCTCAGTCAGGACCCGACTCTAGCACAATATTGTCCGCTTTTGGCCTCCCTTGCCCTTGCCCTCACGATTTTGTTTTTGGGAGCTCACGGTGCAACTTCCTAGAGGGTCACCTATCATGGATTTGTACCATCCTCAACTCGCTTAACTTTGGAGTTCCAATCGAACCCAAAGCCAATGAGCTCCCAAAAGGCCTCGTTTAGATCAGAGTTGTGCAGCGGCCCACTCTACTTAACACGATATTGTCCCCTCTAGACTCACTGGTCGAACCAGTCCATCCCGAAGGGTTTTGTTCCCGGGATCTCACGGTGCAATTCCCCAGTGGGTCACCTATCATGGGATTGCACCAGCCTCCACTCACTTAATTTTGGAGTTCCCTAGGAATCCAAAGCCAGTGTGCTCCCAGAAGGCCTCATGCTAGATAAGTGTGTGCCTATACCTTTAAGGTACACCACCATTCCCTTCCCATACCACCATTTCCCTCGCAGGAATGCGAGATCGTTCACCGTTCCCTCCAGGATACGGGTCTTACACCTTAAGCACAAAATCATGCATGTCCCTTGCCTCAACCTCTTTCTTGATAATGCACAAGGTAGGGTCCTCAAGTTGAGCAGTAATAAATTTGATCCATTAGGACAGGTCTCACGTGGAAACTGGCCAACAACACCCCCTGGTCATCCAGTCCAAGTACTACCCTAGTTTTCTAGAGCTCCACCAACAATGGTAACTAAACAGTATGCAGAGAAGCTATGGTGCCTGCCGAGTTTCTGCTCAGAACATCTGCTACTACATTCACTTTCCCTTGGTGGTATTTGATACTGCAATCGTAATCCTTAACTAACTATAACCACCTTCTCTATCTCGGGTTCAAGTCCCTCTGAGTAAAAAAAAATACTTTGAACTCTTATGGTTAGTGAAGATCCTACATGCCTCCCCATAGAGGTAATGTCTACAAATCTTCAGAGCATGCACCACTGCTGCCAACTCCAAGTCATAGGTAGGGTAGTTCGACTTAAGGGGTTTTAACTACTTAGATTCATACGTTATCACCCATCCATGCTGCATCAAAACATAGCTTATTTCTTGTTAGGATGCATTGGTATAAATCTCGAACTGTCCACTTTCATCAAGAAGGATCAGTACCAAAGCTGAAGTCAACTGCCTTTTCAACTCCTGAAAATTCCGTTGACAATCCTCATCCCAGAAAAACTTAACCCCCTTCTTGGTTAGTCGAGTCAATGGCACCACTATCGTAGAAAATCCATCTATGAATTATTGGTAGTAGCCAGCTAGTCCCAAAAGCTACTAATCTCAGATACTGTCTTCGACTGTTTCCAAATTACCACTGCCTCTGTTTTATGAGGATCCACACTAATTAATTCCCTCAGTTACACTGGTTAACCAAAACTCACACTTGTTGAACTTGGAATAAACCTGTCTCTTCCTCAATGTATCCAAGACCAACCTCAAGTGTCTCTCGTGTGCCTTCGCACTCTTGGAATACACCAGGATGTTATCTATAAACACGATGACAAATCGATCCAAAAATTGCCGGAAAACTCTATTCATCCAGTCCATGAATGTTGTTGAGGGCATTCGTCAACCCAAATGGCATAACTAGAAACTCATAGTGGCCATACCGGATCCTAAAAGCAGTCTTAACAATGTCCTCTTCCTTTATCCTCAGCTGATGATACCCGAACCTCAGGTCAATCTTCGAAAAGTAGTTTTCTCCTCTCATCATGTCAAATAGGTCATCAATATATGGCAAAGGATACTTGTTACGTAATGTTACCTTGTTCAACTACCGATAGTCAATACACAACCTTAAGGTACCACCCTTCTTCCTCACAAACAATACTGGAGCTCCTCAAGGTGATACAATGGGTCAATAAAACCCATATCTACCAATTTCTATAACTGGACCTTAAGCTCCCTCAACTTTGCTGGTGCTATCTGATATGGTGCTTGTGATATGGGTTGGGTTCTTGGGAGTAGCTTAATCGTAAACTCAACCTCCCTCTGAGGTGGTAATCCTAGCAAGTCCTCTGGAAATACGTCAGGAAACTCATTCACCATCGGTATATCTTCCACCCTCACTAGAGTATCTAGAGTCTCCACCAAATAAGCCAAGTAACCCTCACAGCCTTTCTTCAACAATTTCTCTACAGCTAAGGCCGAAATCTTACCCAAGGGTAGTACTCCGCGCTTTCCCTGAAAGATAAGCTCTAAGATAAACCTCTTCTCGAAACACTCGTTAAAGGTGTGATGGGTAGCCAACCAATTTATCCCCAAAATAACATCGAAGTCAAAATTATCCAAGGGAATCCATCTGCCTCTAAACTAAAGCTCTCTACCTAGATAGGACATACATGAATCACCAGGTTTGCCACAAACATAACCCTTGTCGGAGTACTATTACCCATATCGTACCCAATCGGTGACAACTCTTAATCAGCTAAAAGTGCAAAACCTTAGGATATAAAAAAATGTGTAGCCCAGGATCAATTAAAACACGAGTATTATAACCAAAGATAGGAAGTATGCATGTCACCATCTCTGGTGTCGCGTGGGCCTCGTACCGTGTAACTGCAAATACCTGGGCATAAGGCCCTAAGGATCGACCACGTCTTCGTTGCCTGCTATCGGCCCTACCAACCCCACTAGATGAAGCATGTCCTTCTCTTCCAGTACTAGAAGTAGATGTTGTTCTCTAACTCTGGCCTTCAGTATCCCTGCACGAACTACCAATTCAAAATAGGTACCCCCTCTTAAAATGACCTGTCTCACCACAAAAATAGCATATTTGCGTCCTAGATCGTGCCAAATGGCTTCCCTGGCCCCCAGTCGCTGGAACTAGAGTCTCACTAGAATGTGCTAAAAACTATGGCCTCGAGCTAAATCCTCCCTTACCAGCTCCACTACTCCTAGTACCCACGTGATTCCCACTAGATGATCTACAGTTGTAGTTTCCCTTCTTCGGGACTCACTGTCATGAGTATCCCGAAGGATGACGATCATGACATCGTCCAAAACCTTTCTACTACTGTCTGGGTGGTAAACTCGACTCTACCACAGTGGCCCTATCTGATAACTCTTGAAGGGTAGAAAAGGAACCTGATGTCACAATAACTCAAATCTCGTCCTACAAGCCAGGTCAGAAGAGATGACACTTGTCAACCTCATCGGTGACAACCCTCAATGAAAATCGAGACAAATCCACAAATCTATGTTGTAACGACCCATCCAGAATATCAGAATTAAATATTAATTAATTATGAATTTAGAATGACTAATCGAGAATTAGTTGAGAGAATTCGGATGGACGGTGTAAAATGACTGTTTTGCCCTTGGAATTGGGCAAAATGTTGACTTTTGACTCGGGGAGTCAAACGTACGAGGACTGTTACGTAGATCGGGACGTTACGAGTACGTAGATAGGTGGCACGTCGAAATCGGTCGTCGAACGAGGAAGTTATGGTCATGGGATCGAAATCGGGTTAATTAACATCTCGGGATTCATATTAATTAATGATTAAACTTGTTTGGCTGATATTTTATGCAGGGCCCTTGGATGAGTGAGAAGTGTCACTCATCCCATGGCTTGAAACCCCAAAAATGTGGATCTTGCCTCCCATTAGTCACTTTTATACTTTACTCACACCTCACATCTCTCTCTCCCTCTCTCACACACACACGCACACACACACACACACACACACACACACACACACACACACACACACACACACACACACACACACACACACACACACACACACACTCCCTCATCGTCCATCATCCTTCTCACTTAACTCTTCCTCTCATCTCCACCCTCCATCTCCATCATCTTCATCTTCTGTGCAATCAAACCCAAAACCCGTGCAAAACCCATAACCGTAAACCCAACCCTCTACACATCCTCAAATCCTCACTTATCTCCCTTAGACTGTGATTGAAAGTTGGAGTGTGAGGGTAGACGATGATGATGGTGGAATCGTCGTCGACCGTCGTGTACGGCGGTGGTGGCTAGGAACTGAAACCCGTGGGTCATTTTGAGTTCAAAACAATGGAAGGACGAGTTTTGTGGGCAGTTGAACGTGTTGGAGGTTGGATGAGGTTCCTGAGATCGAGATGACCGTGGTGGTGGCCACGACGGAGCTCGCGACGGTGAGGTGAATGAGAAACCCGAGAATACTCTATTTTTGTTCAAAAATGGCAACCTTAATTTTGATGATTGTTGATCATTTTGGTTACTGGTATGAGGTTTTGGACATCAAGGTGAGTTGATAGGGACCGATTTTGTGGCCTGAGGTGGCTTCTGGTGGCCGGAGACAGCGGAGGAGGTTGGCCATTGATTCTTCGATTGAGAAGGTAAGTTAGAGGCTTGGTTTTCTAGTTTTGAAGTCTTAGATCGATTGGAAATTGTTAGACGAAGGTGTAGGGACAATTAGGATTGAAAAAGGGTCGAAAATGGCTGAGAACCGGCCTCTCCGATCCATTTGAACCGGAAACCAGTGAACCGGTTCAGACTGGGTTCGCTGGAGGTTGACGATGAACAGTGTCCCGGTGGTGGGCTTCACGCGTAGCCGCTTACGGCTGCGCGTGGGGGAGCGTGGGGTCGCGTGGGGCACTTCTGGGACACGTGTACAAAATATGAAATCATCATTTTGACGTAATGAACATTTTGGGACTGGTTTCGTGTCGATCAGACATTGTTTCGATATAGTTCGGGATGTTCGAAGGTTTAGGATCGAGTTTAAATACTTTTAAAAATTAGGGAAAATTACAGGGTTTTAATGAGAGGTTAATGAAGTGGTTAGTAACCCTCTAGTATGATTTGGACAGGTTCAGATATTCCGAGGATGGTGATTTAGCCCGGGGAGGCTTATGACACGCATATCGAGGTGACAACGTAGGACGGTATGTGAATGGACATTGTTTTCTAAACTGTGATGCATGCATAACTGTTTTATATGTTATATATATGTGATTTCTATGATGATGATTGTGATATCGTCGATTTACATATTTGCACGTATTTTGAGATATTTTTCGTAATTTTACGTATATCGAGGTTAATGGTTTTAATAACGGTTCAATGGTATGATTTTGGATTTGAAAATATGGAATCGGACTTGAGACCCATTTGGTTTACGAACTATCGGACTTGGAGTCCATTTGATTGAATGAGGCATCGGGTCAGAGGCGCAGTTGGTTTACGAAATCGGGCATGAGGCCGAGTTGAGTTTTATGAATGTGATTTCGGGTCGGGGACCCATAAATGGATTTGGATAAATGGTTTTGTGGATTACGATGGTTTTATGGAAATCCCGGGCGTAGGCCCATTTGAACGATTTGACATGATTTATGAAATATTTTTCCATATACCATCCTTATATCTATGGATTATCTCCTCCAGTCGTCTGGGACGATGGTAGTCACGGCGCATTTCCTGCGAGGGGTCACTGTACGGAGCTACCAGACTGTATAGTGACTTAGGAGCAGGATTGCTAGATGACTGGGACGTTAGATATCTGGGATGTCAGAGATGGACTTGGGATGAGACCCCGGGTAGCACGCGTAGCTTGGACCGTGACATGACGTCTGGGACGTTAGGCGTCTGGGACGCCGAGGATTGGTACATAATGGTATTGGATGGAGTTGTGATTTATGGCTTTACTGGATTATGTTTTTGGATTTCGGATTTATTGGATTTATGATTTGACTTTCGGTGTTAATGGATTTGGGTAAGGACCCACATGGTTTGGATTTACGGTTTTGGGCTGAGTTCCCACATACTTGGATTTATAATTTTGGGCTAAGACCTTAATGATTTAATTAAAATAAATGGTTTGATTATTGGTTTTCGAATGCATGCATACTTTTTAATGAAGGGCATAAATGTCTTTTAATGAAGGGCATAAATGTCTTTTTATGAAATGTGTTTTATGAATTTATTGATTTTCGTCCACTCACAGCTTTAAATGGTTTTAATGCCCTTCAGGCTGATCACGGATGTGGGCTGTAGCAGAAACCGAGACATCGCACTCCTCCACCGATCCTGGCGCTCTCTGGAAGCCCGAACGGGCTGAGGTTTGAGTTATCCCTTGTCTGACACTTCGTTTCAGACGGGAGCATGGCACATCCCGCGATAATCAATGGGGGGATTGGGATGGGTCGTGTCATATGCTCATATTGAGCAACCTTCATATCGCCCTGCTAGAGCTATAGGAACTCGACCTCCTTGGCACCACTGTAAGACTGTGGGTCCATGAATCGTTCCCTGAACGTTTCCCAAGTCAAAGTGCGAGGATCGTAACCTGTCCTCCAAGAAGGAAAGTGGCAATTGGTAACATCCGCTCCGGAGGGCACCACAACATCTCAAAAACCTCCTCCATCTAGATAATCCAATCATCCTCCACGTTTGGGTCCGCCAAATCCTCAAACCTGGTGGCTTCGAGCCTCTGAGCCTGCTCTACCTCCGAACTCCCTGAGGTCCTTTGTAACAACCCGTACCTTCGGGAAGGGTATAAATGTAATTTTGTAAAAGATTTATATAAAATGACGATTTTGCCCTTGTGAATAGTGTGTCAAAAGTTGACTTTTTGATTTACAGGTTGGATGAGTGTTGACCATTGACCGTGATGTAGCTTTGGACGTCACGAGTCCGTAGACAGGTGGCAGGTCCGATTTGGACAACCGGAGAAAAAGTTATGACGTTTGGAAGATTGAGGGCGTTATCGTAATTTTGATTAATGAAAGGAAAATGTTGACTTTTTAGTGGACTTGTGATTTTCACGTAGACCGAGGACCGTTGGATAGGTCTCGACGTCTTGAGTACAACGACAGGAGGCACGCTGTCATCGGACGTCGGACGAAATAGTTACGAGTCTGGAAAATTTGAGGGTAAAATGGTAATTTTTAACACTAGGGGCAATTTGGTCTTTTTCCCTATGACCAATCAGATAAGGGCAAGTGGCTTGAATGGAGTGGGATATTTTTGCTGATGTCCATGAGAAATTGGACACGTGGGCTTTGCTGGATGGTTCCAGGCGTGTCTAAAATGTACACGGCCACAAAGTGTCCAAAATTAAACCGTGTTTGTGCTGTGAAGAACAGAAACAGAGAGGGAAGAAAGTGAGAGGACTTGATCGATTCTGTGTGGGTGTGAGAGTTTGGTGAGCTGTGAGAGTGACAGAGAGAAGAAAGGGAGTTGGTGACTGAGTCTGGGAGTGGAATCGTGCACGAAGACACGGTGGGCGGAGGTTCGAGTTCTCAGAGAAAAAAGAGGAGCCGTGGGACTGTGGTGGTGGTTGTGCCGTGTTGTGGTTCAATCCAAACTGAGGAGGAGTTAGGACGACCGCAGAGGACTCATTGGACACTGTGGTACACGGCGGTGCAGACGGCGGAGGAAGAATCACAGGTGAGACCCTATTCCCCTATTTTTCCCGTTTGATTGTTTTCAAAATTCGTGGACTTTGGGCTAGAGTCGAGGGTTTTGGTGAGTGATGTGAGCTTCAGGGAGGTCCTAGGAGTCGTCTAGGATGGTCGCCGTGACGGGGGAAGGTCTGGGTGGCCGGAGGCCAAAACAGGGAAAATGGGTTGTCTGTTTCAGGGATGAAGACGATGGGTTTTAGGCCGTGATTCTTCGATTTTAGGATGGGAATAGATTGCAGGGAACTGGACGAAGCTTGTAGGATTGAAATGGTGGAAAACAAAGGCGGAATCGCAGAGAACCGGTCACGCCGGTTCCACAGTTGAACTGGGTGACTCGAGGTAGACGATGCACTGTAGCAGGCGCGTGAGGCCCATGCGCAGCCACTTGGGGCGGCGCGTGGGGGCGCGTGAGGAGGAGTTTGAGAAATTTTCCAACATGGTTTTTGTCCTAAATGTTCTAAGGAATCCATTGGGACAAGTTTCGGGTAAATCAGACAATGTTACGGGATAGTTCGAGGATCCGGACAGTTGAGGGTTTAAATTTAAATTACGTATAAATTCCCAAAAATTTGGGGAAATTAGGGTTAGCATCTTTGACGTATTTGTGACCCTATTTGATGTCCATTGACAGGACGGGAGACGCCTGAGACGGTTGAAGAGCGCACGGAGCGCGATTGACACTTTCTGATTCGTGAGTGGACTCTTTCTTTTCATACGAGTATGCCTAGCTGTTTTTATCTATGTTTTATGATTTTAAGTATGTTTTTATGCTTGTTAATGATGATTATATGTGATTGATATGCTTGCACATTTTTCGAGACATTTTCGAGTTTTCGCACGTTTTTCGAGGAAATGCTGGATTTCTGATTTTGATGTTAAATTTTCATGTTTTCAATCTATAATTGTTCTCTGATGGTTATAAATGGATTATGAAATATGATTTTTGGTAATCACGATTTTCGGTTTAAAAAGTGGAATTCCGGATTTAGGTTTGGAATGACGGTTCTGAACGCCGGAAGGGCTTCGAACCGGGACTTTCGGATTCGGGTTTGGAGATGGATTTAGAATTGATTTTAAATTGGTTTGGATTGGATTTGCTGGATCTGGATATTGGGTTTAAAGACCCGGATTCTGATTGACGGGGGGACGGGCCCGGATTGAGTTTAAAGACTCGGGAGTTTAAAGACTCGGATATTTATGATATTACCCCCGTAGGCCTATTGAGTTTAAAGACCCGGGAGTTTAAAGACTCGGATTACATTTGACGCCTGGTTTGAGTTTAAAGACTCGGATAGACCCAGCAGGTTTGATCGGACTTTGGAATTGGTGGATTTGTTTTTATGCTATGATCTTGTTATACTGTTTTATATTGTGGTTTCCTGGTACTTAGTTAGGCATGCATATTTTAAGAATTGATTTTAAATTGGTTTGGATTGGATTTGCTGGATCTGGATATTGGGTTTAAAGACCCGGATTCTGATTGACGGAGGGACGGGCCCGGATTGAGTTTAAAGACTCGGGAGTTTAAAGACTCAGATATTTATGATATTACCCCCGTAGGCCTATTGAGTTTAAAGATTCGGGAGTTTAAAGACTCAGATTACATTTGAGGCCTGATTTGAGTTTAAAGACTCGGATAGACCCATCAGGTTTGATCGGACTTTGGAATTGGTGGATTTGTTTTTATGATATGATCTTGTTATACTGTTTTATATTGTGGTTTCCTGGTACTTAGTTAGGCATGCATATTTTAAAACGGAGGGAAAAACCTTATTGTTTTCTTTAAACTGTTTTATTCTTACTTTTAGTCCACTCACACGTTTTGGTTTTAACTTACCCTCCAGGTCGTGGTGATAGCGCTGGGGTGAACGTTGAGGCAGGGACCGAGGCATAGAGCTTACGACGTTCTTCCGTTGCGAGATTAGCCTAGTAGGACTTTTGTGCCTGTTGTGTATAAGCTATGCTCTGATTTACGGTTGTATTATATTTCTCCCTTGTCTGATAGTTATGCTTATGGTTGTGTTTGAGGTTATTTTGGTACTTGAAGTGTGATTGTCAGACGGGAGCAGGGTTCGTCCTGGGTATCGAGGTGATATTTGGGACGGGTCCTGACATCCTTCTACCCTAGAGCATAGCATTTAGGGCCTGGCCAACCTGATCCATGATCAGCCCTGGGACTAGCTCCTTGTTCAGAATATGACTCTCCGAGCCCTCAGCGTCATCTCTGTTTCCAGATCGTGCACGAGGGCTGAGTCCTAGAGGCATCATAATTTAAAAAGAACATAATCAGTACCACAAATACACTATACAACGAGTGTATAGCCCTCAAAAAAATGACCAAAATGCCCTCAGTTCAAAAATTACCAAAATGGCCTTCCACTTTCCAGACCCGTAACTTGGTCGTCCGATGTACGTTTTCAGCGTGCCGCCTGTCTACAGACGCAGGGCATCGAGACCTACCTAACGGTATTTGAATCGTGTGAAAATCCATTGTAAATCAAAAAGTCAACTTTTTCCCCCATTTCATCCAAATTATGAAAATGCCCCTGGACTTCCGAACGTCACAACTTTTTCCCTGATCGTCCGAATTGGACGTGCCACCTGTCTATGGACTCGTGACGTCCCGAACTACGTCACGGTCATCGGTCAAAGTCCGTTTGACCTACTAATCAAAAATTCAACAATTTGACCTTACTATTCACAGGGGTAAAAATGTCATTTCATTCAATATGTTACAATATTACAATCCTCGGATTTTCGGGGTGTTACAACCTTCCCCCCTTAAGAAATTTCGTCCCGAAATTTAAGGAAACTGTTCCCGCATCTATGCCCCGAGTTCCCATATGGCTTCCTCCACGTTCTCGTTTCTCTAGAGAACTTTCATGAGAGGGATAGTCTTCTGCCGTCGTACCTTGTCCTTTCGGTCCAAAATCTGTACTGCTTGTTCCTCAAAGCTCAAATCCTCTCGGGGTTCGATAGGTTGCTCCTCCAGTACATGAGAGGCATCATGTACGTACTTCCGTAGCATCGATACGTGGAAAACATCGTGAACTTTAGAAATTTCTGGGGGTAATGCCAATCTATACGCAACCCGGCCAATCTTCTCCACGATCTCATAAGGTCCAATAAAACGTGGACTCAATTTTCCCCGTCGACCAAAACAAATAATCCTTTTCCACGGGGATAACTTCAGGAAGACAAACTCTCCAACCTTAAACTCCAAGTCTGGAATCCGTCTATCAGCATAACTCTTTTGGCGATCCTGTGCCGCCTTTAATCTTTCCTTGATAACACGGACTACTTCCGGAGTTATGTCCATCAATTCCAGCCCTACAGCCACTCGCTCCCCTATCTCCATCCAGCAGATAGGTGTTCTGCACTATCGACCATACAGTGCCTCATAGGGTGCCATCCCGATACTTGCCTGGTAACTGTTGTTGTAAGCGAATTCCATCAATGGCAAGTGAGCATCCCACGAATCCTGAAATTACAGCACACACGACCTCATCATGTCTTCCAGGGTCTGAATAGTCATTTCTGACTGTCCATCGGTCTGTGGATGGAAAGCAGTACTGAAATGAAAATTTGTTCCCAAGGTAGTCTGTAAACTCCGCTAAAACCTAGAAGTGAAACGCAGATCGCGATCGACTCCGGCGTACCATGAAGTCGAATGATTTCCTTCACAAACAGTTGAGCCAGTCGGTTGGGTTTATAAGTCTCTTGCACTGGTAGAAAATGTGCTGACTTGGTTAACCGGTCTACAATCACCCACACTCCGTCAAATCCACTCCGTTTCCTTGGCAACTTTAAGACGAAGTCCATGGTGATGTGATCCCACTTCCACTCGAGAATCGGAAGTGGCTTCATAGGCCCATACGGTCTCTGCCGCTCCGCCTTAACCTGCTGACAGGTTAAGCATCTGCTCACAAATTCAGCAATGTCCCTCTTCATTCCTGGCCACCAATAATGGCTCCGAAGGGTACGGTACATCTTTGTACCTCCCGGATGCATAGCATACGCTGAACTGTGGGCCTCCTCCAGAATCTCGGCCTGTAACTCTGTCTCTGCTGGCACACACAAACGGCCCATTTTCACAAGTGCCCCATCATCTCGGATGGTAAAATCCTGTCTTTCTCCAACTTCGACCTCAATCATGTAGATGCAAAGTATCGGATCCTGAAGTTGTGCTTCGATGATCCGATCAATCAGCACTAGTCGTACATGGAAACAGGCCAATAAAGCTCTATGCTCATCCGTATCCAAAATAACTCCAGCCTTCCGGAGTTCCACTAGCAAAAGAAGATACACCATCCTCAGGTGTGCAACTGATCCCGATGACTTCCTGCTGAGTGCATCTGCCACCACATTAGCCTTACACGGATGATACTCGATCGTACAGTCAAAATCCTTGATCAGTTCCAACCATCTTCGTTGCCTCATGTTGAGTTCCTTCTGGGTGAATAGATACTTTAGGCTTTGGTGGTCGGTGTATATCCTGCACGTTGCACTGAATAGATAATGTCTCCAGATCTTCAGGGCATGAACTACCGCCGCCAACTCCAAATCTTGGGTAGGGTAGTTCAACTCATGAGTCTTTAGCTGTCGTGATGCGTAAGCGATAACCTTACCATTCTGCATTAACACGCAGCCCAAACCTTGTAGCGATGCATCACTAAAGACCACGAACTCTCCACTGTCATCTGGCAATGCAAGGACGGGTGCAGTGGTTAACTGATACTTCAATTCCTAAAAACTCTGTTCACACTGCTCGTCCCAAATGAATTTCACCCCTTTCCGAGTCAATCAAGTCAACGGTGCAGCAATTTTGAAAAAACCCTCCACGAATCTCCGATAGTAGCCTGCCAACCCGACAAAACTCCGTACCTCTGTTACTGTTGTTGGTCTAGCCCAGTTGGTCACCGCTTTCGTTTTCTGGGGATCCACGCTGATCCCATCAGCCGATATCACATGTCCCAGAAAACCAATGCTGCTCAGCCAAAACTGGCACTTACTCAGTTTGGCGTACAACTGTTCTTGTCTCAGCTTCCCTAACACCAACCGTAGGTGTTTCTCATGTGCTTGGGCACTCCTCGAGTACACCAAGATATCATCGATGAACACAATCACAAATTTATCCAAGTAAGGTCGGAATACCCTATTCATCAGATCCATGAATGCTGCTGGAGCATTCGTCAAGCCGAAAGGCATCACTAGGAACTCGTAATGTCCGTATCGGGTTCGAAAGGCCGTTTTCGGAACATCCCCTTCCGCAATCCGCACCTGTTGATACCCAGACTATAAATCAATCTTCGAGAAGCACTGTGTTCCCCGTAACTGGTCGAATAAGTCATCGATCCTTGGTAGAGGATACTGGTTCCTCAGTGTCACCTTGTTGAGCTGTCGGTAATCCACACACAAACGGAGACTCCCCTCCTTCTTCTTCACAAACAACACCGGTGCTCCCCACGGTGAAGTACTCGGTCGGATGAATTCCAAATCAACCAACTCCTGCAACTGTGTTTTGAGTTCCCGTAATTCTACCGGCGCCATCCAGTATGGTGCCTGGGATATAGGTTGGGTACGGGGGAGTAGTTCAATGGTAAACTCAATCACCCACGGTGGTGGTAATCCAGGTAAGTCTTCCGGGAACACATCCGGAAACTCCCGCACCACTGGTATCTCCTCGATACTCGGAGTATCAATCTGTTCTGACACGATACACGCCAGATAGCCCTGGCATCCCTTCCGTAGAAGTTTAGTAGCAGCAAGTGAAGAAATCACTTCAGGAAGCGAACCTTCACGCTCCCACTGGAAGGTAACTTCTAGAAAAGCCGGACTCCGTAGAAATACTTGCCTACTACAGCAATCAATAAGCGACCCATGCTCCGATAACCAATCCATCCCTAAAATCACATCGAAGTCATGGATATCCATAATGATCAAGTCTGCTGGTAGATCCACATCCTCAATTCTCACCGGGCACCTCCGAATCACCTGATTCACTAAGTACACGATGCCCATAGGTGTGCCAACACCTATCTCGCTATCTAAGGCTGATACCTCACAATCTAGCATACTACCACAAATCCTCGAAATAAAAGAATGTGTAGCCCCCGTATCCATCAATACATGTACAAGAAGGTTTGAGCTATGACGAGTACCTGTAACCACACCTGGGGCTGTCCTAGCCTGCTGCTGAGTACTGCAAATACGCGAGCCTTGGGCCTCATAGTCTGTCCGCACCCACGCGCGCCACGCTCAGCACCACGATCACCTCCCTGTAATCGACCTCCGACAGTGTTGGAAGCCGAACTCTGCATAGCACTAGAGCCCCCCGCATCGTTGCTCCTAGACAACAGTGGGCAATCTCGGGCATAGTGGCCCGCTCCTCCACAAGTAAAACAGCTGACTGTCCTCGGCCTGTCCGAAGACCCACTGGATGCACCACTCCAAGATGAATGATGCCCTGAGCTGAACCCCGATCCTGTCCTCTGAGAGCCCCCATGTCGACTTGACCAGCCACGACCTTGCAATGATGAAGGTGCTCCTCTGTAACTTCCTCTCTTGTTCTTCCTCTGGCCCGTTGGTCCAAGGTATTGACGATCCCGACGTCGTCCCTCGCCAGAAGACTGTCGTGTCTGGTGTGCCGCCATACTGGCCTCGACATGAACCGCTGCGTCGACCATGTCTCTCAGAGTAGCGTGATTGGCAGCTGTCACACCAGCCTGAATCTCCCCTCGGAGTCCCAACTCAAACCTCTGACACTTGTCTTCCTCTGTACTCACAAATGGTGCCGCGAACCGAGAAAGTTTCCCAAAAGTCTGCTCATAGTCCGCAACGGACATATCCCTATGCTCCAGCCGCAGGAACTCTACCTTCCATGCCGCGCGAAACAATCGCGGGTAGTACTGATCCAAGAATCTGGTAGGGAAGACCTCCCAGGTAGTGGTGTGGACAGACCATCCTGACATCTCGAGACCATGCCACCACTAATAAGCTCCGCCTTCCAGTAAGAAGGACGCCAAAGTCACCCGCTCGCCCGGAGGGCAGTGCATCACCGTGAAAATCCTTTCCCACTTAGCGATCCATTCATAGGCATCCTCGAGGTTTGATCCCCTGCTGAAAGGAGTGGCTCCCAAACGCTGAGCCCGTTCAATACTTGCGCATTCCATTTCTCTCTCTTATTCCACCTCAGTCCGTGCGTGAGGAATTCTCCTTGGAGGCATAACCAACTGTTAAGAGGCATAGATTAGATAACATCATCCTTAGACTCGAAAAGTACCTAGTACTGACCGCTAGTCTACCATGCTGACCACAACCTAGTGCTCTGATACCAAGCTGACAGGACCCGCCCCGATCCCCCGGGGACCACAAGGGGACGTGCCCTGCTCCCGTCTGACACCCGAACCAAAATTTCAAATTTAACCTTAAAAGTTCAAATTCATAAATATCCGAAAATAAAGTCACACATACAATCCAAATTCAAAAGATTTCAGACAAGGGATACAGTCCAAAATACAAATTCCGAGCACGACTCTAAGCTATCCTGCGGGTAACCTACCCAACAGGGGTTCAGGTGCGCAGTGCAGATCTATGCCTCAGTCTCAGGATCCTCTTCTACCTCAGTAGCACGGTCTGGAAGGGTTACCAAAAATATTAAGGGTGAGTGGGCCGAAACTCAAGTTTATAAAACAGTTTAATAAGTAAAACATATAATTTTACCCCTCCGTTTTCCAAACATGCATGCATCAGTCTTTGAAACCATAAATACATATAGGATATCACAAGCAATATAACAAGCCATAAATATAATGTAATCACAGCTACTTCACTATACACTCCAATCTTGACATCCCAGATGTCTGACTTCCCTGACGTCCAATATGGTCACAGTCCCAAGGCTACGCGTGCCACTCGGGATCTCAATCCCGAGTCCAATCCCTGAACCCAGTCCGGGTGCGGCATCCTAGATGCCTAGCGTCCCAGACACGTGACGTCCTAGACATCCAATCATAGAAATCCTGCTCCTGAGTCATCCTACGGTCCGGCACCTCCGTAGAATGACCCCTTGTAGGCAATGCGCCGTGACCGCTCCGGGGTACCACATCCGGTGGAGACAGTATCACATGGTGGATCTATACAGTGCAGTACCTAAGATAATCATCGATATCCACATGCATATAGATATATAATCCAAAACAGTGTTCAATTTCCACAAAACGGGTCTTAGGCCCAACATCGTAAAACGTGTCATAACCGTAAATCGAGGTAATCAAAATCCTTCATTTGATTCACACACACACATATATATATATATATATATATATATATATATATATATACGGAAATGAAAACAGTTATGCATGCAAGGGTTAATAAAATCGGGCCCACTCACAGTACGATCCCGCTGCGAACTGCGCGTACGAACTTGTTCCGGGATTATCGTACGATTCCTATCAGTCCAAATCATATGCAAGGGTCACTATAGGTCCTTAACATTCATCCAAAAAGTCCGAAACAGAAACCGGCTCGGGGAAGTCGCCCAAACACGCTTCCCGAGACAACCAGGCCTAATCTGACCCCTCTAACTATCTCGGATCAACTTGGTCATTTAACAAAAAATGTTCAGAATGATGAGAGGATAAAAAGTCCAGTTGACCGTGATCGGAGATAAGGCTTAACGCGCCCTCACACGCCACCTAAATTGGCTGCGCGTGAAAGTCACGCGCCTGTCACTGTAGCTGCTACAGTGTCATCCCCTTCACCCTTTATCCTGTAATACGGGTCTGTCACCCGCGGCTTGACCCGATCAATTACCCATCAATTCCTGTTCGATTCCTTCTGTTTTTTATCCTAACATGTTCATTAACCATCTAATTAAAGTTCTATGTCCTTAATCAACCTTAACAGTTCCATAATCGAACCTTCGACCCGTGATCACCCAAACGAGTCGATCACCATAACTCCACAATTTCAAAACCATTACACAATTAACTTAGCAGGGAGTATCCTAGGGCTAATACGAACTAGAACGAACAATCAATTGTACAAGAAGGTACCTGGAAGTTGTAACGACCTGTCCCGGGAGTCGGGATTAGCGAAGTTATTAGCAACGGATTAGCTGAGTTAATCGGTGTTAGTTGGGTACTGTGGGACGTTTGGTGTAGAATGAAGATTTTTCCCCTAGTTTGGGTAAAAAGTTGACTTTGAGTTCAGGCGGTCAATTGGGCATTGACCGATGACCGTGACGTAGTTCTGGATGTCACGAGTCCGTAGACAGGTGGCACGCCCGATTCCGACATCCGAGGAGGAAGTTATGATGTTCGGAAGGTTGAGGGCATTACCGTAATTTGGGTAAACGAAGGGGAAAAGTTGACTTTTCACACGACAAAGTTTTTACACGTAGACCAAGGACCTTTAGGTAGATCTCGACGTCCTGAGTACAACGACAGGCGGCACGCTGTCATCGGACGTCGGACGGTAAAGTTATGGGTCTAGGAAGTTGAAGGGCAAAATGGTAATTTTGCCAGGTAGGGGTAAATTGGTCTTTTGGCTGTCTTGGGATCTGTGCCCAGTTGAATTTGGACACATGGCTGATTTTGGAATTGTTGCCCACAGAGAGGTGGAAACCTGGCCCTCTCTGGATGGTCGTGGAAGGTACCACATTGTTTTACAAATTTAAAAGGGAAGGGTTAATTGCACGGGTAAGAAAAAACAGAGTACAAGTGTGTCGTGACCTCCCACTTCGAGTAACCCTTTGCTTCTCAACGTTTGCCTTAGAAGGCTGAAAGAATGAGAGAGGAAACAGTGTGGTGGTGGTGCCACCAGGAGCAACCGCCATGGTGCCATGGAAACAGCGTGATCGATTTACCCTTTTGGTTGAGGTTTCTGGAGCCATTAGCAAACAAATGGAACCTGGACCACGACCTGAGATGGCCAGAGCCATGGAACCAGTATGAAGAACTGGACCGGTTCGAGGAAAATGTTTGAAGGTATAAATAAATCGTATGATTTTTCTATTTTGAGATCTTGGATCGTTAAGGAAACATTGGAATAAGATTGTAGAATGAATTAGGGAGGAAAACGAACAAAATTGGACAAGCTAAACCCGTGAACCGGCCACGCCGATTCGGTCTGAACCGTGAACCGGTCGGACCCGGTTCACCCAAGGTAGAAGTTGAACTGTGCTTGGCGCGTGAGGCCCACGCAGAGCCCTTTGGGCGGCGCGTGTTGGCTCGTGGCACACATTTCGAGGAGAGTTCCAACATGACTTTTAAAGTATTTGATGTAACGAATATTTTGGCGCTGATTTCGAGTCAATCGGACATTGTCTCGATATGTTTCGGGCTGTCCGAAGGTTTTAGGCCTCGGTTCAAAATAGTTAGAAACATGGGAAAATTATGGGGCTTTAGTATGACCTTTGTAAAGTAGTTAGTGACCTTAGTATGGGTTTTGGACAGGTTCGAGAAAGCCGAAGATAGCAGAATGGCGTATGTGCGAGCGTATCGAGGTGACGTCGAAATGGTCTGTGAGTGGACTTTGCTTTCTAAGTCTTGATGCATGCATATATATTTTTATATGTTTTCTATACTTGATTCTATGATTTTATTTATGATTGTGATGGTTTACGGGTTGTGCACGTTTTTCGTGGAAATTACGAAATTTTATGTTTTACGAGATTTGACGGATATTGTGATTTGAACCTGGTTTTAACGATTTGATTTCAATGAAAGTAAAAGGATTTTGGAAAGTAATTTCGGGCTTGAAGCCCAGTTCAAAAAGTGGTTTTAAGAAACGTGATTTCGGGTTTTGGAATTGGAATTCCGGATGACGATTCGGGATTCGATTCGGGACTTGGAAGTGGATTCTGGGTTTGGGTTCGGAATGGTTATTCCGGATGCCGGCTTACGGAATGATGGTTGCGGACTCGGAACTGGAAAGGAGACGGATATGAGTTCTGGGTTTAGATTCGGGATCCTGATGAGATTGCAGATTCAGATTCGGAAATGGAAAAAGGTTTTCAAATGATTTGGATTGGATTTGCTGGATCTGGTTATTGGGTTTAAAGACCCGGATTGTGTTTAAAGACCCGGATTGGGTTTAAAGACTCGGATATTGATATTTCCCCCGTAGGCCTGTTGAGTTTAAAGACTCGGGAGTTTAAAGACTCATATTATATTGAGGCCTGGATTGAGTTTAAAGACTCGGATAGATCCAGCAGGTTCGATGAACGGAAATGTGGTATGGTTTTCAATCATAGTTTTCCGAGGTTTTGGGCTATGCCTGGATGAAATGGTTTTCGGTGGTTTTGGGCTGAGGCACGGGATTTGGAAAAAGGAACTTGTGTTCGGTTTTTCTTATATGGTTTGTTTAACCGGAGTATTGAATGGTTTTATGACATGAATTTGATATGCATGCATTGGTTTTTGAAACGGAGGGTATAAATGTTATTGTTTTATGAAATGTTTTTGAACTTAAACTTTATTTTTGTCCATTCACAGTCTTTTCGTGTTTTCGATACCCTCCAGGTTGTTGCGGTGCGGGCTGTTGGTCGAGAGAGACGGAGACATCACACCCGCGATCCACAGTAGTTCGGATGGCTGGATTCGAGAATCCCTGTTCCGACTTACGTGTTACATGGAAGTTAGACGTCAGTCTGGCATTTGTGTCATGCGTAAGTCAAACGGGAGCAGGGTTTAGTCCCTAATCCTGGGGGATTAGGGGTGGGCCCTGACAATTGGTATCAGAGCGAGGTTTCGTATGTTCTGCACGAGGTTTGGTTCCTAGAGTTGTAGGTTCGTTGACGTGGGTGGTGTCATGCTACTGTGGATGTGATGTCTCGACGTGGAATAGCCCGTCAGCAACCTGGATACGGTAGTGATAGTACGTTCATTGTGGATAGTTAGCAGTAGTTGTGAGTGTCAGGATGTTAGTCGCTCGATACGCCGTACGAGGTGTGACGTATGTCGGCTTAGGGCCGGAACGGTTCATGTGTTGGCACTAGTTTTGCTTGATGGATGGACCATAAGGGTCAGAGATACACTAGCAGGATTAACCTGGATCGTAATTAGTGAGCTACGAATGAGTAGGTTGGACGGCCTGAGTGGCCTGAGAGTAGCTCGTTGAGTTAGTGAGATACGTAGGCCGAGGAGGCCGATTGATGGTGGCTGGTTGGGCCGGATGGCGTTTGGATGTTGATCGGATGAATTGGTGACCTTTGGTCAGTTGGGTTGAGTTTGAAATTGTGCGGCTACGAGTAGCCGAATGCCTCGAGTGGCAGAGTTTAGGAACTACTTTGTGACCTGAGAGATTTCCCCCTAGCGAGGGTTGCTGGTTGACGGTTGTGACGACCTGAGTAGTAGGATGGTCATATACTAGTGGTAATTGCGGGTTGGGATAACCCGGACGACGGGGATGTTTTGAGGAACCCCGTGGGATTATTGGATTGTGAGTTCCTTGGAAAGGAACTCAGAGGAAGTACTTAGTGTCGGACACCTGGGTTGGTGGATGTGACTTGAGCCGACCTACGGCCGGATTGGGGTGGTGCTGCTAGGTGCAGCCGAGGTAGGAAATGGTTGATGGACGACTCTGGACAAGTCCAGTAAGGTTGCGGTGTTGGTGGGGCTTTTGGTTGCACAGAATTGTGGTTGACGAGGAATGTTAGTTTCACCGACAGGAGCATAGCTTAAGCGTTCTGACTCGGGGTAAGCAGAGGTTCGGGTTTAGAGTATTGTGAACCCTGGAGTAGAGATGATGTGACATGTGTTAGAATGATCGATATACGGTTATTGAAGAGAACCCACAATCTAGGAGTGCTTTTAGTTGTGTTAAGGACTTTGTCGATTAATTCGATGGGGTAATCTGAGTAGTTGTGGGAAGTGAAGGCGAAGTAGTGAGTCAGTAGGTAGGATCCCCTTAAGGGTGAGATCAGGTTTGGATCGCTCCTGGTTCAGAGTTTAAGTTGGGTTGGCAGGAGATGGACACCGGGTAGGAGTTGTGGAATTTCGAGGACGAAATTCTTTAAGGGGGGGAGATTGTAACGACCCGTCCCGGGAGTCGGGATTAGAGAAGTGATTAGCAATGGATTAGTTGAGTTAATCGGTGTTAGTTGGGTACTGTGGGACGTTTGGTGTAGAATGACGATTTTGCCCCTAGTTTGGCCAAAAAGTTGACTTTGAGTTCAGGTGGTCAATTGGGTATTGACCAATGACCGTGACGTAGTTCGGGATGTCACTAGTCCGTAGACAGGTGGCACGCCCGATTCCGACATCCGAGGAGGAAGTTATGATGTTCGGAAGGTTGAGGGCATTACCGTAATTTGGGTAAATGAAGGGGAAAAGTTGACTTTTCACACGACAGAGTTTTTACACGTAGACCAAGGATCGTTAGGTAGATCTCGACGTCCTGAGTACAACGACAGGCTGCACGCTATCACCGGACGTCGGACGGTAAAGTTATAGGTCTAGGAAGTTGAAAGGCAAAATGGTAATTTTGCCAGGTAGGGGTAAATTGGTCTTTTGGCTATCTTGGGATCTGTGCCCAGTTGAATTTGGACACATGGCTGATTTTGGAATTGTTGCCCACAGAGAGGTGGACACCTGGCCCTCTCTGGATGGCCGTGGAAGGTACCACATTGTTTTACAAATTTAAAAAGGAAGGGTTAATTGCACGGGTAAGAAAAAAACAGAGTACAAGTGTGCCGTGACCTCCCACTTCGAGTAACCCTTTGCTTCTCAACGTTTGCCTTAGAAGGCTGAAAGAATGAGAGAGGAAACAGCGTGGTGGTGGTGCCACCAGGAGCAACCGCCATGGACGGTGGTTTGCTGATCGGGAGAAACAGAGATAGAGAAGAACCAGTTTCTTGGAATCACCTCAATGTGTTTTGCTTTGGTTCTTGAATGGGAAAGTAAAAAAGAAGGTGTAGGGAGTCCTTGGAGACCACTTTGGAGGCCTAAATTAATGGTAAGAACAGTTTCATGAAATCTTCATTTCCTTTTTTAAAAATGGCAGTTTTCGTTATGAGTAGGGTTGATCGATTTAGCCTTTTGGTTGAGGTTTCTGGAGTCATTAGAAAACAAATGGAACTTGGACCACGACCTTAGATGGCCAGAGCCATGGAACCAGTATGAAGAACTGGATCGGTTCGAGGAAAATGTTTGAAGGTATAAATAAATCGTATGATTTTTCTATTTTGAGATCTTGGATCATTAAGGAAACATTGGAATAAGATTGTAGAATAAATTAGGGAGGAAAACAGACAAAATTGGAAAAGTTAAACTCGTGAACCGGCCACGCCGGTTCGGTCTGAACCGTGAACCGGTCGGACCCAGTTCACCCAAGGTAGAAGATGAACTGTGCTTGGCGCGTGAGGCCCATGCGCATCCCCTTTGGGCGGCGCATGTGGGCCCATGGTACACATTTCGAGGAGGGTTCCAACACAACTTTTTAAGTATTCGATGTAACGAACATTTTGGCGCTGGTTTCGAGTCAATTGGACATCGTCTCGATATGTTTCGGGTTGTCCGAAGTTTTTAGGCCTCAGTTCAAAATAGTTAGAAACATGGAAAAATTATGGGGCTTTAGTATGACCTTTGTAAAGTAGTTAGTGACCTTAGTATGGGTTTTGGACAGGTTTGGGAAAGCCAAAGATGGCGGAATGGTCGGGAACGGCGTATATGCGCGCGTATCGAGGCGACGTTGGAATGGTCTGTGAGTGGACTTTGCTTTCTAACTCTTGATGCATGCATATATGTTTTTATATGTTTTCTATACTTGATTCTTTGATTTGATTTATGATTGTGATGGTTTACGGTTTGTGCACGTTTTTCAAGGAAATTACGGAATTTTACGTTTTACGAGATTTGACGGATATTGTGATTTGAACCTGGTTTTAACGATTTGATTTCAATGAAAGTAAAAGGATTTTGGAAAGTGATTTCGGGCTTGAAGCCCAGTTCAAAAAGTGATTTTAAGAAACGTGATTTCGGGTTTTGGAATTGGAATTCCGGATGACGATTCGGGATTCGATTCGGGACTTGGAAGTGGATTCTGGGTTTGGGTTCGGAATGGTTATTCCGGATGCCGGCTTACGGAATGATGGTTGCGGACTCGGAATTGGAAAGGAGACGGATATGAGTTCTGGGTTTGGATTCGGGATCCTGATGAGATTGCGGATTCAGATTCGGAAATGGAAAAAGGTTTTCAAATGATTTGGATTGGATTTGCTGGATCTGGTTATTGGGTTTAAAGACCTGGATTGTGATCGACGGGGGACGGGCCCGGATTGTGTTTAAAGGCCCGGATTGAGTTTAAAGACTCAGGAGTTTAAAGACTCGGATATTGATATTTTCCCTCGTAGGCCTGTTGAGTTTAAAGACTCGGGAGTTTAAAGACTCGGATTATATTGAGGTCTGGATTGAGTTTAAAGACTCTGATAGATCCAGCAGGTTAGATGAACGGAAATGTGGTATGGTTTTCAATCATGGTTTTCCGAGGTTTTGGGCTATGCCCGGATGAAATGGTTTTCGGTGGTTTTGGGCTGAGGCCCGGGATTTGGAAAAAGGAACTTGTGTTCGGTTTTTCTGATATGGTTTGTTTAACCGGAATATTGAATGGTTTTATGACATGAATTTGATATGCATGCATTGGTTTTTGAAACGGAGGGTATAAATGTCATTGTTTTATGAAATGTTTTTTTAGCTTAAACTTTATTTTTGTCCACTCACAGTCTTTTTGTGTTTTCGATACCCTCCAGGTTGTTGCGGTGCGGGCTGTTGGTCAAGAGAGACGGAGACATCACACCCGCGATCCACAGTAGTTCGGATGGCTGGATTCGAGAATCCCTGGTCCGACTTACGTGTTACATGGAAGTTAGACGTCAGTCTGGCATTCGTGTCATGCGTAAGTCAGACGGGAGCAGGGTTAGTCCCTAATCCTGGGGGATTAGGGGTGGGCCCTGACAGAAGTTGTCATCCCTAGCTCTGCAACTCCTCTGAAACAGTGTCCTCAATTCCAGCCCAACAGTGGTTGGTTTCCTTCGAATTTGATATGGCTGAGTTCCAATCACTCCCAGAAGACTAAACCAGCCCTTGGTTTGGTCCAACAATCCTCAGAAATTAAAATCTGGATTTTCCCTCCAATTTTTCAGAAATGGGTTTCCACGGTTTTTCTCTCAACTCTCACCGTCCTCGCCTTAGCAGAAATGAATTCTCATTTCAACCGCACTCAGTTAAGCAACTCAAACCACTCAGAGACCCGTGGGAATCCTTCTGATCCCACTGGGAAAATGTTCCGCGCAACGGTTCAAAACTCAGAATTTTAAAATCCTCTCGTGGCCTGTTACTGCATCAATCCATACTCCCATTGTCTCAAAACACTTAAACAAATCCCACTGAGACAGTCCACTACTTGATTAATCAATTGGGGTACTCAGAACCACCACACACGGTGGTGCAGCATATGTCCCCCACTGTTGCTACAGTAACCCGCTGTTAAAATGAACAAAATGCCCTCAGTTCAAAAATTACCAAAATGCCCTTCCACTTTCCAGACCCGTAACTTGGTCGTCCGATGTCCGTTTTCAGCGTACCGCCTGTCTACGGACGCAGGGCATCGAGACCTACCTAACGGTCTTCGAATCGTGTGAAAATCCATTGTAAATCAAAAAGTCAACTTTTCCCCCCATTTTGTCCAAATTACGAAAATGCCCCTGGACTTCCGAACATCACAACATCTTCCCTGATCGTCCGAATTGGAAGTGCCACCAGTCTAAGGACTCGTGACGTCCCGAACTACGTCACGGTCATCGGTCAAAGTTCGTTTGACCTGCCAATCAAAAAGTCAACAATTTGACCTTACTATTCACAGGGGTAAAAATGTCATTTCATTCAATATTTTACAATATTACAATCCTCGGATTTCCAGGGTGTTACAATAAGTAAAACAAAAAAGATGTGAGTGGAAAAAAGATAAAAAAAAATAAACACATTTTCAAGGAAAAGCAAAGTTTTTCCTCAAGTTTTGAAAAAAAAATATATATATATATATACATGCGTACCAGAAAAAAAAAAAACAATCAAAGTTAACTGCTTAAATGCGGGGCTTCCAAAAAATGTAAGCAAATTCAAAAACTGTTGTCCATTTAGATAAGAGAGCATAAAATGTATAATCAAATACCCAAGGCCCACACTTCTCGGAATACCCCCGTTTAAAGCCATTTGAAAAACATGGACACATCACATCCAACCAATCCTCAACTCCCTCTAGTTACCAGGTAAACTATCAGGCCAACTGGGAATATTTCCCCCGAGCCATAGTCACGAACTACCTAGCTGGGAAATCCGTGTTACATGTAGACAATGACAGGACCCGTCCCAATCCCCATGGAATTAATGCGGGACGACCCTGCTCCCGTCTGACACGAAGTGTCAGACAAGGGATATTTCCAACCTTTGCCCTCTCGGGCCATCAGAGTACGCCAGGATCGGAAGAAGGTATGTGATATCTCGGTCTCTGCTACAGTCTACATCCACTGTCAACCTGAAGGGCAGTCAAAATATTAAAAACTGTGAGTGGACAAAACAACTAGTTTATAAAAACATTTTAACGAAGACATTTGTACCCTTCACTAAAAAGTATGCATGCATTCGAAAACCGTTTAACCAAAGAAACCATATGTGGGAACTAAGCCCAAAACCATAATCGAAAGAACCATAAACAATCAACCATACGGGCCACTGCCCAAAACCTACGGGACTCAGCCCAAATCATAAAGAACCAAGTACACGGGCCACTGCCCAAATCCTGTGCACATCACATATCACATATCATATATATCATATATACATATAATTCACACAATCAATCCTGTCATGGTTTCCAAAGCTACGCGCATGCTACCCGGGGTCTCAAACCCAAGTCTCTCAGAATCCAAGGTCAATGTCCGTAGACCAATGACCCGTCCTGAGGTTACGATCCATGCCTTCCTGAGAGTAAGGAACCCAACTAGGGGGCGACTCTACTCAGTCGGTGCTCCGTGACTACTCCGGGGTCTACCCAGGCCAACGACCCTCCCCGGAGGAGATAATAGAAGTAAAGGAAGGTATATGAATATACATACATATATATATATACATAACATAAACATTCATGCCCGATCCCACTAAACCGTCATGATCTATAACATCTATTTAAGGGTTCATGCCTGCTTCCCATAAACTGTCATGTACCACAATAACCTTTCCAGGGTTCATGTCGGTTTCCATAAACTGCCATGTACCACAATAACCTTTCCAGGGTTCATGCTAGTTCCCATAAACCGCCATGAACTTGGAAATCCATCTAGGGTCCCTGACCCGAAATCATCAATGTAAAACAACTGGGTCTCGTGCCCGAATATATGACATCAACTGGGCATCGTGTCGATATCTAAGGGTCAGTCACGACTCCGATTGTAGTGATGCATGCAACCATCCATCCAGGACCGCCCTCAATCCTAGTATGTCGTCGTGAACTAATCAACCGACGCGACAACCACAAGATCATGGTGCACTCATCACCGATCGATATCCTGAACCGTCAGCACTCCGAAGTCGAGCCTCCATCGGCTACCCAACAACAGATCATGCATCGTGACCTCTCCGGTAGGAACACATCCCAATCCGGAGGCGAGCGTCGTATCGTCCGTCGCCGTGCACGTAGCACCCGTCGCGACCACGATTTAGACCCGTAGGCCATCAATAGGGTTATATGCCCGAGACAAAACCAAATGGGTCTCATATCCGTGTTTATCCATTTGAAATCCAAAACCATTTCATTTAGACCATTGAAGAAATACAGACCCGTATAGGCACCGTATAGGGTCGAAACCTCGAAATACGTGCCTATACGTAACCACACATCCAAATACACTCATGACATCACAAACAAGTATTTAAAACATATAATAAACATTTATGCATGCACCAATTTAGAAAACAAGGTCCACTCACAGACCGTCCGAGCTGCCACCTCGATTCGCGTGCCATACGATTTTTCGGAGCCAATCACCTTCACTGAGACTCCCAAACCTGTCAAAATCGTAATATAAGGTTACTAACTACTTAAATCACCTCCCACTAAAGTCCCATAATTTTCTGGAATTTTTAACTATTTTTAATCCCGATCTGAAACCTTCCGATGCCCCGAACATTATCGAGACGGTGTCCGATCGACACGAAACCAGTCTCAAAATGTTCGTTACATCGAATAGAAGATTTCACGTGTTGAAAGCACCCTCAAAATCCTCACCACGTGCTCACAAGCGCCCCTAGAAGCTGCCTGCGCGTGAGCCCACGCGCCGACACTGTAGCAGCGTCTTCAAGCTCCAGCCGGTTTGGTCCGCTCTCTGCAACTGGACCGGCATGACCGGTCCAGGTCCATACAATCCTCATTTTGTTCCGTTTTCAACCCTAATCAATCCTAATCTTTTAGTTTAGATCCTAGGAACCTAAACTAATTAATTAGAATCCCTAAAACTCACGAAAACAGCCCGGTCCGATTTTTCCTTCACGGTTCGATTATCCAAACTCTTCCCCAGGGGTCCATCAACCTCCAAACCTTATCAAAACCTTCCTAATGACCTCCTAACAACCTAATTAATTCATTGAAACCATAAAAAATGACCCATAACAACAAAAATGGAAAATGGATCGAAAATGGGCTAACCGATTACCTCTCGGGTTTTCTCCACCGTCGTCCACGGCGGCTGCTATCCTGGGTCGGCCACCACGTCCTCAGCATCGTCACTTCACTCTGTCCTCAGTCATGGCCGAATGGGAAGGGTTCGGTTGCACAGGGGAGAGGAATGGTGTGAGATCGGGTTTGTTTGGGTGAAAGGAAGAAAATGAATGATCGATGCATGAATGGGAATTAAGGGCCAGTGGATGGGTGACACTTGTCACTCCTCCATTGGACAGAAGCTAAATATATGGGGCCCACTAAACTCCAAATGACATACGTCTCGTAAAACTTGAAATAGTGCCCCGAAACTTCTGTGAACCGTAACTTCGCCATTCGAAGTCCGAATTCGACCTGCCGCCTGTCTATGGATTCGTATCGTCCCGATCTATGTAACGGTCCTTGGCCCTCAGCCATCGGATCTCCTAGTCCAAAAGTCAACATTTTGCCCCTTTTAACTAAAATTACCAAAATGCCCTTAAGCTTTCGAACGTCATAACTTCTTCCTCGAATGTCGGAATTGAACATGCCACTTGTCTATGAACTCGTGACATCCCGAACTATGTCACGATCATCGGTCAAAGTCCATTTGACAGCCCGAATGAAAAGTCAACGTTTTACCCATTCTAGGGGAAAAACAGTCATTTTGCATCGTTCATCCGATTTCGCCCAACTAATCACAGATTAACCTCACTAATCGTGATTAGTCACTAATCTAATCCCAGAATTCGGGACGGGCCGTTATAGACAATCCCTAGGAATTGGCGATGACACACTCTAAACGCTAGTTCGAGAAAGGAAATCACCGTATATCCGAGGATAGTCATAGGTGGAAAAATAGTACCAAATATAAAGTCAAACAACGCTTTTAAATCCTATTATAGCTTTAACGCCAATAAAAATACTTAAACTGGGCCTTAAGTCCAAAACACCGGTTCCACCTAGAATCCTTAAAGCATGTGTCCATAATAATCAACTGAATAATCATTCTAAATCCAATTCAACCTAGATAATATTACAAATAATGTAAAAACAGTTTAATATTCATGTAAAATAGTTATGAAAGCAAATGTCCACTCATATTATAACCAATGAAGCTCAAACTTGAGTTGCGGGCTGTCAGGATCCGCTCTCCTCTATTAGGTCCCAACTCATCTAGCACGATATTGTCCACTTTGGGTCTCCTTGCCCTTGCCTTCATGGTTTTGTTTTCGGGAGCTCACGGTGCAACTTCCCAGGGGGTCACCCATCATGGAATTGCACCAGCCTCAACTCGCTTAACTTTAGAGTTTCAACTGAACCCAAAGCCACTGAGCTCCCAAAAGGTCTCGTGCTAGATAGGTATGTGCCTACACCTTTAAGGCGCACCATCATTCCCCTCCCAGACCATTCCGAACTCGTAGGAATGTGGGATTGTTCACCGTTCCCTTCAGGACACGGGTCTTGCACGGGCTCCTCTGAGGTCTCAGAAGCTGTATCTCCTAGATTTCTCGAAATCTAGCTCGAAAACTTTGGCTTCCCTCATTCTCATACCTAGCCCTTCCCAGTGCCATTTCTCCTTCATTTTTTGGAAGAATTTGATCACAAGAGTACTAGTAACTCAAATATAAACTTGGTTCGAAGGGTTAATCACCAAATTTGTAGTTGTGAATTTGGATTGGGTTTTTGGCTTCCACGGGCAAAGAGAGAAGAATGGGAGAAATGAGAGTGTGTAGTAAATGAAGATGTGGCTAAAAATGAGGAATGGGAGAGGATAAGGTAAATCCTTATCCTTTCCCATAGAAATATCTCACAAGGAAAAAAGACCAAAATCCTCGTTATATTCTCCAAAAATTGTAGAATTCTCAAACGAAACCTGAAATACACGTGTCGCCTATCTACTGGCTCGTGAGTCCAACACCTATCCTGTAGTTCAATAAATAACCTCAACAGCGACTCCAAACCCAAAAGTGACTATCGGGTCCCACTAAAGGGTAAAAATATAATTTCATCAACAATTTCCCGAAAAAATTAATTAAACGAAAATTTGGTCGTGATACATGTTAAGTCAACATCTTAAATATTGTAAAATATCGTAAAACCTTCGAGTAAAAGATTGTTATAAAAACCAATTTTGAGAAAGATATTTGCTCACTAACTGGTAGGGGAGTCGAAATCACCTGTAATAACAAGCCAACATATGCTCTAAGCCGACACAACCCTAAAAAAACGCATACGAAGATTACTAACAATTTCCAAGTAGGACAGCTCTCATAGCTTTCTCAAAACGGAACTAAAATAGCTCTAAACAATTTTGAAAACGTATTAGCTAATCTGAAACGTCTTAACACTAAGCCCATGTCGTCGTAGGCTGGAAAATGGTCCCACGTGCCAGTTGCAAGTCGAAAAGTGACCTCATGCTCCAGCTTGAGATCGAAAAGTGACCTCACGCACTACCATGCACTATCCTGAGTTAGCATGTGTTGACCACGTACCATTACGCGCAGCCACGCACGATCACGTCCATGTTGAGTCACGATGGAATATTCCATCACTCTGACAAAATATTTCGTCAAACTTAACGAAATATTCTAAAGAAAGTATAATATTCCATCTATTTTAATAGCATTAGGGTTAGTTCTGATACCGTTAGTTTTTTAACATAATATGTTTAGTTTGTTATTGTTAGTTTTTTAACGGAATATTCTAATGTTGTTAGCATATTTTGTCAACTATTGACGTTGTTAGTTAACATGAAGGTTGACTGTGTTAGTCACGTGCTCATTGATCGGTGATCGACACTGTTGTTATTGGTGCTTAGACCGCCGTGTGCACCGCCATGAGTAATGGTTGGAAATTGGAAATCTTACCGAAAAATTCAGTTTTTCACATACATTACACTTAACCATATCTACTAAAAACAAGGATCCTAAAAATTTAACTTTCAGTCCAAGAATATACCTCTTTTACTCAAAGACTTTCCAAAAAAAAAAAGGTTGCTCTGTAACTTCTGGCACCATCGTCTGTCGTTGATGCTCACACCAAAATTACGTGTAATTAGCTCAAGAAGAAGGTTTCAATGTGTATAAACTCAAATTCAAACTCAAATGGGATCAATTATACCTCGTTAGGCCTCAAAAATCTCGGGGTCACTCTCGGGACCGCATCAGGTCTGCCTTTGTATCTCGGGCCACCGTGGCCTTCGACGATGAAGAATTACTAGGTTGGATTTGTCTCCTCAATGCACGACGGTAAATGGTGACGACGAAGTTTGGGTCTTCGTAGACTACTTAAAGCGTTTCACAATTGTCCTTCGATTTCTCATCGTTTCTCTCATCTCGGTGCAAGACGACGATGGGAGTTCACAAGACCGAGTCATCTCACCGTGGCGACCGAGGAGGTGGTGGCACTAACGTTGATTGACTGGATTTCACATGTAGTGGTGGATATGAGCTTTCGATGTGGTGATTCCATTTTCATTGAGAGAAAGATGGGGTGTGATCGCAATAGAGAGGGATAAGCCTGAATGAAAGTAAAAGTAATGGGTTTTAGTGTGTTGGACTTGGTTGTTTAGAATTTGGGCCAAGAATAAATTTTAGGCTCAAGAAGCACCCTCAATAACACTCTCGAAGCTCACAACACACTCGAAAGGGTATTTGTATAAATTGCAAAGTTCCAATTTGTCCATTTTACGAGGCAGGCTGTCACATGGTATGAATACATTCATTTTCGTTATTGATGATACATTGACTACAGATGGATTGGTGGAAGTCAACACGAATGTTAATTGTATTAGTTACAGATTATATCAGTATTACTGATTAATGATATGTTGATCACATTGACAATATGAGTGATATTAGTTTCATATTAATGTGGATGGAGAAATATTATTTCTATACTTAGTTAATTTTCATGTGGATGGAGAAATAATACTTAATAGGAGAAATGGTGTCACTAAATATATTATTATTCATATAAGTCAAAGATAAAAGTTTTTATTTTTGTGAGGAATTATTAGTTGATTCTAAATTTATAATGTGAGTTGTCAAGTAATAAGCATTTTTTTTGGCAAAAGAAAAATGAACATTTCAATCCAAGTTATTGAGATAAATTTGAGGTGAATTGAGCCGGATAAAAAGTTAAGGATGATTTCGACCAAAAAAAATTAAGGATGATATGACGCCTCCAGGTTGGGTTGCTAGTGCTTGGTTTGGGTCATAGATCTCCAGCTAAGCACAGCAACCTTGAATCTGGTTGGGCCCCACGGATTGGCATCAGATGCGATACCAAATTTAAACCACACGATTCCCAAGGAATGGCCACTGGCCACGCCATGCAGGTCCCAGTTTTAAATTCACCGAACAATAACAGCCGTCAGATGCGAATTAGGTCATCTTGAGGAATCGAACAGCCCACATTTAAATCTGTGCATCTTTTTGAACGCCAAAGTTTGAATTAATTCCTCGGCGTTTCCAGACTACAAGTCACGAGTCAAACGGCTCCAGCCTTCCAGCATGCACCATTATAATTTATAAACGAGGAATGTTTCTCTCCATTTTTAAATCTCATTTCAAAACAGCCTTGTCTTTACACTTAAATCACAAGATTGCCCCTGCGTTCGTCAATAACGTCAAATGTGGTAATCTCTCAATATTTTGGAGCTCGCTACTTCATGGAAAATGGCAACCAATATGCATTTTAAGAGTTGTTAATATTACCTACAAGATCTCCGGGATTGCAAGCAATTTAATTATTTTATGCAAGTTTTCATCTTTTATTGGTTTGAATATTGTATGATTAACTCAAAATAGTTATTGATTGATAAGTTTCCACTGGTTTATCTTTATTTTAACCCAGGTTTTTCTTGTGGCTAGGAAGCCCAGGTGTTGCTGAGGTTCGTGTTAGGATTTTGAGCAATTGGCTGGAGAATACCCTTATAAATTTGATTTGTTTAAATGACCCTGTCTAAACTTATAGATGTGTTGATGTCATCGCACATAACCTAGTGACCAAATTATCAAAAGAAAATTTTCAATATTAATTTTGTCGTATTATCATTGAAGAATTTTGATGACCAAATATTATCATTTACACATTCGGCTGAACCAAACATTATATTTTGTAATATATTTTTGTAATAACCAAGAGTAATTTACTTGTCAATTGCAGTGCCATTTACACGTTCGACTCAACATATAAAAATAGTTATCGGTCAAAATAAAAAGCATATCAAACTAATAATGTATAATTGTAGATTCACAATCTAGAACATAAAAGTAATAGTTGTTATAAAAATATGGAGATTACAACTCAGGAATATGAGATCATTTAGACAGTGTTCATTCTTATTAAGATTAGCCTAAATATACATGATATAGATGAGAATTACAGAATAAAACAGTTTGATTGTTCATCAATTAAACTAATGGAAATAATTATGACTGTAAATCACACATCATCAAACCAATTTCAAATTGATTATTCTACTCACGATCTTGTCTTAATTAAAGGCGTACACCATATTTACACCGTAACAATATATCATAATTTAAGATATAATTTCACATATAAATATCTTATAACTGACAATCAATATTAAAATTTATCATAATTATAAGATCTCAACCATCTAAAATCACTTATTTGATTCTTTCCTAGTCACATAAATGGCATGAAACTTATTCACATTTGGGTCAACATCGTCTTCATCTTCACATGTATACTGTTTATGAGGACGGCTAAAATGAAATCTCTAGAAATGAAGAGGAGAAGGCCACGTCTAGCAAGACAACCAAATGCTGCAATGGCACAATCGTGGTTATCTCTACATCTCGGCCCATCCACACCACACCGTCTTCATAAAATTGTCGACATAAAATATTAATTTCCAGATGCTTTGTTTTTGTTTCAAAAAACTGAATGCTTCCAAAACACATAGAACAGGGAGGGCGACTGACTGAGTATTACGCTTTTCTTGTCTAAGCAATCACAAGATAATACAAAAACCAGCACCTGAGAGAGGCTTCAGCTGAAATATAAATCAGCTGCTCTTCTCCCTACTGCAACCTCGGTTCTACTTAGTTGCAGAGACGACCATGGAAGTGAGCGTGGAATCCAGGCCACGGGAACGGAGCTTTGGGAAGGTGGTGAATGCGAACGACAGAGATGAAGAGCTTGCTCTGTTTTTCGAGATGCGAAGGCGAGACAAGGACAAGGAGAAAAATGCGAACTTTCTCCTGCTTCCCAACAAGAACGCTGACGAGCTCGATGCTATTGCTGCTGCTCCTCTTTGTACGACGTCGTTTGGTAGCTTAAAGTTTCAGTCTTTGTGTCTTTTGGGTTGTTTTTTAGTGATGGGTTGTGGTTGCTTTGCGCAGATTCTGAAAACCGTGAAGGTTCAGAGGTGTCAAAGATGGCTGGGCTGCAGCGAAAGAGCCGAGTGGATGATTTTTTGAATTCGGAGAATGAGAAATCTGATTACGATTGGTAAGTAAGTGGATGTCAAAGTTCAAGCCTTTGATTTGATGATTATTTTTTATGCTGATTGAGTCATTTGGTGTTTTGACTGAGAATCTGATCGAGATGAATGATCAAAATCACTTTGTTGAATTAATGAACAAACGTGTCTGCAGCAGATGGGTTACCCAATTGGGTGGGAATCAGGCTTTTCTAGTTGGACAAATAGGCTGGTGTTGGTTAGAAATCTAACTTTTTAAGTCATCTTAAAGAAATGGTTATAAGAAAGATTGATTAAGGCCTAAATAGGGCAGAATTAGATGTTCTGGATCATATTGTCATGTCAATTTATGTGTAATTTGTTTTATTTTGCAGGCTTCTTACTCCACCTGCAACCCCACTTTTTCCATCTTTGGATTTTGAAGCACAGAAGACTACGATCAGTCAGAAGGATGTAGCTAAGGACGGTGTCTCTGCTCAGAAATCCAGGGTAAGAATTCTAGTTTAACATGAGTTATGAATGTTTAGGGGCCTGGTTAAATTTTGTGTTATGTGTCTGCAGCATTCCCGCATTTGGCTCATTGGTTCTAATTTGAAAAATGTTAGTCTTCTATTAATAAGAACAGATTTCAGCGAGTTGTTAGAACTACCCATGATGTTTGATTTATTTTTTAGGATTTTGGTTTTACTATGAAGTCATAATTTGTATACTTTTGTTTCCATTTTGTCCCCAACTTGGAACTGCAGCTACCAAATATCCATCTAGAACCTTCAAGGAACAATGTAGCATCTACGCATCCAGCAATGCAATCGGGGTTGAATTCATCAGGTACTGGGAATAGAAGGCCCTTGTCATCTGGAGGGCCAGCAGCTACTAATCGTCGATCTGCAACGCCAACTGGTCGGTCTACATTGCCTTCATCATACAAGCCCTCAAGATCCTCCACACCAAATTCACGAGCTACCTTATCATCGGTTAAGCCTGTGGCTCCTCCAGTAAGGTCCTCAACTCCTTCTAGGCCTACAGCTCGCTCTTCTACTCCAACTGCGAGACCCTCTGCAGGAGCTTCCAAGTCAGCATCAAGATCAGCAACACCAACCCGGCAACCAAGTATATCAAGTGCACCTGCTCCTCCTGGTCGATCTTCTTCAGCATCAAAGTTCCGTCCCACAAGTTCAAAAACTCAAGTCCCATCACGTGGAAGTTCTCCAACGGTAAAACCAAGGCCCTCAAAAAACTCTGAGATGCCTGGTTTCTCACTTGATGCTCCGCCAAATTTGAGAACGTCAGCGACACAAAGGCCGACGTCAGCGACACAAAGGCCGGCTTCAGCCTCTAGGGGTCGGCCTGGAGCACCGAGCATTGGGTCATCTTCGGTTATACCTGCTTCTAATGGGAAACCAAGAGGGCAAGCATGTTCACCTTCTAGACGACGAGCTTCAAATGGTACTGCCACTACTAATGGGAACTCTCTTCGCATCATAAATAGTTCTTCTAATGTCAGTGATGACGTGAACCCTGTGCTTATGGGAACACGAATGGTTGAGAGAGTGGTAAACTCAAGGAAATTGGCACCACCTAAGCAATATGACAATAACAACAATTCAGATGGGAAGTCTTCATCCTCCGAAAGCTCAGGCTTTGGACGAAATCTTTCGAAGAAATCCTTTGATATGGCTATGAGGCACATGGTATGCATCACTCAGCCCTAATCAAGTCCACATTAGTTCTCGTAATGCACAGTTTGTAATTTACTTTCTAAATTTGCTTATGCAGGACATAAGGCGAAGCATTTCGGGTAATCTACGGCCAGTTCTGACGAATGTTCCAGCTTCCACCGAGTACAGTGTCAGAACAAGACCAACCAAAAGCAAGACTACTAGCGCGGCTGACTCTCCTCTTGCCACATCCAGCAATGCTAGCTCCGAACCAAGTGTCAACAATATTCGTGTTAGTTTAGAGGGATGTGAAATTGAAGATGTTGATCTTGGATTTGAGAGAGAAAACTCCTCTCCGGCAAGCCAGCAAGCTAGGTGATCGCTCTCCCTGGAAGGAGTTGATGATTAGAAGTCACTCTATTATACTGTAAATGTGAGAGAAAGTTTGTGGGTGCATCAATTCTGAACATTCTTGCTATGCTGGTGCAGCAAATGTTAGGTGCATTTGGTGAACTGTATTCTCTGTCATTGGTTAGGTTACTCATTAGCAATTATTGTTTTTACTAGATTTTGATTATTGGAAGTTGAAGAGCTCCTTCAGCATTTACAATTGCTGCTGGCATGTCTCATTAGTCTGAGTAAATGAAAAAAAAAAAAACAAAACAACGCAAACGTTTAGCAATCAAAACAGGTGTTTTTAGTATGTTCCTTGTGATGGTTGTCCGTGTCGAGTGTTTAACATATTCTTGTTCTTCATCTACTGGTTTTATGCTTTATTTTTTGCACCCATTGTCTGATAAAAGTAAGAGAATGATTTGCCTCCAAATATAGTTACCAGCTTCCTGGCTCATAATTCAAACTTCACTTTTACTTTTAGCGACATAAGTTCAGACTCCACTAGTCCTAGAAAGAATGACATTTTTGTTACTTTCAACAGTCAATTGCTCTCACAAAAATTCTTAAAAGCCACTATTTTTTACCTGTTCCGCGCACTACTGTAATCATCATGCGTATAAAACTCATAATGGGACTCACGTAAGTTGTTACTTACATAGCATTCACACTAGAATGTTAGGGTATTAATCGATTAATCTCCATTATTAAGATGTGGGTTTCTTTAAAAAAAATCTTGGAATGGTTTGGGTTTGACTGATCCATCTCCAAATAGGAATGATTTGGTAGTAAATTATTGAAATAAGGTGCATGCTTTGAATTCTATTTATATAATAAGACTCCAGCAAAATGAAATAATTAGTGGCTAGTTCATTTTTTTTTTGGATCAAAAAGTTCATTTCTTTTATCAATACGTTGGTTTGGGTAAATTGAAAGTTTGAAACTCGTTTCTGTGATTCATTACCTACCAGCACCAGAAAAGAAAAAAGAAAAAAGAAAAAAAAATGCCCAAATGAATCAAATTTTGACTTAGCAAGATGAGCAGTCTGATGAGACCCCTCAAATGCAAGAAATCTAAGCAGAGCCACTCGTTAACCTTAACCCCTTCAACTTTTCCATCTAAATTTTTAATCTTTGCCTAGGAAATTAATGTCACCATCAAATGTCGTCTTCGCGTCTCCACCGGTTTCTGTTGATGGCATACTTTTGACCCCTTCCAACTATCAAAGTTTCTCACAAAACTCTCACTAACCCGATTCCTATTTCTTATGCATTTGTTCATACATAACATGGATTTTGAGCTCAGCCAATTATTTTTCCGCCTTCAACCTGCGTTCTCTGCCTCAAACCTACCTGGGTTTCAGTTTTTGTTCAAAACCCAACAAGCCCAGAAGCATTTCAATTTTCCAGTTCAGGTCAGGGTTCTAAATTCCACAGTGATTCGACTTTATTTTTTCTTTTATCTGAATTTGTTCCCCATTTTTTGTTGAAGTTCGCTACTTTTTCTTTTCCAAAATTCACTTTGTAGATCTGGATCTCTTTCCTTGTCTTTGCTGCGTTTTGCTTAGTGGGCTGGATTTTTGAGCTGGCTTTGGTACCTGTGCTTAGGGTTTAAGGTTTGAAGAAGGCATGCCATTAGGGGTTTAGGGAAACCCAATTGTTTGTTGCAATGGTTTGTGGCTGCTTCGGTGTGCTCAATTGCTGTAAAGAAGAAAATGCTTCTGGGCCTTCAGTCCAGGAACAAGGTAAGAAAATGAAAATCAGTATGAACTTGGTTTTGTTAATAAACTAATCACCAAAGAAACTCTTGCAATTTAAAACAGCACGATAGTCATACTTTATCTTTTGGTGTCTTTCCTTTCCCTTGGGTAAATTCGTGGCAGCATGAAGTGTCATTCTTAGTTTTTGGCTTCTTTATTAAGTTTAAAAACTCAACTTGATTTTGTTAAGTGGAAGCGAAAAGGTTTTTTTTTTTTTTGTTAAATCAAGCGAAAAGGTTTTGGTTGATCTCTAGTTGGCATTTTTGTACTTGTTCAGTAGAGAAGATGAACAGTTAAAATTCTGTCGGCAATGTCCGCAATGCCAGGAAAAGTTCTGAGCTTGTGAAGCATCTCATTCTGTCACATTTAAGAAGTGAAATTTCTCACATCTGGCAGACTAGCAGAGACACAAGCTTCCATGAATGCAACGCCTCCTATAGTGGTATATGTGTAATTGTTTGTTGCGTCTGTATGCATGTAATGCCAGTTGCCAGATGGTTCTTTCCAAGTTTCAATTTTCCTTCCTTATGAAAATGTTAGTGACAATGTTGTGTTGTTTCTTGTCTGTTCTTCCTCTTTGTCCTATTCAAATTCAACTTAAATGAATTTACAACTTAATGAATTCTTGCATGCTATTAGATCTTTTTGTTGGTCATCAATGTTTCCAAATAGGATAATTTGATCTCACAAGGGTTTCAATGTCTGTATGCACGGTAATTAGGGATTTCCACCAGCAATGTACGGCTCTTTTCTTATAATTCACTGAGATCAGCTACTAGGAATTTTCATCCATCAAGCAGGATAGGTGGAGGAGGTTATGGAGTTGTCTATAGGGTGAGATCAATAAAACTTTTATTCATATAGTTTCTTTATAATAACCAGAAATTAAACATTGAAAGTGAAAGTTTTCAATCCTAGATCTCAAGGTCCAAGATTGACTGCCATGCAAGCACCTCTTTCCTGTTTCTTTGTTCTTACACTGCCATAGCATTTATGATTGCAGGGAGTTCTAAGAGACGGTACTCAGGCTGCGATCAAGTGTCTTTCTGCAGAATCTAAACAAGGAGCAGACGAATTTTTAACAGAAATTAACGTGATATCAAGAATAAGGCATCCAAATCTTGTTGAGTTCATTGGTTGCTGTGTGGAAGAGAATCATCGGATATTAATATATGAATATCTAGAGAACAACAGTCTTTCAAGTGCTTTGCTTGGTAATTATTAGAATATTGAAGTTCTATGCTTAACTCAGAATTCATATGCCTATAATCTGTCAACACTTCATGATATTGTAATATGCAATATGACAGGTTCAAGAAGTAATTATGTTTCTCTAGATTGGCCAAGGAGAGTTGCAATTTGCCTGGGCACAGCCACCGGTCTTGCATTTCTTCATGAGGAAGCCGAACAGCAGATTGTCCACAGAGATATCAAGGCCAGCAATATACTTCTTGATGCAAACTTTCATCCTAAAATTGGAGATTTTGGGCTGGCAAAACTCTTCCCTGATAATGTCACACATCTTAGTACTAGAGTGGCAGGAACTGTGTAAGCTTTGAATTCTCTTACCACATTTCGTTCAACTGCAACCTTCCCTATGTAGTTCAGAAATTTGTTAGAAAATGATATAATTGATGTTCTTTATCCCTTTTTCCAGTCTATTTGCAACTGACAATAATGTTTTGCGTTTGCAGCGGATATCTGGCTCCAGAATATGCACGTTTGGGACAGCTTACGAAGAAAGCAGATGTGTACAGTTTTGGGGTGCTTTTGCTTGAAATAGTTAGTGGCAGAAGTAGCAGCAAGGCAGCATTTGGAGAGCAACTGCTGATGCTTGTAGAATGGGTATGCTTCTAAATTGAGGAGAAATTAAATCTTTTCATGCTGTGATGCATTTGATAATTTACCAGTGTTTAGTTTAGCCTTCATTCTGAGTCTCTTGACATTTGTCCGTATGCTTCCGCAGGCATGGAAACTCAGAGAAGAAGAACGGTTGCTGGAAATTGTTGATCCAGAATTGATGGACTATCCAGAGGCTGAGATTATGCGGTTCATCAAGGTTGGGCTGTTCTGTACTCAAGGAACTGCAAATCAAAGACCTACAATGAAACAAGTTGTCGAAATGCTTTCTAAAGATGTGCACCTAAATGAGAAGGCATTGACTGAGCCACCACAGCCAAGGCTGCATGTGACTCGTGGTGCCAGTTCGTCAGGTACATCATCTTCTCACTCGGAGAAACGCAAACAATCATCAGCTAACCCCGATGTAACTTCCACCCGCTCATTGGTTTTCGATGACACTGAATCACAAATGCTTCCCAGATAAAATTATTTGCTTGTAGCCTGCGAAATTTGCAGCTTCTTCACTTGTTTTTCCCTTTTCTAAGTAGGTACTTGGACGACAGATTCTAGTATGAATGTGGAATAGGTTCCATACAATTCGGTAGATCAAACTTTTATTTAAACGTGTAAGATTATACTTTATTAGAAGATAATAAGAGAAACATTTGTACAAAGAAACTGCATAACATTACTTAAACACCGACCAAATTCCAAACTATAATATCTCCGATCACAGCAAACAAATTAGAAGATCGAGTGCACTGACTCCAATGAATTTGACTAAGTAATTTGGAACGGGCCACTATGGACTGGCCCAAATCCAAACAATGAGATGTTCTTCCTTTTCTTCCCGACTTTGGCCTTTCAAGGGATCGTGTCTTTCAACTCTTTTCACACTGTGTTCGAGTCTTACTTTTCAAGACGTTATTAAAGAACAATGACATGTTCTTCCATTTCTCCTCGCCTTTGGTCTTTTTCAAGGGATCCCGTCTTTCAACTATTTCGCACTATATGTTAGAGTCTCACCTTTGAAGACATTATTAAAGACAAGAGACGTTTAAAAAATATCATTTCTACTCAATTTTGTTTTCATTTATTCATGTAATTCATTCTTTTATAATATAGAATATTAATTACGTAATCTCATACAAGTTAATCGTTTCTAAGTGTTGAGTATCAAATTTAGGCTCTGGCGCTCTGCTGATAGTAGAGGGAGGGGTTGTTCACGGTCTAGAGTATCAAATTTAAGCTCTGCTAATGGTTAAATTTCTCATTATACCAAAAACGTCCTTAATTAATTTGTTTTAAGAAGCATTGATTTAATATTTGAGGGTAGGATAGTAAAAAAACATATTAATAGAAAATGGTAAAGTGAAATCTTAATGCGAGGGGTAGTTAGCAATTATCTCATTGTAACTTCTTCTTACTTTTTAGAAAATAAAATAAAAATGGAAATATTACATAAAGGCACCTAAATTATAGGTGCCATTTTAAAGTCGTACTCCAATTACGAAAATTAGATTGCAAATATTCAAATTATCAAAATACAACATCTAATAACATTTTTAGAGTCATTTTTTATGCTAACATTGCCACCATTAGACAAAAAAAAATAAAGAAATAATTATATATTAATCATTTACATTGAGATAATTATATATTAATCATTTTTTGAGTCATTTTTACGCTGATTCCCATCTGTTCTTCCATTTACATGTTCTTGAATTCTGCCAATCATTTACATTTTCTTCTATTTTATTTAAATATTTCAACTTCTATATTGATTTTGATCTGATTTCATTTATATATATATATATATATATATATGTAGTATTTTAGAGTGGGGATGGAGAGGATTCAAATTTCTTAACCTTATTGATTGAATTAATGTCATGATTGTGGACTCATTCATAATCTAATTTCATTTTCTCTCACTTTTTCTAATTTTTGTATCATTTAAATTTTGGATTTTTTTTAGGTAGTTTAGATTATTACTGTTTTATAGGTACACTAAGCTTGATTTCCTATAAAATAAGTTAGAGTATTAATGTACTTTAGTTTTTAGGTACATAGGTATATAGTTTTCTTTTCAAGTTAACAAATTTCTATTTTCTAAGCACATATGCTTTTATCATTTAAAGTACATACGCTTTACCTATGATTATGATAAAAATTCGTAACATAGCAAGTAAATTAAACTATATCTCTATATATTAATACCTGTGGGCTATGATATGGTAAAACATTAGAGAGAGTGAAATAAATGATTTTGTGCATATGCAGCATTTGTCTTTCTATATGGCATAAAATAAATGATTTTGTACATATGCAGCATTTGTCTTAATAAAACAAAAGTGTTTATAATTTAAAATTCAAACTCAAATTCAAATTATTTTACAAATAAATTTTTTTTTATTTGTTTTTCTTATTTAAAGGATAAAATAGGTATAAAATAACTTAAATGAGTAAATGAACTAGATTAAATGATAGCTTAAATTTTTGGATCTATATCTAATTGCCCTAAAAATTAATTATATTTATTAAAATTAATTAATAAAAAAATAAAAAAATAAAAGTAAATTCAAAGTAAAAAAACAAGAAATTATAAAACAAATTATTATTAAAAAATAAATTTTATTATCAAACACTAAACGCCTCACACAATTCATCCTCAAAACAAACCCACAACAATCTACCTCTCTGCTCACCGAGAACGATGAACATCCAAGAGCTAACCTAGTGGCCACTGGAACAAAAGCAGCACCACCATGGCTTCACTCTCTTTTCCGCACCTCATTACTCTCATTTCCCCCTCATCTCTCGCTTTCTCCTCTCCCATCACTCATCATCCCCCGTCGTCTTCGCTGATTCCCATTTCGAGGGCTTCGTTGAATGTGACGACATTGATAATACTGATGATGACGTCGACGATGTCGATGCGGATGTTGATTTGAAGTCTTGAAGATCATGGTAATCACCACAAACATTAGCATATTTGGATAAATCGACGTCGTCTATCATCATTGACGATGACATGTTGAGTCGACGAGCTCGTCCTTGTCAACGCCAAGATCATCGTGGACGTCGACTACTCTGTCACAGTCGAATCGGACCTTCGATACGAGATGTTTAGAGATGGTGTTTTGTTGTCTCAAGCTCGCCTTTGCACGATAGAAGTCGCCCTTTGCTACGAGATGCTCAGAGATGGTGTTTTGCTGTTTCAAACTCGCCTTTGCATGATAGAAGTCACCTTGTAACTTTGAGGGCATAAACAGCGCGTTGCTATCCTTATTGAGAATGGCACAGCAAGATGGATCGAGCTTGGTTGCTTGCAACAGGTAAAAAATCTTTCTCTTAACCTCATAGCTGCAATTGATTGTGAATCGGGATTAGCCTGTGACTAGCTGATTTCTTTCTTACTTACACTTGAACACACACACACACACACACACACACACACACACACACACACACACACACACACACACACACACACACACACACACACACACACACACACACACACACACACAGAATTGGATAGAGATCGCAAATCACTTGATCAAAAGTCAATGGAACAGTAACTTGTGCACACTAGGTATTTGTGAAAATGCATGCTTCTCTTCCTCTAGAAATCCAGAATCTTTTCTCTGGTTTCTTCCTCTGATTTTTCATTCAATTCATTTAGAGAGTGTGTACAATCATATACTCCCACTATCACTCAGCACACACGGGCAAGCATGACATATTTCAGCCTATCCCTAGCTGCCACTTGTCTAAAATCAGTTAGAGAGAAATTTCTTGTGAGTTAAGTAACTCACACACTCTTTCACAATTCTGTTATGACCTTTACAGCTCATCATTTGGAACACTCACATCTTCTCACACACTTACACACACAAACTAGCCGTAGATATTTGAATTAACTAGCCGTAGGAACTAAATCTTGAAATATGCTATGCAGCTTAAACACCAACACTCCCTCTTAAGCTAGCAGCAGGTTTAACTCCCAGCAACCCTCTTAGGTAGCTTAGTCTTTCCTTTGGCAGTGCTTTAGTGAAGATATCAGCAAGTTGATCTTCTGATTTGCAGAAAATCAAGCTGATCTTTTTATCCTGCAAAGCATCACAAATGAAATGGAACTTCTTGTTGATGTGCTTGGTTTTCTGGTGGAAAACTGGGTTCTTGGCCATTGCTATGGCTGACATATTGTCACAAAACAATGGAGTTGGTTCTCCCTGTTCCTCTCCAAAGTCTTTAAGCACAAAACGTAGCCAGATAGCTTGTGAAGTTGTTTCTGCAACACTCACATACTCAGCTTCTACTGTGGACAAAGCTACTGTGCTTTGTTTCACAGATGCCCAGGAGAACACTCCACTGCCTAGAGTGAATGCATATCATGAAGTACTCTTCATATCATCCTCAGACTCACTCCAGTCACTATCACAAAAACCAGTATAGAGGCTTTTCCCTTCTCATATTCAATCCCATAATGTCAGCACCCACCCCTAATCCCCCGGGATTAAGGGCTAAATCTCGATCCCGTCTAACTTACGCATGACACGAAGGCTAAACTGACGTCTAACCTTCATGTGACACGTAAGTCGGACAAGGGATTCTCGATACGACCATCCAAAAACTTCCGAACTTCCCAGAGTACGCAAAGTCTACTGTGGATCGTATGTGTGATGTCTCCGTCTCTCTCGACCAACAGCCCGCGTCTCAACAACCTGGAGGGTATCGAAAACACGAAAAGACTGTGAGTGGACAAAAATAAAGTTTAAATTTAAAAACAGCTAACAGAAAACACAAGTACATTTATACTCTCCGTTTCAAAAACAATGCATGCATATCAAATTCATGTCATAAAACCATGTAAGAAAACCAAGTAGTTTCTTTTTTCCAATTCCCGGGCCTCAGCCCAAAACCGTCGAAAAACCATTTCATCCGGGCCACTGCCCAAAACATCATCATCAAGTCTCAGTGAAAGCCACATTCTCATCCATCGAACCTGCTGGATCTATCCGAGTCTTTAAACTCCCGAGTCTTTAAACTCAATCCAGGCCTCAATATAATCCGAGTCTTTAAACTCCCGAATCTTTAAACTCAATAGGCCTACGGGGGAAATATCAGTATATCCGAGCCTTTAAACTCCGAGTTTTTAAACTCAATCCAGGTCTTTAAACCCAATCCAAAACCGTTTTGAAAACCCATTTCAAAATCCACATCCAAACCCGAATATGAAACCACTGGTCCGAAGCCCTTCCGGCATTCAGAACCGTCATTCCGAATCCAAATCCAAAATCATATCCATCTCCTTTTCCAGATCCGAGTCCTCAACCATCATTCCGTAAGCTAGCATCCGGAATAACCATTCCGAACCCAAACCCGGGAATCCATTTCAAGTTCCAAACCGAATTCCGAATCGTCATCTAGAAATCCGATTCCAAAACCCGAAAACACGTTTCTCCAAAACCATTTTTTGAATTGGGCTTCAAGCCTAAAAACACTCTCCGAAATCCTTTTTACTTTCTTTGAAATCCAATCGTATTTCAAATCCCAAAATCAAATCATTAAAACTAGGTTCAAATCACCATATCCATCAAAACCTCGTAAAACGTGAAATACCGTCATTTCCTCGAAAAACGTGCAAAAACCATAAACCATCAGAATCATAAATCAAATCATAGAATCAATTATAGAAAACATATAAAAGCATATATGCATGCATCAAGAGTTAGAAAGCAAAGTCCACTCACAGACCATTCCGTCATCACCTCGATATGCACGCACTTACGCCGTTCCCGGCCATTCCGCTATCCTTGGCTTTCCCGAACCTGTTCAAATCCCAATAGAAGGTCACTAACTACTTCACGATACTCATACTAAAGCCCCATAATTTTCCCGTATTTTTAACTATTTTTAACCGAGGCCTAAAACCTTCGGACAACCCGAAACAAATCGAGACGATGTCCGATTGACTCGAAACTAGCGCCAAAATATTCGTTACATCGATTACATCATTTCATATGTTGGACCACTTTTCCAGACTATGTCCCACGCGCCCTCACGCGCCGCCCAAAGGGGCTGCGTGTGGGAGCCGCGCGCCCACTGTTCACCTCCTTCAACCTTGGTCAGACCGGGTCTGAACCAGTCCAAGACGACTCGGTTCAATCCTGAACCGGCGTGAACGGTTCAACTGTTCTTTTTGCTTATTTTGTCCCGTTTTCAACTCTATTTGATCCTAACCGTCTCTTTAAGCCTTCCTAAACAATCCATGAAATCTAAAATGAAGGAAAAACAAGCTAAAACCACATACCTTAATCGGTTGTTGAACCGGCCGTCCAACCCTTCGACAGTTCTCTCACGTCTGGCCATCGTTGGCCTTGGTTTCAGGTCCTGCAAACTCTCCTGGACTTCCAGAGCATCATTCTACTAACCACAACGATCGATTAACACGAATTCAAACTTTACCCTTTTTTTAGCTTAAAACAAAACGTCCAAGAAAACTCACCTTCTAATTATCTTTGGTCTCACACTTTATTTCCCTCTTCCCTTGCAACCGTAGTCTTGTTATTGGTGAACCAATGGGATCACCAATCCTTCAAACCATCACCACCACCACTTTCAACGAAAACAGAGCCCTTATTGTTTTTCTTTGCTCCAATCTCCTCTGCCGCCCACCACCGTGAACTGCCCAGCTACCGCCGTCTCCAATCTCTCTTCCCCTCATTAATCTACATGAGTTTTTGGTTGAGTGGAGGCCATTTGGGCTCAGTCACACACACTAGCACGTACTCTGTTTTCTCCCCGTGCACTAACCATAAACGATTTAAAACAATTGAGGCGGTGGGGGGAACGTTCTACCACCATCCAAAACAGGCCAAGTGTCCACCATCGTGTGGGCACACTCCCCAGACCGCCACATGTCCCAATCTGCACAATTTGTCTCAAATTACCAAACTGCCCTTTCTCATACAATTTACCATTTTGCCCTTCACTTTCCTTGACCCGTATCTTATCCTTCCGATGTCCGATGAAGGCGTGCCGCCTGTCGTGTACTCAGGACATCGAGACCTATCTAACGGTCCTCGGTTTATGTGTAAAAACCTCATCGTGCGAAAAGTCAACTTTTCCCCTTCGTTTACCCAAATTACGCTAATGCCCTCAATCTTCCGAACATCATAACTTCCTCCTCGGATGTCAGAATCGGGCGTGCCACCTGTCTACGGACTCGTGACGTCCCAAACTACGTCACGTTCATCGGTTAATGCCCAATTGACCGCCCAAACTAAAAGTCAACTTTTGCCCAAACTAGGGGTAAAATCTTCATTCTACGCCCAAGGTCCAAAAGTAACCAACTAGTCACCGATTAAACTCAGCTAATCCGTCACTAATCACTGTTAATCCCGACTCCCAGGACGGGTCGTTACACATAAGATAGAGTTCCTTGAATATACCTCAACACCCTCTTAGCAGTTCCTAGATGTTTATGTGTAGGTCCATGCATGAATCTGGAAAGTAGACTTGCAGCATATATGATGTTAGGCCTAGTGGCAGTTAAGTAGAGAAGACTTCCCACAATTTTCCTATATAAATGCGCTCATCTGCAGCTTTACTCCCATCCTTCTTCCTTAGCTTTTATGATGGCACCAGTGGGGTACTCGTTAGTTTGCAATCTCTGAGCCCAAACTTCTCAAGAAGTGTACCAGCATACTTCCTTTGGTGGATGAAAATGATGTTTTCTGTCTGTATTACCCCCATTCCTAGGTAATGATGCAACAACTCCAAATCAGTCATCTCATACTTGTTCATCATCTCTTATTTGAACTCTTGAATCATTCCATGTGAGCTACCAGTGTAGATTATATCATCCATATAGATTGAGACAATTAGAACCCTTCCATCTTTATCAAACTTGATGTATAGGGTTGCTTCACTTGTGCTTTTTTTTTTTGAAATCACAACTTAGGAAATAAGAGTCAATCTCACCATACCATGCTCTAGGGGCCCGTTTAAGTCCATATAGGGCTTTCTTCAACTTGTAGACCTTCCCCTTGTCAACTTGAACTTCAAACCCCTCAAGTTGATCAATGTAGACTTCCTCCTCTAATACTTCATTCAAGAATGCAGACTTAACATCCAATTGATAGAGTTTCCAGATCTTTTGAGCAGCAAGAGCAATTAGGGATCTGATTGTGTCCAACCTTGCAACAGGTGCAAAGGTTTCATTGAAATCCACCCCAGGTTTCTGTGCATAACCCTTTGCTACCAATCTTTCCTTGTGCTTTTCAATAGAACCATCCACTTTTAGCTTAGTCTTGTAGATCCATTTAACACCAATGACAGGTTTGTCCATTGGCCTATCCACCAAGCACTAGGTCTCATTCTTTTGAATCATGTCTATTTCAGCCTCCATAGCCTTCGTCCATGCTAGATCCTTAGCTGCTTCTTCATAGGATTCTGGTTCAATTATACACATGTGACACCTTGCATGAATGTCCTGAAGACTTCTGAGATTTACTGGAGTGCCCGTGGATGAGTCTTCTTCTTCTTCTCCCTCATTCTGGTGTTCAACCTTTTAACTCAGTATCATTCACAGGTTCTTGTGAACTCTCTACTGAGCTTTCACCTAATTCCAAAGTCCCATCAGAACCATTGCTAATAGTGAGAAACCTTCCACCATTAGTCTTGGTAGTGTCCCAATCATAGACACTCTTTTCATCAAAGACCACACTTCTAGAAACCACAATCTTGTTGGTTTGTAGGTTGAACAGTCTGTATCCTTTCTCACAACTTCCATATCCCATGAAAATGCACTTCACACTCTTCTCATCCAGTTTCTGTCTCAGTTGATCAGGGATATGAGAATAACAAACAGAACCAAAAATTCTGAGATGTTTCACTCCTGGCCTTCTCCCACTAAATTGCTCAAATGGAGTCTTCCCATTCAGTGACCTGGTAGGACTTCTGTTCAGTAGGTACACTGCAGTACTTACTACTTCTCCCTAGAACCTGTGAGGAACATTCTTCCATTGCCCTAGCCATTTCCACCACAGTCATGTTTTTCCTCTCAGCAGCCCCATTTTGCTGAGGTGAATAGGCAACTGTCAGTTGCCTCACGATCCCTGCTTCTTCACAGAAGTTCTCAAACTCTTTTGAGAAATACTCTCCACCCCTGTCACTTCAAAGACTCTTAATCCTGTAACCACTTTGTAATTCAATCATGGTTTTAAACTTCTTGAAAACATTAAAGACCCCTGACTTATGTGACAAGAAATACAACCAACACATTCTTGTGTAATCATCAATGAAGGTCAGAAAGTACTTGTTACCTCTAATGGTCTCTACTTGTATAGGACCACAAACATCTGAATGGATGAGTTCTAAAGGTTGAGTTTCCCTTAGAGTAGGTTCTGCATCAAACTGTTATACATGTTGCTTTCCACCCACACAGCTTGCACATACATGAGTCCCATCTTGTAGCTTAGGCATCCCAATCACCATATCCTTCTGTTGTAGCTTCTTGAGACTTGTTTAGTTTAGATGACCATATCTTCTATGCCATAGTTCAGAGTCTTCTGAAATGGTTGCCTTTGTGGCTACTGGTTTTACACAATCAAAAGTCATTGGGAAACACCTATTTCTAGTCATAGGGATCTTAGCTACCCTGTGAATCAGCTCCTTATCTTCAAATATATCCACATACTGGTCTCCAAACACAAGGAAGTATCCATGTTCAATCATATGCCCCAAACTAAGTAGATTTTCCTACAAACCTGGTAGCAACATAACATCTTTTATGTGTTTTTCTCCTTGCTTGACCTGAATCACCAGTGTCTCCTTTCCCACTGCCTGCACCAGCTCACAATTTCCCATTTTCACTTTGGCCTTGATGCTTCTATCAACATCAATTAGTAAGGATTTTTGAGCAGTCATGTGATTGCTACAGACACTGTCAACATACCAGACATTTTTCAGCCTTCACTGAAGCTGAATTACATGCATAGAACAGATTACCAGGTGTAGGAGCTTCAATCACTTCTTTTGCCATGTTCATAGATTTTGCACTCATGCAATCCTTAGAAACATGCCCAGGTTTGTTGTAATTGTAGCACTTAGGCTTAGTCTTGAACCAATATGTCCCTGAGTGCTTCCTGCCACAGTTCTTGCACTTAGGTACTGAGTTTTCTGTTTTCTCAGAATGCTGGTGATTTCCTATTCTCTCACCTATGTTAGACCTCTGATTCCAGCCTCTTCCCTTAAAGTTCTTTTTGAACTTCTCATGTGAACCTCCCTGTTGTGACTTAGGATTTATAGACCAGCTAGCAAATGATTTGTCTACATTTCCTTCACTATGCATCTCAATTCTTTGATTAAAGGCCCTTATTGAGGCTATGCCACTCTCAACATTGATTGTGTCCATATCCCTGGTCTCTTCTATGATAGATACAATAGGGTCATAAGGTTTTGTCAAACTTATTAGGATTTTCTGTGCTAATCTTTTCTCTGATATGCTTTCACCATAGGTCCGCATTTGATTAACAATCCCATATAGTCTAGACATATAAACAGATAGGTTTTCATCATCCTTCATCCTTGCATATTCGAAATCATGTCTTAGAGACTAGAGTTTTACAGCTCTTACCTTTGCATCACCCCTATATTCTATTTTCAACACATTCCAAGCTGCATGAGCAGTCTCTTTATGCTGGATTCTTGGAAATATGTCCTCTGCAACTGCATTTTGCAGCATACTGAGTGTCTTGGCATCTCTCACAATATCAACTTGATTAAGTGGACGTACATGACCTTCTTCTCCTTCTCCAGTTGTCAGAGCACCTGGAATTCCTTCTTCAATGTACTTCCATAGATCATAGCCTTTGAGCACAGTTTTCATCTTGATGCTCCAAGCATCATAATTAGATCATGTAAAGATAGGAGTCCTTAGTTCTCCTCCTCCACTATGTGTTTCTGCCATTCCAGTCACCTTTTCTTTTATGACCTTACCTCTCTTGCTTTCTTTCACAGACCACGTCCCAGATGCAGATCTAAACCCGCTCTGATACCATATTGAGAATGGCGCAACAAGATGGATCGAACTTGGTTGCTTGCAACAGGTAAGAAATCTTTCTCTTAACCTCCTAGCTGCAATTGATTGTGAATCGGGATTAGCCCGTGACCACTGATGAAAATATCGCCGGAATCGGCGATATATCGCTAATTCCGGTCACCGGCAGCTACAGAGGGGGTGAACCTATTTCTTCCCCCAAAATCGTCGATACCGAAAAATATCGGCGAATATCGCCGATATTGTTCGATATCGACGATTTTGGACCGAATGAGCAAACAATCAAACAAAGTAATGAAAATCGAAAGGAAGCCACCGAAATCAAGCATACAAATGAAGAGCACGGATTGAACAGAGAATCGACTTTCCAATCGTACAATTATTCAAACATTCACGGACTCATCCAATAATTCAAACATTTTTCACATTCACGGATGAATAATTGGGAAGAAAACAAAAAAAAGGAATTCACGGACTCACCTCGTTCGATTTGGGGCAGAGCATAAATAGGGGGCGGCTGATTTCGCAAGAACCTCGAACGGTCGACCCAAGTCTCAAGCAACCACTTCTGCTCGAAGTCTCGAACAGTCGAACTCGAACCACCTCTCGTCAGTCGTCACCACCGTCACTCGAAGTCTCGAACGGTCGAATATTTAATTAAATATATTATTTAATTATTTGTCAAATATTTATTTAAATAATTATTTGGGTATAAATATTTGTCAAATAAATAATTATTTGGTATAAATATCATTTTTTAATTACATATATCATTTATTATTTGGTACAAATATTTGTCAAATAAATAATTATTTAAATTATATCATAAATATTGTCAAATTCATATATTTGGTATTAGGTAAACAATAAGCCTTAAACTTTTTTTTAACAAAATTCAAAATTTTTATTAGGTAAATAATATGGTTTAATTCATATATTTGGTAATATATTTGGTAATCAATTATTAAAAATAAATTTATCATTTATTAGTAAAATATGTTTTAGTAATGTAAGTGTTAATATAAAATATTGTTTAATTCATATATTTAGTAATATATTTGGTAATCATTTATTAATAATAAATTGATCATTTATTACTAAAAATATGTTTTTGTAATGTATATTTTAATATAAAATATGAGGTAATTCATATATTTGGTAATATTTGTTTTAATTTTTAACATATGTTTTATTTTAGAATATATATTAAAATTATGAATATATGTACTTTTGCTCCTTAATTTTTTATCATCAAAGTCTAACTTAGAATATATGTTCTAATTGATCAAAATTTATTATTAGGTCAATAATATGGCTTAATTCATATATTTGGTAATCATTTATTAATAATAAATTGATCATTTATTACTAAAATATGTTTTAGTCATGTATGTTTTAATATAAAATATAGTTTAATTCATATATTTGGTAATATTTGTTTTAATTTAGAATATATGTTTTATTTTAGAATATATATTAAAAAATTATGAATATATGTGTTTTTACTCCTTAATTTTATATCATCATCAAAGTCCTAACTTAGAATATATGTTCTAATTGAAATAATTTTATTATTATTTGTATTTTCATTATTATTATTATTTGTCATTACAAATTTTCTAATTATTTTTCATGTAACTTAGATTTCATAAAATGGCTAGTGAAGTACAAGTGAAAGCCGCCCAAGACCTGGACGAGTTGACCCAGTATGCAAATATGCCATTGCGATTCCTGGAAATAAAAATGGTGCCATATGTTCGTTTTGTCAACATCAATTCCAAAGTGGAGGCATAATGACTACGCCCAAACTACGCATTAAATTAAACACGTAATTTGAGTATTGTGCAATTTAAACATTTTTTGTGTAGATGTAGTATTGGTAAATAGGGATCATTCTTAACCGGAGAAATTAGGGAACATTAATAATGTGTTAGTGGGAGATGAATAAAAGAATAATGAATTAAATAATTAAATAATAAAAGAATTAACAAATTAAAGAATCAATGAATTAAAGAATAAAAGAATTAAAGAATTAATTAATCAAAGAATAATAAACTAAAAGTATGAAAGAATAAAAGAATAAAGAGATGAAAGAATCAAAGAATAATAAACTAAAAATATGAAAGAAAAATAAAAGAATAAAAGAATTAAAAGAATAAAAGAATAAAAAGGGGGGTTTTGAAAAGATTTATAATCTAAATTAAAGAAAACACTAATTAAGAATTAAAATGCAAATGCTCATGCTAATTGGAACTTACAAACCATAGAGTAGTTTCATAGACAAAACTCACACTTTTACGTAAGTAATTTCGAATTAACAATCACATTAATTAAACTATTCCTAAAAATAGACTTCATTCAAATACAATTCTTACCAACATTCTAACATTTTTCTCATAATAAACCAATCACGAAATCCTACCTTCATCATCTCAAATACTTACATATATCTTTCAATATTATAAATGAATCAACCATTAATGTGCGTCAAACATTTACAACATGATTTACCTTAAATTTATAATTAAATGCGCCGACAGCGATCAACATTTAATCTCTTCAATTCTACTCTAAGTGCACCGACAGCGGATAAAACACTTAACATCAAATTGAAGTTTAAGCACTAAAACATATGAAGTAAAAGAAATTCAAAAAGTAAAACACATGGAGATTGCATTCTTACTTACAAATGTTAGAAAGAAAATACCAAGAACAATAGTAAAGAAGAAATGAAAATAACATAAAAATAACATAAATTAAGAATAAGAATTAAAAGGAAACTAATTAATAAGAAAATCTACAAGAAGTTAAAATGGTCCCCAAAAATGTCTCTCAAAAGAGAGAAACAAAAGAACTAAACTAAGAACTAAGAAAAATGAAAGAAATGGAAGAATGAAACTAATGGGGGACTCTCAAAATACAAGAATTGAAGCCCTATTTATAAGTGGAAAAAGCTATCAAAAATAATATAAAAATACAATAAAAAATGTGGAATAATGGAATGATGAGTAGTAAAGATTTGTGATGATGTTTAGAAGTGGTTTGAGTTGTAAAGTTGCAAAATTGGGTTGGAAAGTGGAAGGAATTTGGGTGGAAGTTGGGTGGAAGCTGCTGGAAAAGAATTTAGCAGAGAGCTGCTGAAAAGAAGGGATGAAACTCGGCGGCAGGCTGCTGAATGGAAGACTGGGAGTTCGGCTGGCGCGCGCTGAGGAGGGGACCAGGAATTCGGCTGGCGCGCGCCGAAGGATGGGCAGCCGCTTCGGTAGGCGCTGCAGGCGCTGAGAATCGGGCCAGGAATTCCTGGGCTGTTGGGACGCGGGCTTGGGCTTGATGGAATTGGGCCGGAGATTGCTGGCGGACCGAGCTTTATTTCTTTTTCTTTTTTTTTTTCTGTTAGGCTGGGCTGCAAAATGAAAGTTAATTAATTAATTTAGTAATATTTCACCGAAATTCGTCCATAATTTCTTTGTTATAATTTCGATCGAGACAATTCTTTCACCAAAATACTCCAAATTACGAACTTTATTTATTTAAACAAAAATAACACAAAATAAATTATTTTATCTATTTATTTAATATTTTAATATTAAAAGTTAAGTATAAAGGGTATAAAATAATATAAAATAATGCTTATTTGAGGACCTATCAAATACCCCCACACTTAAACTTTGCTAGTCCCTAGCAAATACTAAAATTAAACTACAAAATCAAAACAAATAACCTTTAACCATTTGTCTCAATATTTCATTATTACAATCATGGCATAAATTATTTTCACTTAAATCATTTAAGCATATGGAATTCAAGAGTTAATATATGGTAACAAAATGTTTTAACAAGTAAGATAATGAGTAAATATGGTGAAATGGATCTCAACATGAATAAAACAAGTATGAATCAACTCACAAGGATATGCACTCATAAATTCACTCAATTTTGTAATGGTTTGTGTTTGCACTCAAAGTATGTGAGAAATACTCACATAATCGAAATGAAGTACTTTTGCAAAATCTCAAACAAACACCTCAAGATAAAAACAACACATACTTGCACAAATGAACCAAAACCATAAGTTTACTCAAGTGATTAACTCAACTAATTAAAATTTACCATCTTAAGGATCATAAGGTCTTTACGAAGGTTGTAATGGGGCTAAGATTCGGGGCAAGGAAAATATATGACAAGTGGTGCTCAATTCGTTCCAAGACTCAATAGACTCCCAAAACGTATCATAGCTTCCCAACCTTAGTGCAATGATGTCGGTAATCCATCCCTTCGAACATAGGCCTAATTCCATCATGTTGGGCCTCACAATCATTCTTTGTGTCGGATTTACAAATGTAAGGAACTTAACTCAAACATTACATAACCAAACCTTATTACCTTGATCGAGACTCAACTTTTTTTTTTCTTTTTTTTTTCTTTTTTTTTTTTTGATTTTTTGATTTTTTTGTTTTTTTTTATATCAAGGTAATAACATGTGTCAACAATACAACAAAGCTTGAGTCGGTAAATCCAAATAATTCACATAAAAGTCTTTCCAACATCATTATTTTCTCTTTACACAATCATTATGTCTTCAACCGAGTTCTTGGAACAAGGGTAAAGGATGTCTATACTAAGCTCAAGTGTTTAGATAATCATGGTGATGAAAGAAAGGCTTAATGTGGGCTCGAAATGGTTAAAACTAAGGGGGGTCGCAACTTGTGCGCACAAAATAGGGAACATGAATGTTTGAATTTGTGGTGTTAACCCTAATGCCTTAATCATATCCAAAATCAGAGAGTTTATTGACTCAAAAGCTTTGAAAATCACATAGAAAAAGTTCTAGTACTCTAGAGTTCATTAAAAGCTATGGCAAGCAGTTATGAGGCATATGTATATCAATTTAAACAAATAACTTATGAATCACTCATCAAAGATGTATATAAAATTCTAAAGCTCACATAAGGTTCATATGATTCATACTTATCTTATCATGCTTGTTTATATGCCAATTTACATGCATTATCTTCAAGTTATAACACTTAATCACAAAATATTAACAAACAAATTCAAGTTGTAGTGATTATCTTTATGGCCATAACATATTCCTTTCTGTTCATTTATGTCATTGACAAGTTAAATGGCAACTTAAGACTCATAAAAACACTACGTTAAAACAAAAAGATTAAAAAAAAACAATAATTTTTTTTCTTTTTTTTTTAATTTTTTTTAATTTTTTTTAACAACGAAAATTGTAAACCATTCCCCCACACTTAAATTCTACATTGTCCTCAATATAGGAAAATACGAAGTAATTAAACATAGAATCAAAGTAAGGAAGATGATTTACGAAAATAATAGGAAAAAATTAAATAATCAAAATAAAAGAGAGTGAAGGGTAGAAGGATAGCAAATCTGTATTGATGACTCCTTCACATCTCGGGAACACATTGGGTTGCCTCCCAACAAGCGCTTGAGGTTTAACGTCCATCCAGCCTAGACAGAGATGCAAGTTAGTTAGTCAGAGATGTACGTTAGTCAAGAATGCAAGTTAGATATGCAAATTGAAGTTAAGGATGCAATTTGAGTTAAAGATGTAAATTAGAGGAAGAGTGCAATGCAAGTTAAACTAAATATGCAAGTTAAGTGAAAATGCAAGTTAAATGAAAGATGAAATGCAAGTTAGAATGAAAGATGCAAGTTAGTTAAACTAAAGATGCAAGTTAACTTTGTCATGACAAATAATGTAAATTAAGATATAAACAATATTTACATGTCGGGGAAGTCAAAGATATATATGGTTCACATAGCCTCAAAGTTTAAATGGAGACTTATACGTCCGTGTGGCCCAAGTAAATATCTTGGATTAATTCAACTGTTTGGGCAAGTTCAAAGGTGACCAGGTTAGAAAGAATACACATAAGAGGCAGAGCTAATTTCAAGACGTCCTGAGGCTTAAACTCCATTGATGTCCCTTTCTTAGACCCAAAACCCGTTATGAGTACTGTCTCTTATCCTAGACATCACCCTCGAAAATTTCTTACTCCAGAGGAATTAAGATGACTCAAGTGTTAACAATCACCGTGAGTGAGAGTTAACAAAAGAGTCTTCGCCGATAAAGATCAAAATCTAAATTTCGAAACACAAGTGATCTACATATAGCCGAGACTGATGCATGAATGCAATAACTATTTACAAGTATGTTTTTATGCACAATTTACAAATATAACATGACAATTACATATGAACAATTTATACAAGTATGAACAATTTATTTACAAGTATGGTTTCATTCACAAGTAATGATATTTGACAAAACAAATTCTCATTAACAAACTAATATATGTATAAGATTTATTTAACCATTGAGATTTACACTAACACAAAGTGAAGATAAGAAATTTAAATTTATTATTTTTTAAAATTTATGTTTTTTTCGGAATTTAAAAAATATATATATAAATGAAGAATTTTATTTTTTTTTTACGAATTTTATGCTTTTTTTTTAATTTACAAAAACAATATAAAAATAAAAATAAGGAAAAGTGAATAATTACCATAAGCATTTATGAACATTTAAAAAGAATGAACATTATGTACAAGTATGAACAAGAATAATATAACAAGTAAGAGAATTATAAACAAACATAAATGAAAGTCTATTATGAACAAGTATGTATGTATACTATAAAATATAAAAGTTATGAACAATTTATGAACAAGTATAAAAGGTAACAAGTAACATATATACAACATTTATTTACAAGTATGAATTAACACTAACATAAAGCTAAGATAAGATTTTTTATTATTATTATTTTTAAATTTTTTATTTATTTCGAATTTTTTTAATTTAAATTTAAATTTTATCAAGACATAACCAAATAGATAATTATATAAGAATAAAATAAGTGTAATCAAAAAGTTAATGGAATAAAATTAATGAAATAAAAAGTTAATGGAATAAAAAGTTAATGGAATAAAGTTAAAGTTAATGGAATAAGGAAAAAGTTAATGGAATCAATTTAAAGTAATGGAATAAATTTAAAGTTATGGAATAAAATTAAAGTTAATGGAATAAAAGTAAAGTTAATGGATTAAAGTGTAAAGAAATAAAGTGTAAAGAAAAAAATAAAATAAAATAAAAGTAAGGAAAAGTGAATATGTACAACATGCATTTATGACAAGTACAAATAAAATTAAATTATGCACAAGTATGATAGAATTTTAAATTTACATAAACAATTTGAATATGAACAAATATATAAAAATAAAATAAAATTATGAGCAATTATGAACAAGTATAAATTAGAAACTATGAATAAGTAAAGTATGAACATTATAAACAAAAATAAGATGGATAAATAAAATATAAACAAGTAAGTAAAGGTTATGAACAAATATAATATTAACAAAAGTAAAATTTATAAACAAGTATAATATGCACAATTTATATACATACACTAACAAATTAAAAATGATTTTCAATTTCCCCGGCAACGACGCCAAAAATTGACTACGCTCAAACTACGCATTAAATTAAACACGTAATTTGAGTATTGTGCAATTTAAACCCTTTTTGTGTAGATGTAGTATTGGTAAATAGGGATCGTTCTTAACCGGGGAAATTAGGGAACATTAATAATGTGTTAGTGGGAGATGAATAAAAGAATAATGAATTAAAGAATTAAATAATAAAAGAATTAAATAATAAAAGAATTAACAAATTAAAGAATCAATGAATTAAAGAATAAAAGAATTAAAGAATTAATTAATCAAAGAATAATAAACTAAAAGTATGAAAGAATAAAAGAATAAAGAGATGAAAGAATCAAAGAATAATAAACTAAAAATATGAAAGAAAAATAAAAGAATAAAAGAATTAAAAGAATAAAAGAATAAAAAGGGAGGTTTTGAAAAGATTTATAATCTAAATTAAAGAAAACACTAATTAAGAATTAAAATGCAAATGCTCATGCTAATTGGAACTTACAAACCATAGAGTAGTTTCATAGACAAAACTCACACTTTTACGTAAGTAATTTCGAATTAACAATCACATTAATTAAACTATTCCTAAAAATAGACTTCATTCAAATACAATTCTTCCCAACATTCTAACATTTTGCTCATAATAAACTAATCACGAAATCCTACCTTCATCATCTCAAATACTTACATATATCTTTCAATATTATAAATGAATCAACCATTAATGTGTGTCAAACATCAATATGCTTCAAACATTTACAACATGATTTACCTTAAGTTTATAATTAAATGCGCCGACAGCGATCAACATTTAATCTCTTCAATTCTACTCTAAGTGCACCGACAGAGGATAAAACACTTAACATCAAATTGAAGTTTAAGCACTAAAACATATGAAGTAAAAGAAATTCAAAAAGTAAAACACATGGAGAGTGTATTCTTACTTACAAATGTTAGAAAGAAAATACCAAGAACAATAGTAAAGAAGAAATGAAAATAACATAAAAATAACATAAATTAAGAATAAGAATTAAAAGGAAACTAATTAATAAGAAAATCTAAAGAAGTTAAAATGGTCCCCAAAAATGTCTCTCAAAAGAGAGAAACAAAAGAACTAAACTAAGAACTAAGAAAAATGAAAGAAATGGAAGAATGAAACTAATGGGGGACTCTCAAAATACAAGAATTGAAGCCCTATTTATAAGTGGAAAAAGCTATCAAAAATAATATAAAAATACAATAAAAAATGTGGAATAATGGAATGATGAGTAGTAAAGATTTGTGATGATGTTTAGAAGTGGTTTGAGTTATAAAGTTGCAAAATTGGGTTGGAAAGTGGAAGGAATTTGGGTGGAAGTTGGGTGGAAATTGGGTGGAAGCTGCTGGAAAAGAATTCAGCAGAGAGCTGCTGAAAAGAAGGGAAGAAACTCGGCGGCAGGCTGCTGAATGGAAGACTGGGAGTTCGACTGGCGCGCGCTGAGGAGAGGACCAGGAATTCGGCTGGCGCGCGCCGAAGGATGGGCAGCCGCTTCGGTAGGCGCTGCAGGCGCTGAGAATCGGGCCAGGAATTCCTGGGCTGTTGGGACGCGGGCTTGGGCTTGATGGAATTGGGCCAGAGATTGCTGGCGGGCCGAGCTTTATTTCTTTTTCTTTTTTTTTGTTGGGCTGGGCTGCAAAATGAAAGTTAATTAATTAATTTAGTAATATTTAACCGAAATTCGTCCATAATTTCTTTGTTATAATTTCGATCGAGACGGTTCTTTCGCCAAAATACTCCAAATTACGAACTTTATTTATTTAAACAAAAATAACACAAAATAAATTATTTTATCTATTTATTTAATATTTTAATATTAAAAGTCAAGTATAAAGGGTATAAAATAATATAAAATAATGCTTATTTGAGGACCTATCACATAACGCGATTAAAGTTTCATCTAGCAGGTTTTGATCCAAAAAAAAAATGTTCAAAAATGCAAAGATGTACCTAAGGCTATTAGGGATGAGGTCAGAACATGGATCAAAAGTAAAGATACTGCTAAACAGACTAAGAATATGATTGGGGAGAACATACGAGCTGGCTTGAGAGGAGATCCACTGGACACTCAGATTAATGATAGCGATAATGAAAAGGATGATGATGGATTCGTTTATCCACCAGATGTGCATAGATCTGAGAGAGCAGCATATCGCTTTATTGTAAATGCATCGAGAGATGAGGCACGGCAAAGTGTCGACAATTATGGAGTTGGTACCATGCGTGGTGCTCAAGGAGACAGTATGTAACAACCCGTACCTTCGGGAAGGGTATAAATGCAATTTTTGTAAATATTTGGATGAAAGGACGATTTTGCCCTTGTGAATAGTGCGTCAAAAGTTGACTTTTTGATTGACCGGTTGGATGAGTGTTAACCATTGACCGTGACGTAGTTTAGGATGTCACGAGTCTGTGGACAGGTGGCAGGTTCGATTCGGATAATCAGAGAAAAAGTTATGACATTCGGAAGATTGAGGGCGTTACCGTAAGTTTGACTAATTGAGGAACATGTTGACTTTTTGGTGGACTTGTGATTTTCTCGTATACCGAGGACCGTTAGATAGGTCTCGACGTCCTGAGTACAATGACAGGCGGCACGCTGTCATCGGACGTCGGACGAAATAATTATGGGTCTAGAAAGTGTGAGGGCAAAATGGTAATTTGTACACTAGGGGCATTTTAGTCTTTTTCCCTCAGCCCGATCAGATAAGGCAAGTGGCAGTAGTGGGCTGGGATATTTTGTGTTGAGACCATGGAGAGTGGACACGTGGGCAGAAGCTAGAGGCTTCTAAGAGAGCCTAAGTGTGCACGGCCACACTTTGTGCACGTTCAAAACCGTGCAATTGGTTTTGAATACAGAAAACAGAGGGGAAGACTGGGGGAGACAGTGATCGATTCAGGGTGTGAGTGAGTGAAGAGTGAATTGAGAGAGTGACAGAGAGACAAGGCTGAGCTGGTGATCGTGTTTTGGTGGAGGAATAGTGCACGGGGACGCGACGGTGGACGGCTGGATTTTTGGAGAAAACAGAGAGACGGTGGATTGTGGCGGTGGTTGTGCCGTGTGGTGGCTCAAACCAAGACAGTGGGAGGCTCAGGTGGTTGCAGGGAACCCAACGAACACCGTGGCACGCGGCGGTGCACACGACGGAGACTGAATCGAAAGGTAAGCTCAATTCCTCTGTTTTTCCCGTGAATTTCAATTCGAAAGTCGTGGACCTAGGGCTAGAGTCGAGGGATTTGGTGGTCGTGGTGAGACTCCTGGAGGTCCCAGGAGTCGTTTGGTTGTGGTGCCGTGCCGGGGGAGGACCTGGGCGGCCGGGAGGCCAAAACAGGGGCCACGGGCTCAGTTTTTCGAGGGAGAAATCGTGTGGTTTTGGGCCGTGAATTTCAATTGTAAGGACATGGGAAGGTTGCTAGGGACTGGACGCTGCTTTTGGGATTGAAAGGAGGAAGAACGGTAGAGGAACGGAGGAGAACCGGTCACGCCGGTTCAACTGTGTTGAACCGGGTGGCTCGAGGTTAAAGGAGCACTGTAGCAGGCGCGTGAGGCCCACGCGCAGCCACTTTGGGCGGCGCGTGGAGGCGTGTGGGGAGGATTCCGGCCAAGCTTCCAACATGGTTTTGGTTCTAAATATCCTAAGGAATCCATTGGTATGATTTTCGGGTTAATCAGACGATGTTGTGAGATAGTTCGGGAATCCGGACAGTTTAGGGTTTAAGATTAAAATATTAATAAATTCCCAAAAAATTGGGGAAATTAGGGTTAGTATCCTTGATGTATTTGTGACCCTATTTGGTGCATAATGACAGGACGGGAGACGCCTGAGACGGTCGAGGAGCGCACGGAGTGCGATTGACTCGTTCAGATTCGTGAGTGGACTCTTTCTTTCTTTCGAGCATGCCTATTTGTTTTTATTGATGTTTTATGATATTAAATGTGTTGTATGCTTCTTGTTGATGATTACATGGGGTTGATATGTTTGCACGTTTTTCGAGACATTTTCGGGATTTTGCATGTTTTTTGAGAAAAAGTCAGTTTTCGGATTTTGATACCATATTTGGGGATTTCAATCTATAAGTGTTTTCTGATGATGATAAATGGATTGTGAAACATGATTTTTGATTAAATGTGGTTTTGGTTTAAAAATGGATTTCCGGATTTGGGTTTGGAATGTCGGTTCTGAACGCCGGAAGGGAACAGGGGATTTCGAATTCGGGTTTGGCCATGGATTTAGAATTGGTTTTACATTGAATTTGGATTGGGATTTGCTGGATCTGGATATTGGGTTTAAAGACCCGGATATTCTGATTAACGGGGGACGGGCCCGGATTGAGTTTAAAGACTTGGGAGTTTAAAGACTCGGATATTATTGAGGCCTGGTTGAGTTTAAAGACTCGGATAGACCCAGCAGGTTTGATCGTAAAATGATGGTTTGATATTCACGATTTCTGACGCGATTTCATGATGTTTATGATATGAGTTTTATATCCGTTTTATAGTGTTTCTGTTTCTTATGATGTTTTATGTTATGGTTTTCTAATACATAGTTAGGCATGTATGTTTTGAAAACGGAGGGAACAAATATTATTATTGTTTTCTTAACTCTGATTTGATGAGAAACTGTTTTTGAAACTTTTATTTTCTTTAGTCCACTCACACTTTTGGTTTAAATTTTCCCTCCAGGTCGTGGTGATCGCGTTGGGGTGAACGTTGAGGCAGGAATCGAGGCATAGAGCTTACGACGTTCTTCCGTTGCGAGACTAGCATAGTAGGATTTTGTGCCCATTTTGTAGATCTATGTTCTGACTTACAGATGTATTATATTTACTCCTGCGTCTGATAGTTATACTTATAGTACTAATATGGGTATTCTGGTCCTTTATGTGTGATTGTCAGACGGAAGCAGGGTTCGTCCCTGGTATCGAGGTGATATTTGGGACGTGTCCTGACACAGTAGCAGTCGTCAACCACCGCAATAGATGCGTCGATCACAAAGTTTGCGTGATCCATTTTCAATTCCTCCAGAACCAAAACTCTACAAAACTGCACGAAGTCAACAGAAGACTGTAAAATCGATGTGGAAAGGGACGAAAGAGAAGTTGGGTCGATACATAAGCAAATTTTTTATATATGAAGGCGTGGCTCCAAATAAAGCCAACTCTCATCATTTTAAGAATATGATTATTGAAGCCCAACGAGCAGGTATTTAATAAATTTATTTATGATACATTTTTAATTTAGCTTATGAAATAGCATTAAATGCTAACTTATGTTTTGGTTTGCAGGTGAAGGCGTGTCCACTCCTTCTCCATATGAAGTGAAACATAAATATCTTCCTATGGAGTATGAAGAAATGACGACGTATGTGGAGGAACAAAAGCGACACTGGGAAACTTATGGATGTACCATAATGTGTGATGGTTGGACCGGTCCAACGAAGTTATCCATAATTAACTTCATGGTATATAGTAAGGGTTCAACTATATTTCTCAGGTCAGTTGATTCTTCCAAATTCCATAAAGACTATGTGTACTTACAGAATTTGTTGAAAGAAGTTGTTCAGAAGGTTGGAGTACAGAATGTTGTACAAATCGTTACTGATAATGGGTCGAACTTCGAAAAGGCTGGAAAAGAATTGATGAAGACGTATCCGATCTATTGGACTCCTTGTGCAGCCCATTGTATCGACCTAATATTTGAAGATATTGGGAAGAATGAGACAATGTCGCTCATCATAAAAAATGCTAGGCAGGTAACTAACTAGATTTATAATCATCTATGGTTACTAGCTCAGATGCATGAATTCTGTCAAGGAGACTTGGTTCGTCCTGATGCAACTCGGCTCGCAACCAACTATATTTGTATAAATTGTCAGGACCCACCCCTAATCCCCCTGGATTAAGGGCTAAATAACACTAATCTAATTCCGAACGGGTCGTTACATAAATAGTATAGTTAAGCATAAAGTTGGCCTTAGAAGATTGTTTACCAGTGATCAATGGCATGGTAGCCCATTGAGTAGGAAAGTGGAAGGAAAGAGGGTTGAGGCTCATATCCTCGACCAAAGATTTTGGGAGTCCTTGGAGATGATGCAATCAATATATGAACCATTATATTGCATCCTTCGAATTGTTGATACAGAGGTAGTCCCAGCCATGCCAATCTTGTATGATATGTTAAATCGAATGAAAGAAAAGATAACCCGGCTTAAAGGAAAGAAGTGGGTCCTTAAAATCATACATGAGCGATGGGGAAAAACATTAGTGCATCCCTTACATGCCGCTGGTATATTTCTATCTTATTGAACTTGTTAATATTTTATTTCATTCTTGTTTACTAAGCAAAGTTCATTCATGATTTGTAGCTTATTACTTGAATCCCCGATATCAATATCAAGCAGGTGTTGGGCATGACTGCTCCCTCGTCCAATCAGTTCAACAAGTATTCCTCAAACTGAATCCAAATGGGCAAGTGGGTTTACAAAATTTTGGAGTAGACGTAAGTTCACTCCCATATATGAACCTTGATATTTTTGAATTTGTACAACTATGGCATTATATTAACATCAGCCTTAATGTAATTGATCAACTTTAGAGATGGTCGGAAAACATTTCGTTCACCTATAGCTGTACAATCACGAACGAAAATGCCCCCAGGTATATTACTTGCATTTAACTTGATATTGTATGACTTAGCACTTTATAATGCCTCTTACATTAAACTTGATATTGACAGCTGAGTGGTGAACTATATGGCCAAGCTTCTCCCAGCTTGCAACAAATTGCAGTTTGTATATTATCACAAATGGCATCATCTTCGGCATGTGAGAGAAATTGGAGTACATCTGCTTTAATTCATACAAAGCAAAGAAATCGTTTCGCATATTCTAAGTTAGAACAACTTGTTTTCTGTTATTACAACATGAAACTCAAGTTAAGAGATGAAGAAGCTGAAGTCGGTAAAGTTGTGGAAGAAGACTACGTTGACCTGTTGGAAATTGCAGGTCAACATGTAGAAGGTAATGAGGCTGATCCACTTCAAGCATGGATTATGCCAGCCTCGCTTGGATGATGATAGTGGAAGGCCTGACCCTCGAGTAGCACATCTTGCTAGTGAACACGATGTTAATGTCGATAGAGTGCTATCTGAAGAAGTGGGGAGTGAGGACGTAGGAAGTGAGCGGGAGATGTCTTCATGGGAGAGATCAATGCTTGGTTCTACCGGTAGACGTGACTTACGAGCTGATGCTACTAGTAAGGGACTTTATCAAAATAAATCTCCAGATGATGATGATGATGATGATGATGATGATGATGATGATGTTGAGACAAACGATGAAGACAAGGATGACGGAGGGGATGATGACCGGGGAAATGAACATGTAACCGAAACATATGCACCCTTGAGCCCATTTACTGGAGAGGCGGATTTCACTCATGTCACCCAAGATTATGATCATGGGTGTAGAGAAGGAGGAGTAGGAATCGATGGTGTTGGAAAAGATTACACTCGGACACGCAACATATATGAAGGTTATGGAAACCTATCTTCTGAGGATTCCATGAAAATTAGTTTTGAGTCAATGAGTTTGGGCACCGATCCTAGTAATAACTCAAATGATCCATATGCTTATGGTCCATATCGTCACCCCCTGTTAGACATCCATCTCCCTCAAATGCCACATGGTTATGAAGGCTATGAAGATCCTCATCTCAATGAAGATTATGGAGAAGTTAGTTGGGTAAATCCGAACTATCCTATCTATGGAGGAAAAGTAGGCCATTCAAAGGAGATATACGAATACTATGTCCAACAATACATTTCCTTTTGGTTAAATAGCATCAGTTGGCAAAACTTTTGTGTCTTGGTAGATCAAGACCAATCTAATTTTCAAGCTGGTCGACACTCTACTTGTTTTTTATCAAGTTCAATGTGTACAATATTTTTAATGCAATATTATCAATATAATTATATTTTATTTTAAGTTTATCTTTAAGATTTTATACTGTTAGTGGTCGGAAGATTTATATTCTATCATATGATTCATCATATATTTATCATATCAAAGTTATTTTATAGTTTTTATTAGTCCTATATAACCATTATTAGGTACTTAAGTTTTTCCCAAAGTTTCATTCCAAATTTCTTTCATTTGGACCCAATTTCCTTCATTTTTGTTGACCGTAAACGATATCGATATCGATATTTGGGGCGAGATATCCGTAAATTCGGCGAACGATATATCCGTCGATATCGATATTTCAATCCTTGCCCATGACTAGCTGATTTTTTTCTTACTTACACTTGAACACACACACACACACACACACACACACACACACACACACACACACACACACACACACACACACACACACACACACACACACACACACACACACACACACACACACACACACACTGTAATGACCCCGGAAATTCAAAAAGGGAAAATTCGGAAATTTTGAAGGAAAATGACGATTTTGCCCCTGGAATTGGGCGAACGGTTGATTTTTTATTCGAGCGGTCAAACGGACTTTGACCGATGACTGTGACGTAGTTCGGGACGTCACGAGTTCATAGACAGGTGGCACGCCCGATTTCGACATTCGAGGAAAAAGTTGACGTGCGGAAGTTTGAGGGTAATTTGGTAAATTGGTCAAAAGGGGCCATTTGTTGACTTTTTGATCAGGACATTGTTTGGAATTTCCGGAAGTACCTTTGGATAGGTCTCGGGACGCTGAATCCGTAGACAGGCGGCATGCGTCAATCGGAGTCCGAACGAAAAAGTTATGGATCTAGGAAGGTTAGGGGTATATTGGTCATTTGTGTATAGAAGGGTAAAAGGGTAATTGTGAACAAGAGAGTAATTAAATGAGTTAATTGGCTGAATCAGCCATAAGAATGACTCAGGAGCTGCTTTTGGTGACAAGTGTCACTTGTTAATGATAATTAGTGGCACTTAGTTGCCTTTTGTATAATTAATTAATGAAATCAAACGATTGTTCATTATCCCTTGGTGTTAGTACAGTGTTCATATACAAAAACTGAGACCATGAGCTTTGATCGATCCCACCAGCAGCAGCCACAACCCAATTGAGAATTGAAGATTGAGAGAAGAAGAGAGAGGAAATGAGACGGTTAAGTAGGGACCTTGAACTCGACTGAAACCCAACATAAAACCCGAAAATACCTTTAAGGAAGCTAGGATCGAATTTGATGTTGTGCGTGTTTTTGAGTGCAATTGATGTTACATTTAGCCTTCTGGGATTGCTACGAGTCGAACCAGATGAAGAACAAAGGAAATTGGGGTCAATTGGCCATAGAACAGAGAGGATGATGTTTCAGGATTTTCGAACTTGAGTCGAGGCAATTGAGACATGGAACCATGAAATTGATCAGAGGAATATGTTTATAAGGACCCAACGATGCTTCCTGATGCATCAATTGAAGGAAAACATGGAGAATTGATGACGATTGGATGATGAACAGCAACTGAAGATGTTTCGATGTTCAACCTTAAATCGTATGGATTCAGGTAAGGTTTGATGTTATTGACTTCACAGAACCCTAATTCAGTCTACAACGATGCTAACGGACAATTGAATTGTAGAATTCGATGTCGAATTGAAGGAAATGGAGTCGGGTTAGCACGCGGGTCGAAGGCTCCGTTTACCAGGTAAACGGGTGAGGATGGAGACTGTTCACGGCACTGTAGCAGGCGCGTGGCACCCACGCGCAGCCGCTTGTGACGGCGCATGGGGGCGCGTGAGGGGGAATCCCGAGGTGTGTTCAATACAAAACTTGTCCTATTTAATGTAACAAACATTTTTGGTTTTGGTTGCGAGTCGATCGGACACCGTCTCGATTATGTTTCGAGGGTCTGACGGTTTATGTTATATTTTAAATTAATATTAAATTCCCGAAAAATTATGAGAAATTAGTAGGATGTAAATTGAGTCCTTAGTGACCCTGAGTAATGATTGTGGACAGGATTCAGGATGCCTGGCAAGTGTCGGAAATTACGGAAACGCGTGCAGCGCGGGAAACGAGCAGTTGGACAGTGTGTGAGTGGACGTTTGTTTTATAAATTGATAGGCATGCATAGTTAAATGTTTTACATGATTGATTGCAATGATTTAGCTTGCAATGATGTCTTGATGATGTGACATGCTTATGTGTGATTTAATGAATATTTTAATCGGACTTTCTGGCACGTTTTTTGAGAAAATGCGCAAATGGTATTTTAGGATAGGCCCGGAGTTAAAAAGGTTTTCAAAAGAGTATTTTGACTTAATTGGTGAGTCAGGGATGATTTCTGGATTATTCCAATGTTTTCGATTGATTTTACAGATTTACGTATAACTGATATTTGGGCTTGAGTCCCGGTTGGTAATGATTTTGACTTGGTTTGAAGTCAAGGAGTTGATTGAGATATTTTGGGATAAGATCCCCGGATGATTTTCATTTTGATTGTGAGTACCCAGACGGTCGAAGCTAGGGGAGTTCCCAGACGACCGAAGCTCGGGGATATGATATGATTGTGACTGTTCCCAGGCAGCCGAAGCTAGGGGTGTTCCCAGACGGCTGATACTTGGGGGTGATATATGTTCCCAGATAGCGGAAGCTTGGGGTGTTCCCAGACGGCTGATGCTTGGGGTTATGGCCTACGCGTAGTGCGAATGTGGTTATACGGTGGTTTGTACATTTGTGAATGGTGCGGATTGCTTGATGAATTGTGTGATCGATTGGTTGTGATTACGTACAGATATTGTGTACGAGTTCTAGTATGTGTGGCCAGGTGCTTATGTTTTCGTATGTTTGGCATGAGAGCCAGGAATTGGATTTGTTATGTGATTTGGCTGGAAGGCCAGTGATTGTTGTTCACGTGTTTTTCCCTATGCATGCAGGTTTGATAAACTGGAGGGTAAATGATGTCTTTTAACATATGTTTTAACGAATATATTTTGTCCGCTCACACTTTTTTGTTTTTGATGACCCTCCAGGTCGTGGCACAACGTTCGGGGCTGATCACGAGGCGGAGGCATGAGCGGAAAGCAGTACAGTTATCCCTTGTCTGATAGGTGCTGAAGGATAGTTTCGGGACTTCAGTTGACTTATCAGACGGGAGCAGGACCTAACACGATTATCGAGGTCCTGTTGGGACGGGTCCTCTCACACACACACACACACACACACACATACACACACACACACACACACACACACACACACACACACACACACACACACACACACACACACACACACACACACACACACACACACACACACACACACACACACACACACACACACACACACACACACACACACACACACACACACACACACACACACACACACACACACACACACACACACACACACACACACCGAGAATTAGATAGAGATCGCAGATCACTTGATCAAAAATCAATGGAACAGTAACTTGTGCACACCAGGTGTTTGTGAAAATGTCTGTTTCTCTTCCTCTAGAAATCCAGAATCCTTTCTCTGATTTCTTGCTCTAATTTGTCATTCAATTCATTTAGAAAGTGTGTACAATCATATACCCTAACTCTCACTCAGCACATATGGGCAGGCATGACATATTTCAGCCTATCCCTAGTTGCCACTTGTCTAAAACCAATTAGAGAGAACTTTTTTGTGAGTTAAGTAACTCACACACTCTTTCACAATTCTGTTATCTCCTTTACAGCTCATCATTTGACACACTCACATCTTCTCACACACTTACACACACAAACTAGCCGTAGATATTTGAATTAACTAGCCGTAGGAACTAAATCTTGAAATCTGTTGTGCAGCTTAAACACCAACAATCCTGTCCTTGACTTGGCGGCCTTAGTGGTGTTAATTGTAGCGTGTTTTTAGTAAGCTTGATTTAGTTTGCCTCAGGTGCAAAATAATGTTGATTGAATCAATATGACAAAGTTAGTTCAGGTCCTACATTTTGGGGAAGTGGATGAGTTTTGTTCTCCACTAAGTAATCATGTTTTATTTGAGCCGTAAAAGGCTGTGTGTGTTTTAGAGTTTGAAGTGTTTTAGGACTCTCTTCTTTCTATAGGGGTTTTTCTACTTGTTCTTACTATATCGGCCCAGACCGAGCTTGAAGCCCATACTAACTACAGGCCCAGCCCATTGCCGAAATAGCACCAGTTCGGACCAATCTTGGAGGCCCAGCCCTCTACCTGGCTCCGCGTGTCGGCCTAGACCGACCTAGAGGCCCAGCCCTCTTCCAGCACCATGCCACCGGCCGATTCCAGGGGACCAGCTCCTGTCGGTCGGTGCGTTGGCCCAGACCGACCGGTCGGCCTAGTACCACCGCCTAGCACAAGCCCAAGGGGTCCAGGCCCACTCACGCGAACAAGTCCTAGTCGGGTCTGGATGGCACCTCCACTTGTTAGTCCCATAGAAAATTGACATTTGTCCCACATCGGGAAAATACAAATATTATATTCGACGCACTCATACAAAAGGGGTCCAATTGTCGTACAAATGTAACTAAGAAATTTACTGTTCACTAATACTTTTACAGTATACTTTCCGCCACCCTCTAAACCTTAGACCGACAACTAACTTGGGCGTCGGAGTACCTTTGGGCCGGTACCACACCGGTGCCTATACTCTGACCGACCGACCAGTTTCCTTCCTTTTTAGGTTCACACAGGGCAAGTGGCAGAGCAGCATCCACTCCCTAAGTTGGCACATTTTGTGCATCAACACTACTGATCAATGGATCCATTGGACCTGGATTTCCGAATAGATCATATTGTTGCTGAGAGAGGGGGGGGGGGGGGGGGGGGGGGTTCTGACCATGCCATGCTTGCACTTAATACTTCCCCTAAATATTTTCAGAAGCGGCGCTAGTTTGTATATGACCCAAGGTGGGGGTTTGCTCCAGGGTGTACTGACATAGTGTGGGAGGTATGGAGGCAGACCCCTTTTGGAGTTGGTGCTGCCTCCATTGAGGGGCAGCTTAGTGGGGTGAGGAAGGGTATGTTGACCTAGAGGAAGAAAAATGCCTCTAACGCCTAATTGTAGATAGGTGTGCTCCAAGAAGAGTTGAAGACTACCTTGTAGCAATCTGGTTTTGAGGGAACTTGGGTTGGGAAGTTGGAAGCAGATCTCAAACAATCCCTCGTAAATGAGGAAGTTCACTAGAAGCTGAAGTCCAGGTTGCACTGGTTGAATGAAAGGGATAAGAATACTATATTTTCCATGCGAAGATAGTTAAACGACGATGCCAAAATCGCCTTTTGGGTATCCATGATCAGGGCGTGTTGGACTGGGGAGTTAGAGGAACTCTGTGTAATAGTTGTCACTTACTTCCAGACTATGTTTACAGCTACCCCCTATTCTTAGGACACAACGGTTAGTAACTGCATTCCTTGTTATCTTTCGGAAAGAGATAATAATAGTTTAACTTGCCAGGTTAAGGATGAGGAGTTTCGTCAGGCTATGTTCTCAATGCACCCTACAAAATCTCCAGGTTCATATGGGTTTACAACTCCTTTTTTTCACAAGTATTAGGGGATTATTGATGCATATATTATTGCTTTTTTCAAGGGTTACTTTGATATGGGCCAATTGGGAGGGCGGTACAATCACAAAAATATTGCTTTCATTCCAAAGGTTCCCAATCATACTCATCTTCATTACTTGCAGCCTATTTCTTTATGCAATGTTATGTAGAAGCTTATTTCTAAGATAATCATCATTCGATTAAAGAAAGTTCTAGTTAAGCTCATTAGCCCTATTCAGTCTGCTTTTGTCAAGGGTAAGCATATATCTGATAATATTTTAGTGGTTCATAAGGTATTGCATACTTTGAAAAATAAGAGGGGGTGGAAGAGGAAAATATGCTTTTTAAATTGGATATGGCAAAATTCTATGATCCCGTTGAGCAGGGATTCTTATAGGCTGTGATGAGACAATTTGGGTTTGCTGAGAAATTCATCCAGTGGGTGATGGGGTGTGTCACTTCTGCGATCTATAGTGTTTTGGTAAATAGGGAGCCTTCAGGGTTTCTACCGCCATCCAGGGGTATATGGCAAGGTGACCCGTTATCTCATTTCTTGTTTGTCATGTGTACTGAGGGTATCTTAGCCTTCGTTCGATGGTGTGAAGAAGCGGGACTGCTCTAAGGTATCCGACTTGTGCCTAATGGTATTAATCTTACTCATCTCATGTTTTCTGACGATTCGATCTTTATGTACAAGGATACCCATGAGGAAGCTGGTTGTGTTAAGAAGATTCTAGACACATATGCTACTGAGTTGGGCTAGCTTATAAATTTTGAGAAAAGTGCAGTTCTTTTCAATGGTGATGTCCCTTCTGCTACTAGGGATTCGTTGTCTGGTCTACTTGGGATACAATGTAATGAAGGGTTTGGGAAGTATTTGGGACTGATGTCAAACTTTGGTATCTCTAAGAAGATGTTTGAGGACATACGTCTCCATATTAAGGGTCATATCCAAGGGTGAGCAGTTCTTATCTCATACGGGTAAGGAAGTACTTCTAAAATTTGTTGCTATGGCTATGCGTATTTATTCCATGTCCTACTTCCTACTTTCAATGGCTGTGTGTCAGGATATCACTAGGATTATGGCGGTTTTTTGGTGGGGCAATACAGTACAGGGGTTCTGACAGGACCCATCCCAATCCCCCCGGGATTACCTTGGAATGTGCCCTGCTCCCGTCCAACAAGGGGTGTCAGACAAGGGATAACCAAGAGCTACTGCCCAACGGGGCATCCAGAATGCGCAAGGATCGATGGAGGAGGTGTGCAATGTCCCAGTCTCAGCAGCAATCGCATCCGTAGTCAACCTGAAGGGCATTAAAACCAAAAGCTGTGAGTGGACAAAAACCAATAAGTTTACCCAAATACATTTATAAGACATTTATGCCCTCCAATAAAAACGTATGCATGCCACCAAAACCAGTAACCAAAACGTTTGCTCAACCGAGCCCTTAGGGCCTTAGCCCAAAAACCGTTAACCAAAAACCAAGTGTGGGAACTCAGCCCAAAACCGTGGAATACCACCACCATACATATTAAAACCATGTGGGTCACCACCCACGACCATAAATGAACATCAATCCATAAATCCAAAACCATTTAGGGTCCCTGACCCGACATACCATTTCATAACCAATAATCCATTTTTACCACATAACACATATCCAACCAATAAGCCATTTTATTCATTAATCCATATTTTACCATTACCATCACCAGCATCCCAGATGCTTAGCGTCCCAGACGCTAGACGTCCCTGACGTCATATCTCACGGTTTCATAAGCTACGCGTGCTGCCCGGGGTCTCTCCGGGTCCATATATCTGACATCCCTGATGTCTGACGTCCCTGACGTCAATCATAGCAATCCTGCTCCTGAGTCATCATACGGTCCGGCTGCTCCGTATAATGACCCCTCGCAGGCAATGCACCGTGACTTCCCCAGTGTCCCAAACATCTGGAGGAGACCATCATATATCCTTGTGTCCAGATGGTATATGGAAAACAGTTTTATTAAATCCTTTTATCACATTATTACCATTGGGCCCTGCCCGAAATTTCCATAAAACCACATAATTCCATTTAGGGTCCTTGACCCAAAATCACAATTATTAAATATAGGGTCCCTGACCCAAAATCACATTTATTATCTAACTGGGCGTCATGCCCGATTTTATGACCCACTGGGCCCACGACCCGATTTGTAAACCAACTGGGCCCGCAGCCCGACTTATAAACCCACTGGGCCCACGGCCCGAATTCGTAAATCAACTGGGCCCCTGGCCCGATAACATAACTCAAATGGGTCTCAGCCCGATTTCATACCAACTGGGCCCCTGGCCTGATTTCATTAACCAACTGGGCCCCCAGCCCGATTTCAAATGGACTCCAAGTCCGAAATTTCCAACATAATTGGGCCTCAAGCCCGAGTTCATATTTTCAATTTCAAAACCATTTCATCATATTATATCCAAATCATAAATATGGAAAATCCATGTAAAACCGGAAACCTCGATTTACGTGCAAGCACGTAAATCGCCTCGAAATACGTGAAACCGTACAATTTACCAACAGCCAAATCAACATCACACAATCACAACCATAATCCATATAAAACTTTTAAGCATGCATAGAATTCATAAAACCAAAGTCCACTCACAGACCGTTTAAACCGTGTGCCTCGATACGCGTGCCACCGGCCCTCCTGGGCCACACCACTATCACCGGGACTCCCAATCCTGTCCAAATCACATTAGAGGGTTACTAACCTTATCATTAACATCCTATCAAAGTCCCGTAATTTTCCCAAATTTTTACTTATTTTTATACTTAATTTAAAACCTTCGAACATCCCGAACAATATCGAGACGGTGTCCGATCGACACGAAACCAATTCCAAAATGTCCGTTACATTAAATAGGGCAGAAGTCATGTTGACCTCACCTCGAGATTCGTGCCCACGCGCCGCCACGCGCCGCTGTGAGTGGCTGCGCGTGAAACCCACACGCCTGCTACAGTGTCACCAGCCCAACCCGTTTGTCTGGTAAACGGGTCCAATTCACCCGCAACACAACCCGGTTCCAATCCTGTCAATTCGATCCTAATTCCTTCAATTGATCATTCCATTAGCTTCGTTTTAAGTCCAATTATAAGTCTGTAACATCAATTACGCGAACACTTACCCAGATTCTATCGATTCCACGATGAACACGAAGAACACTCCGGTCACTGTTCAATCATGGGATTCCTTCAATCTCGATCGATTTCCCTAAATTGGTTCAACCAGAAGCATCAGTGGACCACGAGGAACAATTCCCCCACATTAATTTCGTCGTTTGATCAGTAAATGATCACAACTCAAGTACGAACACCGTCCACTGTGCAACCATGGAGTTTCAACGATCTCAGCCGGTTTCCTTCAATTGATGATCCCAGAAGCATCGTGGGATCATGAGGAGTCATTTCCCCACAACAATTGAGTCAATCACAGCCCCAAACTCCACGACTCAGCCTCGATTTCTTCCTCTGTCACCAAGCTCGATTAGAGCCAAAACGGCACCAATCCTTCTCGTTTTTGATGTGGATAGACTCGTCACAACCTCAGGAAGATGTTTGTAACCTCCAATTCGATCATCACAGCCCAATTCCTTCAATTCGAATTTTCCCTCTCATTTTCCCGAAATCAAAAATCCAAAATTCAACACTCTCACAACCCCTCGTGTTTCCCCGTTAATTCCCTCATCTTAGTCTCCCATTTTCTCACAAGAACAGCAGAAGAAGGGAGCCAATTCTCCCTAATCCGAATCCCACATTTTGTGCACGGTTTAGGAACAAAGAGGAGAAAATTAGGGGAAATGGTGGATTAGATGATGATGATGTAGTAATGATGATGTTTGGAGGGAAACAAGGAGCTGGAAACAAGGGATGGGTGACACTTGTCACTCATCCAGGTGTGTAGGGTCAACGGTCACTATTCATTATTATATTATTATTTTAATCCCGGCCTCGGTTCGTTAGTTCGTTTCCTTGACCATAACGTCGTCGTCGGATCTCCGATTTCGGCATGCCGCCTGTCGTTGGATTCGTATCGACGATACCTACGTAACGGTCCTTGGCTCTCGCCCATCGGACCTCCCGGTCAGAAAGTCAACATTTGGCCCCTAATAAGCCAAATTACCAAAATGCCCCTCAACTTCTGAACACCATAACTTTCTCTACGAATGTCGGAATCGAACGTGCCACCTGTCTATGAACTCGTGACGTCCCGAACTACGCCACGGTCATCGGTCAAAGTCCATTTGACCGCTCCGATCAAAAAGTCAACATTTTGCCCACGACCAGGGGCAAAACGGTCATTTTGCACATTTTGTCCGATTTCGCCCTACTAACCACCGTTCAACCTCGCTAATCAAGATTAGTGACTAATCTAATCCCGGAATTCGGGACGGGTCGTTACAGGTTCACTGGGGTTCTTGGGATGAACTCACCCAGCATAAGTGGGAGAAAGGCTAGGGTTTTAAGGACCTGAGGTGCTTTAATGTGCTAATGTTGGCTAAGATAAGTTGCAGAGTCCTGAACTGACCTGAATCATTGTTGGCATAAACACTGGGGGGAAGTATTTTCCCGATAGCCATATCCTAAGGGCAAAGGCAGTGCGGGGAAGTTCATGGGGTTGGAAGGGGATCCTCCAGGGTCTACAAGTTCATAATGCGGGGATTAGGTGACGAATTGGAGATGGGAAACATGTTTAGACCTTGACCGATCTGTGGTTACCCTCATGGCGACCCCCTTCCTCCCTCTGTCTCGATATCCTTTCTTGCCCCCCCCCCCCCCCTCCCCTCTCCCTAGGATTTCAGATCTATTGGAGAATAGAGGCATGTGTTGGGTCCACATCATTTAATCAAGAGAAGGCTCGTTGTATCCTAGCCATACCGCTTAGCTACATGAGTTGTCTAGATCGATATCTAGCATAATAGCACTTGTTTTGTTGAAGAATATGGAATTTAAGAAGAAGCAAAAGTCTGGGGAGTCTAGTTGCTCGAATCAACATAGGGATATTTGGGAATCCATTTGGAAGGTAATGGTACCTCCAAAGCTGCAAATGTTCATGTGGCGGTGTTGTTAGGAATACCTGGAAGTACATGTGAACCTGGTAAAACGTCGTATTTTGTTTGATACGCTATGCCCCCAGTCTGGTAAAGTTGAGGAATCTAAGGTACATTTGTTTTTTCAATGCAAGTTTGCTTAATTATTCTAGTTTGGTTTGCAAATTGATGTTTGTTGCTTGGAAGGTGGAGATTTTGAGTGGTATTGGCGTTGATAGGACCCGTCCCAAATCCCCTGAGATTATCGCGGGACGTGTCTGCTCCCGTCTGACACGAAGTGTCAAACAAGGGATAATTCCAACCTTAGCACAAACGGGGCTTCTAGAGTGCGCCAGGATCGGAGGAGAAGTGTTGTCTCGGTTTCTGCTACAGCTCGTATTTGTGATCAACCTGAAGGACATTAAAACCATGGAAAACTGTGAGTGGACGAAACAACAGTTAATAAAATTCATTTTACGCAAAGACATTTATGCCCTTCACTAAAAAGCATGCATGCATTTGAAAACCAGTTAATTCAATCATTCTTCAAATCATCAAATCAAAATTAATAAAACTATTTCTCAATCAAAACCATTTCCTTCCTTAAATCATCAGGGCCTTAGCCCAAAATCGTAAAACAAAGTATATGGGAACTCATCCCAAAACCAATCATGTGGGAATTCAGCCAAAACCAATCAAGTGGGAACTCAACCCAAATCCAATACACGTGGGTCTCAGCCCAAATCCAATGCACGTGGGTTTTAGCCCAAAACCAATCCTCGGCATCCCTGATACCTGACATCCCAGATGTCACAATCAATACCGTCATGGTTCCAAGTTACGCGTGCTACTCAGGGTCTCAATCCTAAAGCTCCCTAGGGTCCACCCAGGTCAATGACTCGCAGATCAATGACGCTCCCTGGGGGGAGGTTTTAACCTCTGGCAATCCTGCTCCTGAGTTACTACATGGACCGGTCGCTTCGTACAATGACCCCTCCGTGCAATGCTCTGTGATTACTCCAGGATACTACGAGACGTTTATAGGAGACAACCCGCCACTCTAGGATACTACGGGACGTCTGGAGGGCAACCGTTCGTGAGGATGGTATATATGGAAAACCATTTCATAAATCGTCCCAAATCGTTCAAAGGGCTATACCCGGGGTTTCCATAAAACCATCATAATCCACAAATGAGTCTTGTGCCCGAAGTATAACTTTCATAAATCATTTCCACAAATCCAATTTCCAAATTCAAGAGGCTCTGCCTGAAATTCCATTTCATAAACTAACTGGGCCTCAAGTCCGATCATGTAAACCAACTAGGCCCCCGACCCGATGCCTTATTAAATCAAATGAACTCCAAGTCCGATAGTTTCCAATTCAAATGGGTCTCATGCCCGATTCCATCTTTCAAAATCCAAAACCATTCCATCAAATCATCATAGAAATACCAACACGTATAAGCACAGTATAAAATTATAACTCTCGAAATACGTGCAAATACGTAAATCATAAATACCAAAATCATATGCACTTAAGGCATCTCAAATCATCGATATAAAACATATAAAACAGTTATGCATGCATCAATTTAGAAAACAAGGTCCACTCACAGACCGTTCATGATGCGCCTCGATACGCGCGCCATAAGCCTCTCTGAGCTAATCACCATCTCCGAGACTCCTAGACCTATCCAAATCATACTAGAGGGTTACTAACTACTTTAATAACCTCTCATTAAAGCTCCCTAATTTTTCGGGATTTAAACATATTTTAAACTCGAGTCTAAACCTTCAGACATCCCGAACTATATCGAAAACAACGTCTGATCGTCTCAAGACTTGTCCCAAAATGTTCGTTACATCGAAAGGATGATTTCACATGTTGAAAACTTCCCCAAAAAGTGCCCCACGTGTCACCCAAAGGCTCTGCGTGTGAAGCTCATGCGTTGGGGAACAGTCATCTTCAACCTCAGGTGAACCCGGTCTAGACCAGTTCACCTGGTTTTCGATCCAATCAAACCGGCGTGACCGGTTCAGGCCCATAACTCACCCATTTTTTATCTGTTTTCCATCCTTTCAATTCCTACACCCTTTGTCTTTTCATTTCCTATCATACTACGGTCTCAAAACATACAAAAGAGGCAAGAAATTCCTCCCCGATCGAAGAACACACGGCCAATTTTTGGTCGTCTTTCTAGAGCCGTCCAACCATCCAAATTCCATTCTTCCAATCCCCACAAGTGACAGGACCCATCTCAATCCCCCCGGGATTACTGTGGAATGTGCCCTGCTCCCGTCCAACAAGGGGTGTCAGACAAGGGATAACCAAGAGCACTGCCCAACGGGGCATCCAGAGTGCGCAAGGATCAATGGAGGAGGTGTGCAATGTCCCAGTCTCTGCTACAATCGCATCCGTAATCAACCTGAAGGGCATTAAAACCAAAAGCTGTGAGTGGACAAAAACCAATAAGTTTATCAAATACATTTATAAGACATTTATGCCCTCCAATAAAAACGTATGCATGCCACGAAAACCAGTAACCAAACGTTTGCTCAACCGAGCCATTAGGGCCTTAGCCCAAAAACCGTTAACCAAAAACCAAGTGTGGGAACTCTGCCCAAAACAGTGGAATACCACAACCATACATAAACAACCATGTGGGCCACCGCCCAAAGCCATAAATATAAATCCAAAAATCCAAAACCATTTAGGGTCCCCGACCCGACATACCATTTCTTAACCAATAATCCATTTTTACCACATAACACATATCCAACCGAAAAACCATTTCATAGATTCATTAATCCATATTTTACCATTACCATCACCAGCATCCCAGATGCTTAGCGTCCCAGACGCTAGAGGTCCCTGACGTCATATCTCACGGTTTAATAAGCTACGCGTGCTGGCCGGGGTCTCTCCGGGTCCATATATCTGACATTCCTGATGTCTGACGTCCCTGACGTCAATCATAGCAATCCTGCTCCTGAGTCATCATACGGTCCGGCTGCTCCGTACGATGACCCCTCGCAGGCAATGCACCGTGACTTCCTCAGTGTCCCAGACATCTGGAGGAGACCATCATATATCCTTGTATCCAGATGGTATATGGAAAACAGTTTTATTAAATCCTTTTATCACATCATTACAATGGGCCCTGCCCGAAATTTCCATAAAACCACGTAATTCCATTTAGGGTCCCTGACCCAAAATCACAATTATTAAACATAGGGTCCCTGACCCGAAATCACATTTATAATCCAACTGGGCCTCATGCCCGATTTTATGAACCGCTAGGCCCACGACCCGATTTGTAAACCAACTGGGCCCGCAGCCCGATTTATAAACCCACTGGGCCCACGGCCCGAATTCGTAAATCAACTGGGCCCCTGGCCCGATAACATGACTCAAATGGGTCTCAGCCCGATTTCATATCAACTGGGCGCCTGGCCCGATTTCATTAACCAACTGGCCCCCGGCCCGATTCTCAAATGGACCCCAAGTCTGAAATTTCCAAAACAGTGGGCCCTCAAGCCCGAGTTTATATTCCAATTTCAAAACCATTTCATCATATTATATCCAAGTCATAAATATGGAAAATCCATGTAAAACCGGAAAACCTCGATTTACGTGCAATCACGTAAATCGCCTCGAAATACGTGAAACCGTACAATTTACCAACAACCAAATCAACATCATACAATCACAACCATAATCCATATAAAAAATTTAAGCATGCATAGAATTTATAAAACCAAAGTCCACTCACAGACTGTTTTAACGGTATGCCTCGATACGCGTGCCACCGGCCCTCCCGGGCCACACCACTATCACCGGGACTCCCAATCCTGTCCAAATCACATTAGAGGGTCACTATCCTCATCATTAACATCCTATCAAAGTCCCGTAATTTTTACGAATTTTTAATTATTTTTAAACTTGATTTAAAACCCTTCGACATCCCGAACAATATCGAGACGGTGTCCGATCGACACGAAACCAATTCCAAAATGTCTGTTACATTAAATAGGACAGAAGTCATGTTGACCTCACCTCGAGATTCGTGCCCACGCGCCGTCACGCCCCACCGTGAGTGGCTGCGCGTGAAACCCACGCGCCTGCTACAAGTGTCACCAGCCTAACCCGTATCTCTGATAAACGGGTCCAATTAACCCGCGAGATGACCCGGTTCAATGTCCATCAATTCAGCCTTAATTCCTTCAATTAATCATTCAGTTAGTTTCTTTCTTAGTTCAATTACAGGTCTGTAACATCAATTACACGATCACTTACCCGAAATTCCCACGATTCGATGATGAACACCAAGAACACTCGAACACTGTTCATTCATGGAATTCCTTCAATGGCTGCAGGTTTCTTCCAATTGATGCATTCAGAAGCATCACTAGACCATGAGAGACAGTTCCCCTTCATCAATTGCATCAATCGAAGCCCCAAACGCCACGACTCAAGCTCGATAGCCGTACACTGTGCAACCATGGAAGCCTGCCAATCACAACCGTTTTCTTTCAATTGATCCTTCCAGAAGCATCGTGGGATCCTCAGGAACATAATCCCCAGCTCAATTTCATCCATCGAAGCCTCCAATTCCTCGACTCAACCTCGAATTTCCTCCTCTGTCACCAAGTGTGTTCAGAGCCAAAACGTTGCCAATTCTTCATGTTTTTTATGTGGATCGACTCGTACTGATCTCAGGAAGCTAACTCGAGCTTCAATTCCACTCCTCACGGCTCAATTCGCAACAATTAAATTTTCCCCCCAAAATTTCTAAAATCCGAAACCCAGAATTCATCCCACTCACAACCCCTCGTGTTTCCCTTGTTATTCCAGTCATTCAATCTCTCATTTTTCTCTCAAGAACGGCAGAGAAAGGGAGCCAATTCTCCCAGTTCAATCCTCCCCCAAATTGTGCACGGTTTGAAGAAAATAAAGGAAAATGATGGAGAACATGATGATTAGGGGTGATGATGGTGTTGGGAGGGAAACATGGAGCTGGAAACAAGGGATGGGTGACACTTGTCACTCATCCGGATGTGCACAGTCATCGATTACTATTCATTATTATATTATTATTTTAATCCGAGCCTCAATTCGTAAATTCGTTTCCCTGACCATAACTTCGTCGTCGAATCTCCGATTTCGGCATGCCGCCTATCATTGGATTCGTATCGACGATACCTACGTAACGGTCCTTGGCCCTCGTCCATCGGACCTCCCGGTCAAAAAGTCAACATTTGACCCCAATTGACCAAAATTACCAAAATACCCCTCAACTTCCGAACATCATAACTTTCTCTACGAATGTCGGAATCGAACGTGCCACCTGTCTATGAACTCGTGACGTCCCGAACCACGTCACGGTCATCGGTCAAAGTCCATTTGACCGCCCGATCAAAAAGTCAACATTTTGCCCACGATCAGGGGCAAAACGGTCATTTTGCACATTTTGTCTGATTCCACCCTACTAACCACCGTTCAACCTCACTAATCAAGATTAGTGACTAATCTAATCCCAGAATTCGGGACGGGTCGTTACAACAAGCTCGACCATGTCTCAGAAATAAGACCCAAACGTTAAAACCAACCCTCAAACGTTCAAACACAAAATTGAAATTTCGAAGGCTACAAGTTTTGGGTTTACCTGTTTCCCGCGACTCCTCCGCCATCCACGACGTCGCATCCTCATCTCTCACCGTGTCCCAGCTCCTCAGTCACTCTCTATCTCTCTCTCTTAGATCGAAACCAGGTGAGGGGAAGGGATTAGGGTAGTGGTTCGATAGGGTTTCGGGTTGGCACGATCGAATGAACAAATTAGGGTGAAAGGGTGGGTGCATGTATCTGTGTAATGGGAGAAATGGATGAGTGACACTTGTCACTCATCCATTGGGCCATAACAAAATATATGGGCCTACTTCCAGACAAAAGTACACTCGTCTCGTAAAACGTGCAATAGTTCCTCGGAACTTCCGTGAACCATAACTTCCCTGTCGAACGTCCGATTTCGACGTGCCGCCTATCTACGGACTCGTATTAACTCGATCTATGCAACGGTCCTCGATCCTCATGCATTGGATCTCCCGGATGAAAAATCAACTTTTTGCCCTCGTTCAAGGGTAAAATCGTAATTTCGCCCTGAACGTCCGATAACTCTCGATTAATCTTCGATTAGCCTTATTAATCCATAATTAATTCTTAATTAATCCCAAGATTTTGGGACGGGTCGTTACAGGCGTGCTCTAGTACAACATGGTTCTTTGATTGACAGCCGTGAGGGGGCTATGCAGTCCTTGATTTTTGAGTTATGGCGGTTATGAAAGTGTTGAAATCAGGGATACTACAACGATATTGCTATTATGCCTAGTTACGAAGTTCGGTTGATGGTGGAATCATTGACTGAATTACGAATGGTTATGGCTAACCATCCTCTCCTTATCCAGGAGGTACCACATTATGATGTGATTAGACGGGCTACTTCATTTTTGCGGCGGCCTCCGGAAGGTTTTGTGAAGGTGAACTGTAATGGGGCTTTCTCTTCAGTGGACGGCAAAGGTGCCTATGATTGGGGTTGTAGATCCAGCATGGGGGAATTCATTGTAGTGGGAGGTGAGGGGGTTTCTATTGTGCTAGTCCTCTACAGACAAAAGTCTATTCTCTGCGCGCTGCAATGATTACATGTGTAGAGTATGATTGTAAAAAGGTAATCCTTGAGACAAATTCATAGGTTCTAGTGAAGTACGTTACTATTAGTTGTGATGTGGAGGTAACCATTGAAGATGTTATTCATGATATCTTAGAGTTTCTATTCATGATATCTTAGGGTTGCAGTCTCTCTTTGAGATTATTCAGATCAGGTACACTTTTTATAAGTATAACACTACAACACATCTTGTTGCAATATTTTGTAAGCGGTCTAAGCGTTGTTTAAGATGGGAAGGCTTTGAGTCCTTATAGTTTTTTTTTTATGTTTTAGTTAAAGATATAAATATTTTTGTTCGTCTTAATCAATGAAGGTTGAATTCTTTTGTCAAAAAAAATAAAGTTCTTTCATTCCAAATCAATACAAATTATGCTATTTTACCAAGAAAAATCCAAAGAAGCATTATATTAACAACAAAAATCCGCATGGTGATATTTCGGTTAATTCATAAGATTGGACCGATTGGTTCACTAAGTATCGTTCATAAGATTTATACATTTGTGTGTCTTCGCCTGAAAGATTCGCACGAGTGCAAGAGCCTTACCCAAGATAGGAAGATCCAACGGTCAAGAGGTGGCCATCCATAATGAAGTGCCTTCCTCATTTGCCACGCGTAAAGAGTGTTTTACCCGCCAAGGGCATGACACGCAATCGCTGGGGAACGGCAGTGGGTCCATGGGAAATGGATATTTTCGTAATTTCGGATAAATAACTGCCCCTCATGGCCTCATCACATATAAATAGTGAGCGACTCTCATTGTTTGAAACCGTGGGCAGCGAGAGGGAGAAAGAGAGAGAGGTGAGAGAGAGAAGCGAGAGAGAGAGAGGTGTGAGAGTGGCGAGAGAGAAGCAGAAAATAGAAGGCGAAACTGGAGAAATACTCTTCAAATTTTCACAAAAAGCCCCCTGATCTTCTCAACATTTACGAATTGGCCTCAACTTTCTTTCGCGCTTTCGCTCGAATTGATCTGAATGAGCCATTTAGGGTTGAAGTCCGTGGTCTACCACGGCGAGATGTGTTTGGGGGAGCTGGATGTTATTCCGGTGAAGGACCAGAATTTCCAGTTCCCTAAAAATGAGATTCGAATCCACCACATATCCCAACAGAGTGAACGATGTCCTCCCCTTTCAATTCTTCAAACGATTTCGTCATTTTCGGTTCGGTGCAAGCTCGAATCTAGCTTCCCTGTGGAACAGCCCCATTTGAAACATCTTCACGGCTTCTGCTTCTTCGAGCTCAAGGTCCCACTCATTTGCTTTGATTTTTTATGTTTACTTTGTTCATATCAATTTTTAGATTTGCGTTTTCCGTATGGTACGCAAGAAAATGTACCAGCAGCATAGGAATAATAATCGCAAGTTCTTGTATGTGAATTAATTGGCTAACCTTTAGTTAACTGACACAGTGAAGTTAGCTCAGTTAAGATCTTTATCGACAGCGAATATGATCCATATTTTCTATTTAACTCTCTTGGCAATCAGACAAAGTGTGAGTAACAGTTAATTTGGTTTCGTTACAGACTGCGGTTGTATTGGTTGGTGATGAAGAGATTCACTTGGTGGCAATGCCGAGTAAGGAGAAAAAGTTTCCATGCTTTTGGTGCTATTCAGTTCCTGTAGGTCTGTACAGTGCTTCTCTAGCAATGCTGAATCTGAGGTGTCTTTCAATTGTGTTTGATCTTGATGAGACACTGATTGTTGCCAACACAATGAAATTATTTGACGATAGAATTGAGGCTTTACGAAGCTGGATTGCCCGCGAGGCTGACGGGGTGCGAATAGCCGGAATGTCTGCTGAAATGAGGCGGTACATAGATGATCGGTGGCTGTTGAAGCAATACATAGATAATGATTGTGTGGTGGATAATGGTAAGGTCTATAAGGTTCAACTGGAGGAGGTTCCTCCGCTGTCTGATAACCATGAGAAAATTGTTCGGCCTATCATTAGATTGCCAGAGAAAAACATTGTGCTCACTCGCATCAATCCTGAGGTTTGGAAGATCTTCTATTCATGATTTTATGTTAGTGTATTTATTTATGTTCGCCCTTTTGGATTGCTAAGTGTTGCAGCTTAAAATGATGAAAAGCATTTCATTATTGAAGATTAGATATGGGTGCATTGGGACAAAAATGTAGCAATGTGGTTAAGATGCATTCAATATCTTGATTAATTTCTGTAAGAATTAGTGCATTATCATGCATAAATCATAACTAGTATTTGTGACCCCCAGAAAATAAAAAAAACGTGAAAAAGTGTGAGATGAACATTATGTTCTTAAGGCTAGATAGTTCAGGTGCATGCTAAGGCTATTGTATAGTACTTTTTGCACAAATGAGTTCCAAGTTTTGCATTTGGGTGGGCCTAATTGGTTGTCTGAAGCATGCTGTTTATTCCAACCATTTTTCTATTGAAAATTGTGAATCATTTGGTACATTAGGTGATACTTTATTTCCGCCTTGAGTTTCTCACATCTTATTTGGATTAGTCAGGAAGATGTTGGAGAAATTATCTAACAATAAAATAGAATTAGAATAAGTAGTCAATCTTATCATAGTAGCTGCATTTAGTTAGAATATTCTTGATCCCAGTGTGCAAAAAAGACTACAATATGCTGTCATTTTCTTAATGCAGATTCGTGATACCAGTGTGCTTGTGAGATTACGGCCTGCATGGGAAGATTTGAGAAGTTATTTAACTGCAAAAGGACGCAAGCGTTTTGAAGTTTACGTATGTACCATGGCTGAAAGGGATTATGCCTTAGAAATGTGGAGGCTTCTTGACCCAGAAGCACATCTAATAGATGCAAAGCAACTTCTAGACCGTGTTGTTTGTGTCAAAACAGGTTAGCATCCAAACGTGACGGTAATATGGTATCTCAGTTCGCATTTGATCTTGATGCATGCCTAGTGCGTTGGGCTATGTGATAAGTGAAAGTTATTCTGCCGTTGTCAATAAACTCTGGGGGTTTTTCTCTCTATTGTCATAAATTATCAGTATCTTTGGGAATTAACAATAAGAAATGGAAGTTGACTAGAAGCTATTGCATAACTTAATTAATTTCTTTATCACATCAGTTCTAACCCTCTTGGAGCTTGACTTATCAGGCTCCAGGAAATCTTTACTCAATGTCTTTCAACATGGAGTGTGTCATCCAAAGATGGCAATGGTTATTGATGACCGTTTAAAGGTCTGGGAAGATAAGGATCAACCCCGAGTTCATGTAGTTCCAGCATTCACTCCTTATTATGCTCCTCAAGCAGAGGTACTAAATCTGTCTTCCTAATATTTCTTCTCGAAGAGAGCTTGTTTTTGTTTTGACAAGTCCTTTTCCTTCCCTTTTATTTTACTTTTGGTTTATTTAACAGACTACAAGTCCCATTGCTGTCCTCTGCGTGGCCAGAAACGTTGCATGCAATGTCAGAGGTTGTTTTTTCAAGTAAGATAGGTTAATGTTATGTGGTTAGTTTGATAATAATTTCTGTGAATTTTAAAGAATTGAGTTTGTAAGTGATATACTCATTTGCAATGCCATCTGTTTCCAGAGAGTTTGATGAGATTCTGATACAAAGAATTGCTGGAATTAACTATGAAGATGAGGTGAAAAGTTTACCTCCTGCTCCTGATGTTAGCAACTACTTGATGACCGAGGTATATGTAGTGAAAATTTGTGGTTCTTATCAATTGAATGAAAGTTGGCATCTATGTCTATTTCTGTATGTGATAATCTGGATGTTTCTAATGGCAGGATGCTGTTCCTGCAACAAATGGAAATGTTAATGCTTCAGCTGGTGATGGAATAACTCCCAGTGAAATTGGACGGAGAATATTTCAATCTGTAAGATTTTCCTCAATATGGCTTATGCTCTTTCATCTGATGTCAGTTTCTTAAGAGAATTGGGATGTCATGCGCAGGATTATTTTCTTGTTGACTTATGTTTATGTCTTGATGAAAGTTATAGTTTGTCACCTTTTGTACAATTATATTTTACAGGATGATAAGTTTGGTACAAACTCGGTAGCTCATATTGTGAAAGTTCACACCGAGTTTCTTGTTGACTTATGTTTATGTCTTTATGAAAGTTATAGTTTGTTCACCTTTTGTACAATTATATTTTATAGGATGATAAGTTTGGTACAAACTCGGTGTCTCATATTGTGAAAGTGCACACCGAGTTAAGATCTGACAACTCTCAGGCACCTGTTGCAACTCTTTCCAATGTCACTGGTGCAGTATCTTTGAGGCCGATCATGCCTTCTCAGAGTATGAGCAATCTCCTACTAGCTTTAGTATCTTGGTTTTATAAGTATTATGTGGTGTCATATTCCCTCTTTTATAATAATTTCTCTCCAATTATGCTGCAGGGCCTGGTTTACTTGGACCTCTTGTTAGACGAGACAGCTTTTCTGATCGTGACTATGAATCGAAGAGAGGACTCCTTGGTACAAATCCTGATCGTGACTATGAATCGAAGAGAGGACTCCTTGGTACAAATCCTGGTCTAGACGTATGGAATCAAAACTCTGCTGAGCCGCCACTTATATCTAGGGTACCTGTACAAATTCCAGCATCCTCAATCCAAGCACAAGGAGGGTGGTTGGTGGAGGATGACAGCAATAAAGAACATCCAAGTAGTCGACCTTCAGGGTTTGCTCAACAAGCTGACGCCGTAAAATCTGAAAAGCTGGTTCAGCAGAGTCCTTTTAGTCCTGCTGCACCAGGCTCTGTCCCCACTGGTCTGCTTTCACAGAAATCTGATGTGAAGAGGGAAGAGGTGTGTTCTGAATTTATTACAGAATTTCTTGCTGGTTTTGACAATGTTAATTAAGATGTCACTAAAAGCACTCTAAATATATCCCAGTTGTCAACATTTTCTCTATTTGCAGGTCATAGTAGATTTTCAAAAACTAAATCTTCCTTCTCCAAGCCAGCTTTCAGGTACGTTAATTTATACATGGTACATCAGATTGTATGTACAACAATTCAAGTTATTCGGATGATTTACATTTGAACATATCTTTTAAAGCCTAGTCATAGTTGTTGAGAACTTAAAATAGCAAGCTAGTGTGCTATATAATTGATCATAAGTTTTGTGTTGATCTACTTGATACCATCTTTACTCATTTTAAGGATATTATAGGATAATAAAGACAATCTTCTTTCAAGTCAAAGTAGCATGGTACACTCTTGGGGAAGATGAGTCTGGTTATATCCCCGTATTCATACTTGAGACAAGACAATAAGTAACTTATGAAAAAATTTTGTTGAACAAATGGAAGCCGCGACATGGCTTTGTAAGTCCTTTGAATGAGGTGTTAGTTGGTACATATGGCCGGCCCTTTGGGTGTCCCGGTGATACAAACCCCTATCACTTAAAAACCAACCCTTACAAAAGGAGGAAATATAATCGAATAATCTACCTTATTTTTGTCCTTCCCGTTGATTCCTTTTTTTCCTACAATCAAGCTGCACTTCCTTCTAACAAGTGGCTGAGAGTTAGCAAGCAACCTTGGCCTCTTAGCAGGAGGTCCGCTGCCCCTTTCCTGTCTGGTCTGGCCACGGTACAGCACCTGAACTCGAAGCTACGATCAGATCCAATCGAGCATTGCAAATTTGTCCTGTAGGTGGGACATTGATGGCCTTGGAATTTTTGAAGTCCTAAATATAGATATTTTAATTTATTATCCAACAATTCTAGATCAGTTTAAACTTTATGTTCAGTTGACTTTTTTTGGATTGGTCATTATCTTGTCAAGTAGTGTGAGTATTCTTTACTGAAATGCTCTGGTGTCTTACATGTTTCTACCTTTTAATTGAAACAAGGGATGCTTTTGAGATATAAAAGGAAAAAATAAAAAATAAAAAATAAAATTTAAAAGAAAACAATATCAAGAGTCCAAGGCTGATGTCTTACCACATTAGTGTAGATCACTGTTGTATTGTTTTAAGGCCGTGTTATTTATTCTTTGTGCATAATGATCCTTCTGCTCTTCTTTTTATGACTTCATTTTATGAACTTATAGTGAATTATCCGACGGGTTTTTGTTTGGGACAAAATTTGGAGGATTGGGAATGGATTAGAAGATAAGGACAAACCCTATAAATTGCGAGTGAATTATCTGCTCTTAATATTTCAAGGATTGGAAATTATAGGGTCGTGTCTTCTATTCAATGCTTCAGTTCAAAATTTTCATGAGATATATTTGTTTAATATCTTCCTCTGGAAATAACATTATTTATGTTTGATAATTGATTCCTATCCCTATATAACTTGGTTCTTTATGAGCAGAGGCTGGTGTATCCGAGAATAAGGCATCTTCTTTTATTAGAGAATCTCAAACAGAATCTGTAAAAGTGAACCTGTTACCATCCCCTTTTTCCATGCCAGTGCTGCTGGACATTGGACGTAAATGCGGCTCAAAGGTACAAATAGCTAGAGTTTTAACCCCCTCCTTCATTCGCCGGCGACCACCATCCCCCCCAAACCACCCCCCCCCCCCCCCCCCCCCCCACCTCCAACCGCACACGCACACACACACCACAAAAACACCAACCCCACAACTCCTCTCTCTCCCCCTTTTGATTTTGCCTTATGGTGTTCATGTTGTGGCCTATTTCACAGGTTGAGTTCAGGTCTGTTGTAAGTACCAGTAATGATTTGCAGTTTTCAGTTGAGGTCAGTAAAAACATCCTTTTTATATATATTCCTTTTTATTTTGCCTCTTTTACTGCTTCTGAACATCACGCTGTGTAGTGTCTTTTTATCTTTTATGACGATTTGGTAAGATGGTTCAACTATCACCACCGGATAATTTTAATTGAAAATGTCATCTTTAGGGGTGGTGTCTCTAAATAGAAGTTGTCCCTAACAGCTATAAATAAGAAGGAAGCAAATAAAAAATATCATTTTCTTGGTTGGGGGGATGAATGTATTAAACGCGGGAGTCATTTAAAGTCTCATTTCTAGTTTTTTTGGTTATACATTACATATGTCCTTTAATTTATAGGAAGTACCCTTGTATGATTCCTGTATTTTAACGTACTCACTTTAAACCTTTGTTTTCAAAGGTTCTCTTCACTGGAGAGAAGATTGGTTTTGGAATGGGTAGGACAAGGAAGGATGCTCAACAACAGGCTGCTGACAATGCCCTCCACAGCTTGGCCGGTAACATTTAGCTACATTTTTCTCTTCTGTTGCAATGTTCTAAGATGTTTTTGGTCATACCTAGTGGTATTTTGAATTATGATAGTTAAACATTTATAAATAGAAATGATACACTGAATCTACGTCATGTTTGTGGAATTTTGGAATTGCAGAGAAATATTTAGCATATGCCACCCCTCGTTCTGGAGCTGTAGATAGAGATATTGATAAAGTGGCGGTGGGAAGTGAAAATGGATTTATAGTCGACATGGTTGGTCCAGTATCAGATGAGCCGCTAAGAGAAGACCGAATGCCTAAAGAAAGCACTTCTGAGGTGGGCATTCATTGATCATACTTTCTATAGTTGATTTGATTTTCCATGTTAAAAAACATAGGTGATGCTTGGATAAAGGGTATGTGGATTGTGGGCAAGACCTTTCCAGTTGAGGGGCAATGTTTTTATAAGGAGAACCATGAACCACTCCGATTTTGAATTTTGCATCTCACGAAGATGTGATGGCTAAAACACTGAAAGGGGAGTGAGCTGGCTTCATGTTTGCTACTGCTGCCTTACAGGCTCCATTATTTCCCGTATTAAAAGGTATGGGCTTGGTTGTCAGTCCCTCATTTCTACCCATTATCCAAGTATTCCCATGTACTTCATTAGCTATGTTCTTTCTTGGCTAGTAAGAATAATAATTATTTAGTTCAGTACCGGATATTGGATAAACATATTAAAGTTGGTTTCTTTTCCTGCTTTCTTTTTTCTTCCTACCTTTTTCTCACTGTACGGCTTCTAGACTTCTAGTTGAATTTAAATTTCTCACAGATTCCATTTTTTCCCCAACATGTACGCTATGTTGTGCAATGGTGAAACCATCACTTCTTTCGTCCTTTGAGAGTGAAGGTTCTGAACCATAAATGACTCCTTTTTTTTTAAAGCAGTAGATCTCCATCTAGTATGTGATGATAATTACCTTTGTTTGAATTGCTTGATTGAAATTTAAAACCCATGTGTTCAATTCCAACTATTTAGGCTGCTGATGTTGAACCTGGGAGTACTAATAATACAGCAATTCAGCAAGTTCAAAAGCGTGCAGTTTCCCCGAGGTACTTCCTTTTTGAACTGAGGTATATCTGAAATATTTGTCTGTTATTTTCCGGGCCGCAGCCGAAAGTCAGGTTTTATGCTAGACTTCGGTTCTTTTCTTCTTTTTGCCGGTTTCACTTTTTATGGTCCATTTATTGAGTTATATTTTATTACTCTTGTTATTCCTGTGGATTTTTCTGCTTGGTGCTACAATTCCAATTAAAAAGAACTCCTACCCTATGTATAAATGTGTATCGGCGTGATTGACGAATAGTACAAAATGATGGTCAGAACAATGCTTTGAATTTTGTGCTTGACGGTGATCATTTCTGCCACGTCATAGAAGTCATTTAGCCTTTCTCTGAAAGGCTTGACATTCGTTTGACACCTTTCTTGAATTATAAAAGGCTTCATGTATTCAATGCATCTAAATCATGCATATGACTGTTGCTTTTCACCCTCTTATTTGAGTTTCTATTTTTCCCAGGTCATTACCGCCTGTTCCAAATAAACGGCCCAAGGAAGAAGAATTACCACGAACCTTGTTATATTCACGGAAGCAGAAGGTTGCGAATTCAGACAAACCTTGACACTGAAGTCACTTCAATCAAGGCTGCTTTTTTGCAAGTGCATTCTTCCGCTTTCGAGGAATGAACCATGGTCTCGGCGAGGTCCAGTGGCTGGATCTCCTCTCGTCAGCACCCGGCTTTGTAACTAACCTGCAGGATTGGAAAACCAAAGGAACAAAGAAGGAAGATAGAGAAAAATCGGCTTGAGGGACACAAAATTGGCATTTTGTACAATTCGAAATATGTTTTCTCCTCGGCAAAGTTGCTTTTGATATTTGCCAAAGGTTGTGTATGTGTAATTTGTTGGTGAAGATGGGGTATTCTTTCTCATCTTGCCCCATGTTTTCCTGCTACATGGTGGATACTGGGGCGGGGATTGTAATCTCCGAGGCATTCATATCAATATAGTCCTGCTCTTTGCCCCCTCAAAAGTTTCGCGTAAATTAAACGGATTATGCAGTTTTCCATTGGAATTGAAATTGGATACATTCTTGTTCCCAAAAGAAATTTACTTCAGATTCATATTTCATAGCCTGTGCATCATTGCTTAGTTTGTTTGGATGGAGTTTTATTGTTTGTTAGAATGACACGTGAAGAACTCAAGCGCGGACAGCAAAACATGAAGAATAAGAAAGCCTTGTTCAATATTGGAGGATTAAAATACGACGTCTTTGAACAAGTTGATGTTGTACTGATATGGTGTCAATATGTTGTCGATTCGCATGTTAAAATGCCGTAGTGAATCAAATAAAGTTGGACTGGATTAGACAATTTAGTGGCATTTGAGATTCAGATTTGAGAACATTTTTAACATATTTGTGACAATCTTCCGTCATGTGTTCATGTGGAGCGGATATGATAATAAAGAAAGTCTCTAGCTTCAGAATCTCAATTGAACAGAATAAACAAAGGCTGTAGCTGTATTGGTTGAAATTATAAATCTCAAGTTTCAACCGTATAAAACAAAAACGTAATATTAAGGATAAACAGGCCTCGAAATGAGGCGTAAGAGCACCCGATGCCGTACGTTGTGTTCGTGTTGATAATTAAGCATCAATCCGTCCTTGGGTTGGAATTTGAAATTGACCATTTTGATTTCCTGGCAGTTCTTTATGCGAGTTCCACCTAATAATGATGCGTTATCTCAGTATAATACAAATTGGTACATTATCAGTTCCATCTTGTCTTCTCAGTAATTTGTCGATATATTTAATTGTCTATTTGTTTTTACGTTTAAATGTTGATATATATTCCATCTTGTCTTCTCAGTCGTTTGTCGGTATGTTTAGTTGTCCGTTTGTTGGTACTTACGAGTTCTCGTTCTGGTCTGCACTGGGGGTTGCCCAATATATTTAGTTGTCTGTTTGTTGGTATATTTAGATATTGATAGATGTTTTATTGAACAAAGAATTTTGAACAATAACTTTAGAGTGATACTTTGTAAGTGCACAAAATCGTATGACAGAGTATAGTAAGTTTGTAAAGGTCGATCCCTCGAGTACTTATTTCAACGTGATTCCACTTTAACTTGGTGCACAAAGCAGAATGTAACGTGATGAAAGTTTGATTGCTTTTAGTCGATTGATTAAAGTAAATTAGGACTTACTATCCACCATTACCAATTATAGTTCTCCTTAGATTTCCTTGACCTAATTTGTCAGGACCCACCCCTAGTCCCCCGGGATTAAGGGCTAAATCCCGATCCCGTCTAACTTACGCATGACACGTAGACTAAACTGACGTCCAACCTTCATGTGACACGTAAGTCGGACAAGTGATTCTCGATCCAACCATCCAAAGGTAACCAGACTTCCTAGAGTGTACCGAACTACTGTGGATCGCGGGTGTGATGTCTCCGTCTCTCTCGACCAACAGCCCGTACCGCAACAACCTAGAGGGTATCGAAAACACGAAAAGACTGTGAGTTGACAAAATAAAGTTTAAGTTCAAAAACATTTCATAAAACAATGACATTTATACCCTCCGTTTCAAAACCAATGCATGTATATTAATTTCATGTCATAAAACCATTCAATATTTCGGTTAAACAAACCATATAAGAAAAACCGAACACAAGTTCCTTTTTCCAAATTCCGGGCCTCAGCCCAAAACCACCGAAAACCATTTCATCCGGGCATAGCCCAAAACCTCAGAAAACCATGATTGAAAACCAAACACATTTGCAACCACATTTCCATCCATCGAACCTACTGGATCTATCCGAGTCTTTAAACTCCTGAGTCTTTAAACGTCTTTAAACTCAACAGGCCTACGGGGGAAAATATCAATATCCGAGTCTTTAAACTCCCGAGTCTTTAAACTCAATTCGGGTATTTAAACCCAATCCGGGTCCGTCCCCCGTCAAATATAATCCGGGTCTTTAAACCCAATAACCAGATCTAGCAAATCCAATCCAAAACCTTTTGAAAACCTTTATTCATTTCCGAATCCGAATCCGCAATCTCATCAAGATCCCGAATCCAAACCCAGATCTCATATCCATCCCCTTTCCAGATCCGAGTCCGCAACCATCATTCCGTAAGCCGGCATCCGGAATAACCATTCCGAACCCAAATCCGAAAATCCATTTCAAGTTCCAAATCGAATTCCGAATCGTCATCCGAAAATCCGATTCCAAAACCCGAAATCACATTTCTCAAAACCACTTTTCTGAACTGGACTTCAAGCCCGAAAACACTTTCCGAAAACACTTTTCTGAAATCCTTTTACTTTCTTTGAAATCAAATCGTGTTTCAAATCCCGAAATCAATTCATTAAAACCAGGTTCAAATCACAATATCCGTCAAATCTCGTAAAACGTGAAATACCGTCATTTCCTCGAAAAATGTGCACAAACCGTAAACCATCGCAATCATAAATCAAATCATAGAATCAAGTATAGAAAACATATAAAAACATATATGCATGCATCAAGAGTTAGAAAGCAAAGTCCATACACAGACCATTCCGACGTCGCCTCGATACGCGCACACTTACGCCGTCCCCGGCCATTCCGCTATCCTCGGCTTTCCCGAACCTGTCCAAAGCCCATAACGAGGTTACTAACTACTTCACAAAAATCCTACTCAAATCCCATAATTTTCCCGAACTTCTAAGCATACTTTAAACGGAATCCTAAACCTTCGATCCCGCAGAACTAACCCGAAACAACGTCCGATCGTCCCGAACCTTGTCCCAACAGATTCGTTACAACGATTAGATCAAAAACCTAGTTGGACACTTCCCCAGAAACCGCCCCACGCGCCCCCACGCGCCGCCCAAAGTGGCTGCGCGTGGGCCTCACGCACCTGCTACAGGGTTGTCTTCAACCTCTGGTCAGCCGGTTCAACTGTACCGAACCGGCGTGACCGGTTCTCCCTCGTTTCCTTCTCAAATCCAGTCCTTTCAATCCCATTAGGTTCGTCCCTTTCCCAGTAACCATTTCCAATCCTAAAAGCTAGACATTAAAGCTTCTAACCCATCGTCCCCAAGCTCGAACAAAAACTGTCTGCCACCTCTGTTTCGGTTCCCGGCCAACCACACAATCCCCCTGCTAGGCTTCGAGTTTAAACAACTCCTAGGGACCTAATGAGTCTCCTAGAACTCACAAAATCCCTCGACTCAGCCCCAAAATCTACGACTTTCGAATTTAATAAAACGGGAAAAACAGGGGAAACAGGGCTTACCGTCTATCTCACCTCTGCCGTTCTTGCCGCCGTGCTCCTCTGCGTCCACAGAGTGGTCCTCAGCCGTCCTAGCCTCCCGTCGAACTGGTTTGGATCAATTCGATTGTCTGTGGTTGCACCACAACCTCAATCCTCTCTGTTTTCCTGAGAACTCAAACCTCACACCACCCTGATTTCTTTCACAGTCCTCACTCACAAGCCACTCACCAATTTCTCCTAACTCTCCTTCGACCCTCACAACACTCACACACTCACTCAGTCTCTACAATTTGATCAATTCCTCTCACTGTCTCACCCTCTGTTTTTCCTTCTTCGAACAAACACGATGCACACACACTTTAATTGCACCGTGCACAAACACTAGAACCCACTACACACACCCCACGTGTCCACCATCCCATGGTCCAAACTCAAAAATATCCAATCCCCCTGTACACTTGTCCTCATCTCTGTTGCACAAATCCCAATGTGCAAAAAAGACCAAAATGCCCTTGTGAGTCAAAATTACCATTTTGCCCCTCGCCGTTCTAGACCTATATCTTAACCGTTCGATGTCCGATAAAAGCATGCCGCCTGTCGTTGAACTTAGGACGACGAGATATACCTAACGGTCCTCGGCCTATGTGTAAACACCTCATCGTACAAAAAGTCAACTTTTCCCCTATTTTAATCAAATTACGGTAATGCCCCAACCTTCCGAACATCATAACTTCCTCCTCGGATGTCGGAATCAGGCGTGCCACCTGTCTACGGACTCGTGACGTCACATTCATCGGTCAATACCCAATTGACCCCCGGAACTAAAAGTCAACAATTTGCCCAAACTAGGGGCAAAATCGTCATTCTACGCCCAAAGTCCAACAATAACCAACTAACCACCGATTAACTCAGCTAATCTGTCACTAATCACTTCGCTAATCCCGACTCCCGGGACGGGTTTTTACATAATTACTATGCATATCCTGAATTAAGTGCACGTGCAGGGATCCAATTAAGGCTCACCCCATACTTATTATCCTCTCCTAATTTACATATTTTAAACGTGATGCCCACTGTAAAGCATCTATCATCAATGGTACGTGATAATGCGTGAAACACAGAGGATTTAATGACACTACACTAACCCTAGAAAAAGTGATGTGCAATTCTAGGTTGTCATGAGTTTAGATTACGAATAAAATTCTCCCTCTTAAGTGCGATACTACAAATTGCAAGATGAAATGATGGGCCGTCAAACAATTACATCAACAATTATACACAAATAAGGTAGCTAAGCTTATAAGCGTAAATTGAGTTTATGAAGCGCAGTAATCCAACAAAATTAGCATGCATAATAATCACAGTCAAGAGCTAGAAATCTAAGTACCAACTAACATGACTAGGGCTTCAAGCAGTCCCAATCCTAAAGGAAACTATTCACACATGCTTAGATTAATAAATATTGTAAAAGAGTGCATTAAAACGTAAAGAGATGAAGGGAATCGAGAACACAAATACAAACGTGTAGTGAGGTGTAGGACAAGAGGCACAAACACATCTTCTTCTCCCAAACTTCACAGCAAAACCTTGGAACAAAACTGATTGGAAAAGTGCAAGAACTTTATTGAATGCGGCAAAAAAAAAAACTTAAAACAATGTCTAGGTGGTCGAACCCTCATTTTTCTAAATAGAAGACTATTTATAGGGAGGCATGAATCCTCTAGAACATAGGAGAGATTTCAGTAAGAACTCCTTGTAAAATTTGAATTGGGACACATTTCCTGCTTTTAGTGGAAGATCAAATTCGAATGTGATGAGGAATGGGCTTTCTTTGGTGGCAAGAAACAAAGATAAGTGCTATAATTTATCTCCAATCTTTAAGGGACTTATCCTGCTGAAAATAGGGAAAGATAAGCTGATCAATCCCATAAATCTTGGACTTGGACAGCTAGCACACGCTGGGATTGGTCCACACTTATTCCAAATGTGAACGCAAGCCTATGTTGGCGAAGGAAAGGGGCAGGAAGCTTTTTGGACGATCTTAGTTGATTTTATTGCATCGATGATGTGGCTTTGACACCTGGAGATGATTTGAATGGCCTAATCTCGTCTAAGGCATTAGAAAGTGCAAGAACAAGGCAAAGGCCCCAACAGAACCCAAAACGGGCCTAGGCATAGGCCATTTCTTGAAAGTACTCCGATTGAGGCACCCATAGTGCGCTTGGAAAGATTAGGGAATTTGTGTCCCTAGCGCATATAAAGGGTCTAAACATTTGGTCATTATGTTGTCGGAACAGAGAGGCCAAAAGTTGGCCCTACTAGCCCTTGGCACGGCTCGGGCCAGAAATGGGGCTCCAAAGGTGCCAAGATTGCAAAGTGTATACTAAGGCACCAATAGGGTGCTTGGAGAGCTTATTCCATGTAGGTCACGAGTGACCAAATAGGGCCTGAAAGTATGCATGGGAAGACATGGAACTGAGGACTCAAAAAGCGGTGCCAAGGCCTTGGCACAACCCGAGGCTCAACGGAGGACAAGCGGAGTACATCCAGGGGCTTGTCTAAGGGCTGGCCCAAGAGCAAGTCCAGGGCCAGGATTAGAGCTCGGTAGGTGCCAGTAGCACGACTAAGGGCCAAGGCACGACTAGGAGGTCGGGTGAGAGCATAGTGCTAGTGTTGGGCCTGTTTCTTCATTTTAATTCGGATTTCACCTGTTCTTTTTGTATTAGTTTTAGGATTGACCCTAGATTCATAATTTGCGTAAGTCTCATAAAATACATCATTTTCTCCTATTAACTGCACAAGTATAATCAAAAGACAAGTAAAAGGGATAAAAAATGGCATTGAAGCAATGCTTAGATAATGACTTATCAGATATTGACATATGTTCCATCTTGTCTTCTCATTAGTTTATCGGTGTGTTTAGTTATCTGTTTATTGGTATGTTGACATGTCCATCATAGCTGTAAATGAAGTGACAACATTAAGCTGCTTTTTCACCTGAATAGAAAAGAAGCGACCAAATCCAAATCCTTCCCAAATCAGCATTATATATCATATACGAAGAAACTTTACAAAAATTTGCATTTGGTACAAGTTCTCCTACTACCAGACTAGACAGATCATATTAAAATTCAAAACTTAGCTCAGATTATACAACACAAATGATAAAACCCAAAGAAAACAAAACCTCGGGCCATGATTACATTTGATAGGAAAATGGCAAATAGTAGTTTGAAGCTTAACGTCTAAGTTCATATGTACATAAAAATACAACAGCTGCTGAACTTGCCTTCCGACCACCCCACCGCATGTCCTCTTGGAAGGACACCAGAAAACTTCACCAACAAAATAGCAACCAAAGGCTCATACGAACTTCAGAAATTGCATCACCGGGTTTTCTGCAAAGTCCAAGGCAATCTAAACTTATTCATAAGTTTCTGCAGCATTTTATGTCCCCATTGCATGTCATTGTGCAGGATATCTTCATCCACTGGCTCTAAGTTAGACTGCTGTGTGAAGTTAGAATTCTCTTTCATATCATTGATCGTGACAGTTGCTTCATTGTCAATCTGCAAGATATTTCTGTTGACTGGCTCTGAGTTGGAATGTTCTTCCTCTTTAGCAGGCTGACGTGGTTCGTTGAGTTCATTGTTAGAGTTCTCCTCGTTATCACTGATCATGGCAGTTGCTTCAGCTTGGGGTGGATCAATCTGCAAGAGACTTTCGTTGATTGGCTCTGAGTTGGAATTTTCTGGCTCTTTAGCAGCCTGAGATACATTGTTAGAATTCTCTTTGATGATCATGGCAAATGCATCTGCTTGAGGTGGATTAATCTGCAAGACATTACCGTTGATTGGCTCTGAGTTGGGGTATTCTGCCTCTTTAGCAGGCTTAGGTGGTTCGTTGAGTTCATTCTCAGAATTCTCTTTGTTATCATTGATCAAGGCAGTTGCTTCCGCTTTAAGTGGATCATTCAGCAAGGCATTACAGTTGATTGGCTCTGAGTTTGAATGTACTGCCTCTTCAGCGGGATCAAGCATCTGCTTGAGTTCATCATCAAAGTTCCGTACATTATCATTGATCACAGCACTTGCTTCCGCTGGAAGGGGATCATTCTGCAAGAAATTACCACTGGTTGCCTCTGTGTTCAAATGTTCTACCTCCTTAGCAGGCTGAGGCTTGAGTTCATAGTCAGAATTCTCTTCATGGTCCTTGACCATGACAGTTGCTTCTGCTTGAAGTGGATCATTATTCTGCAAGAAATTACCACTAGATGCCTCTGAGTTCGAATGTTCTACCTCCTTGGCAGGCTGAGGTGTCGGCTTGAGTTCATAGTCGGAATTCTCTTCATTATCCTTGACCATGGCAGTTGCTTCTGCTTGAAGTGGATCATTCAGCAAAGCAACACTACCGTTGATTGGCTCTGAGTTGGAAGGTTCCTCATCAAAGTCATGCACACTATCATTGATCATGGAAATTGCTTCTGCTTGAAGTGTAGCATTTTGCGAGACATTACCAATGATTAGATCTGAGTTGGAAGGTTGTGCTTCTTTAGAAGGCTGACGTGTCTGCTTGAGTTCCTCATCAAACTTTTGAACATTACCATTGATCATGGCAGTTGCTTCAGCCAGAAGTGGATCATCCTCCAAGACATTACCGTTGATTGGCTCTGAGTTTAAATGTTCTGCATCTTCAGTGGGGTCAGACGTCTGCTTGAGTTCATGATCAAAGTTTTGTACATTATCATTGATCACGGAAGTTGCTTCCTCTTGAAGTGGATCAGTCTGCAAGACATTAACTTTAACTGACTCTAAGCCGGCTGGTTCGGCCTCTTTAGCATGGTGTAGCGTCTGCTTGAGTTCAGAGTCAAAGTCCTGCGCATTATCGTTGACCATGGCAACTGTTTCTACTTGAGGTAGCTCACTGCATGGTTCTTGCTTCACATCTAACTGAATCCATTGGTTTGAGTACATGGAAAGGAACAGAAAGAAAAGTACATCAACAATAGCATTAACAGGAAGGGAAAGCAAGATCAAATTCTACATTGGCAATTTGGCATAAGCATAGCAATTCACAACGCACACCATGCAATAGTCAAGTGATGAGTGATTGTAGGTTCGAATTCAGTTCCTATATATAATGAATATTTGGATATCTGGAAATGCGTAACGATTGCCAGCAGAACAAAAGAACACAGAAATCAAATAATGTGTCATATGTTGAATTATTGACTATATTTGGTTTCATTTTATCAGCCAGTGAAATTTTGGTTTCCAAAAGGAAAATACTTGACTTGTGCTTTCCATTACTCCAAATTTTGCAACATACAACTTTTATTACATATACATAATGCAAAGATGCTCAACTCTTGAGTGCTGATAACAAAACATTTCTCATCTTTAACTTTTCTCGACTTCGATGACATTTCAATAGAAAACAATGAACCATATGCAATCAAACACTTGCCAATTGCCATACATCACCTTCATGAGCTTCTTCTCCAAAGAAACAAAATCCAACAACATACAAGATAAAACGAAAAAACTATTTAGTAGCATAGAATAGAATCTCCTATAGCTCTGGACAACTTGCAGCTTACGAAATGGAATGGAATGTTATTTCAGGCCGAGGTAAATTCAGCAGAAGAAGCAAAAGAAAAAGAAAAACAACTTCACCCTCGTCAAGCAGTTGTTACCTCTGGCATATTAAGATCCATAACTTCCTCTTTGTTTGCTGCTTCTTCAGTTGGAATAGCTGGTGAAGAAGTCAAGCCAGGTACCAGAACAGGACCTTCTTCGTAATTAAGTAGGCTTCCTTCCATGGTTGCAAGGTTCGTTACTGTTGCACCTCTGCCATTGTTGCCAAAAATGTTGTCTGCCACCAACATCTCTTCATTAAGAACCTTAGTTCTTGCAGTAATTAGTTCCTCACTTGGTCCCGTAAATGTCTTTGGCCATTTGGGGTTTATTTTCTCCGCAACACTAGTTTTGGGCTTCTCTTGAGAAGGAGAAAGATGTTCAGAAACAATTTGTTCCTTCCATGGTTCCTCCACTGATGGTGTCTCTGCTAGGTCAATGGCTGGATCCTTGGTAATATCAAACGCCGCTTCCTCTGTTGGATAAGTTAGGTTCTCAGTCACAATCAACATATCTGAGTTGACACTGGAGCCCTCAATTTGATTGAAAACATTGTCTTCCTCTATTATTTTCTGAAGTTCAGCGTCAGTCCAATCTTCACAAACAGTGATAGTGTTCTTAGTTTCCCACGTCTGGAAAATTCGATCCGGGCCAGGCTGCCACAAGACATTCCCTGTGCTTTCTTTTAGTATGAACTTGAACTGAATTGATTTCCCAACGGGTATATCCTAATAAACACAATGACATTAAAGTTATTAAACCCCAAATTTGATATTCTCTTAACAGGAAAAAATTGCACTTCTCAGTGGATCTCTACTCACCATCTCAACAGTCCACACATTCCCATCAGACCAGTTCATCGGTATTGCACTAGAAGGATCCCACAAACCGAAGATAGGATCATCGCCTACGATGAGGAAGTGCTGACCAAAAGAGCACTCTTTCTGCAACTGGAACTTGACACGAATTGTTTTCGTATTATCTACACAGCACGGAACAGTCAGTGAAACTAAAATGCAATTTTCTTTAAAGACAAGACATAAACTTACACGTTTCTTCAATTTGATCATCTCCAATCTCCAATTCTGTCTGCGTAGAGAATGATCAGAAATCAAATCGACCGGTACAAGCATTCAAATTATGAGATCCTATTCTGATTAACACATTGTCTTATTATATGCATGATGACAAAAATCAAGAAGGAAAAAATAAACCAATTTTGTAAGCCATCTTTCTTTGTACCTTTAGATTTTTTGAAACATAAATAAATCGCGCGTTGCTTGATCTCGAAAATATAAATAAATAAACAAAAAGATGAAAAAACAAAAATTAGATTTAGCTAGTCAAGGCAAAAAAAGTATAAGCATATGATTGACTAAGGTTCCATGCTCCATAAAGCGTCCATTCATAATTAATTTACTCCCAATCAAAGACAAAAAAGGGAAAGAAAAAAAAGTTGAGAATCTAAGAGAACCCTCTTGAGTCCAAACCCAAAGCAAGATTCTAAAACTTTCTTGGCAACAAAAAAAGAAAAGGGTGATCATAACTGCAGGGAGAAACATCATTTTCAAGAGATAGATAAAAACATAAAAGGAAACTTCGCAAAACTCAAGAAATGAAGTTGCAAAAAAGATGAACAACGAGACCTGGGTTTTGGATGAAAGGCAAATGATTGGCCTCATGTGCTTGTTGCTCTGCTGCAGAAACCGCACCAAATTCAAGAACCGAAAATCCACACCCCTCTTAGGCCTGAGAAAGCAAGCTTCAACCTTGTGAACAAAGCCACGCTCTCTGTCCCAGTGCTTTTCCAAGACCACCCTCGGACTCGGGCTCGCCAGGCTCTTCATGACTCGGTCACTGACTCAACTGAAACGACTCGATTTGCAATCAAAGTTTGTTGCTTTTCATTTCCAGAAAAGAGAAGAAAAGAGTTTTTGTTTGCTTATTGAGGGTCCCTGTCACGACTTTTGTTAAGTAATCCCCTTGTGGTGGCTAATTTCGTTGAGTGAATTTGGAGAGATTTGTGTGGTTGTATATATAGTGGTGGGGCCTTCATGAGATTAGATAAAGGTTCGGATCCGATTCCACGTGGCCGAGAGGACACGTCATTGCTCATGGGGTTGAATTGAATCTGTGATCCGACGTGAGAATCTCAACGAACTAATTTTTTACTCAGTTTTTAAGGGCTTGTAAAGAGTAAAGACAGCATATATACATGACTTAAAACTAAAAGCAAGAGAGAAAGAAGATGTGAAAATGTGGTCTTGAGCATCAGATTGTCCGGGATCTCTGGTTTTTCTCCAATCTGACGATCTCAACCTTTGATTGATTTCGGAATGTTCGATACTTTTGCAATTGAATGTTAAAAATTAGCAATAAAAGTTACAAATATTATGTTTGTCTTAATTAATTAAAATCATTAGTAATTCCACAGTGTGTGTAGCAGAAGAAACAGATTAGTTGAATTAAAATACAGAATTAGATTTTTCATTATAAAATACGTGTGTGTATATATTAGATATCTAAGAATAAAAACACAAATGAAAGAATTTATACTACAAAAAATTCAACTCATAAAAATTTGACCCGTGAACGTTCAATTTCACTTGTACGTATTACAAATATGTCATAAGGTAGGAATATTCAATTAAAAACTTTCTATTAACAGAAGGAATATAACAAATATAACGGTTTTATTTTTTTAATCTTTTGAAAGGACATGACATATATTGCTAAAAATGTGTATACAAATTACAAATTAAATGGGTTAACAATCTCAAAGAAAATTGAGATCAGCAATGGGATGTTAATTAACATATAAAACATTAAAAGACTTCCACAACCATAAGAAAAACATACCCATTACCTTGTGTCTAAATATCATCTACATAACGAAGAAAACGAAATACAAAGGCTTCCAATCCAAAAGAAAAATAGGCAATGAAGACTTAAAGGGAACCTCCAAAACTCATTCCTCTATCCATCAAAACCTAAATATATTTTTCAGAGAAATAAAATGTAACATCATATAATACTGCTCCAATAATAATTTGAAGAATAATAATTTCATCAAAACAAAGTCTTTAATATATGAATACAATTTTTTTTGAGAAATTTAATAGTTGTGGTACGTAGATGGTGGACGGTGTTAGTGTCACGTTATTCAACTCATGGCCATTTATTTTATTGTTATTTTATTTATTATGTTAAAACTTTAAAAGAAAAAGAAAAATAAACAAATTTAGGTTGGGCCTTGGTTTCCGCCTGGGTTAGTGTGTTGTGATCAACCCTAGAAGATGAAAATAGTAATAAACTGGAAATAGCGTTGGGTTAGGTGAAAATGTCTTTTGGTCGGTTTTGGGTCATTTCCACTCTTGCTTGCACTTAGAGTCTTGAGGTCATTTGCTTGCCTCAGCCGCGAGAGGATCTTGGGTATAAGGTATATATCTTCTATCTTACAAGAGAGTAGAATTAGGTGAAGTAGAGTGGTATAAAATGTAAGAGAGATTCCATCTATTGTGAGAGAGTGCACCATTAAAATAGTCTTCCTTGATATACCCAAGACTTTCTCCTTAGTCAGACACCAAATTTTGTGTGTAAATACATTAGTTTTGGACAGCGTAAACAGGTGACTATGATGCTGATGATATGGATATTTAAATGAGAGTAAGCAAAGAGAATAACAACACAAGAAATTTACATGGTTTGGTAATTTGCCTACGTCTACAGGAGGGAGATCACAATTTCCACTAATTTGAACAACAAGTAGAATACAAGAGGAACATTCTTTTAACTCTCAACCTCACCTCCCAATAGCATCCCCAAATACCCTTGTTGGTTCTACTCAAAATTAGAGTACAAAACCAAACCTCACACTCAAAGTCTCACTCTTACTTCTCTCAAGGAAACACTTAGAGAAACAAACATAGAGAAGCACTTGCTTCTAACTACTTTGAGCTCTCAACTTTTGGGATGATTTGAGAGTGCTCCTTCATCCCCTTTATATAGGGATGTGTGGAGAGTAGAACATCAATGCACCAACTCATTTATACATGTGTTTCACAATAATATGTGCATCATAACAACATGTGAGTCACAATCCAATGTGAAACACAATTCATGTGTAATCCAAATAGTGGCCATAATGCTTAAGCCACATATCCAACAATCTCCACCTTGGCTTCAGATTATGTCATCTCTTAAGGGTACTTCTTCCAATAATCTCCATGCACCCTTTTTTCCAGGTAGAGACGTGCCGCACCACGTAGTTTCTTAGTAAGATGCGATTTGCATTAAGTTCAAGCAATGCTTGAACTTTTTTGTAGAAAATGGCTTGGTCATCATGTCAGCTGCATTTTCGTCTGTGTGGACTTTCGATAAACAAATTTTTCCGGAGTTGATTCATTCTCTAATCTTGTGATATCGAATATCTATATGTTTTGACCTCGCATGAAATACTTGATTCTTGGCCAAAAATATAGCACTTTGACTAACACACTGTAGCTGAACAATATCTTGTTTAAAACCAAGCTCTTCGACTAGACCTTTCAACCAGAGTGCTTCTTTTGCTGCTTCAGTGGTCGCCATGTATTCCGCTTCTATACAGGACAATGCAACAATTTCATGTAGGACGTATTTCCATGATATCAATCCTCCACCGAATGTGAAAGAATAGCCTGTCATAGATCTTCTTTTATCAAGATTACCTCTATGATCAGAATCAACGTATCCAGCTACCATGCTTGAAGTAGTCTTTTGGTCATATAGTAACCCATAATCAACTGTGCTAGCAAAATATCTGAAAATCCACTTTACCGCATTCCAATGCTCCTTTTTTGGATTTGCCATGTATCAGCTAACTACACTAACTACATGAGAAATGTCTGGTTGTGTGCACACCATAGCATACATGCGGCATCCTATAGCATCTTCATAAGGAACTTGAGCCATGTACTCTACCTCATCATCTGTTGTTGGAGTAAGTTCTGAAGACAAATGAAAATGTGATGCTAATAGAATCTTTACATGTTTAGAGTTAAGCATACTAAACCTTTCCAGAATTTTCTTCACGTAGCTTCTTTGAGTGAGCCACAACTTTTCAGCTTTCTGATCTCTATAGATCTCTATACAAAGAATCTTCTTAGTAGCTCCAAGATCTTTCATCTCGAATTCACTGCTCAACACATTCGAGCTCCAAGATGTGAGATTTACTTATAGCAGCAATCAACATATCGTCTACATAAAGAGTTAAATAAATGAAAGAACCATCATCCAACTTCTTGGAATAAACACAAAAATCCAACTCACAACAAGAGTATCCATGAAACACCATGAACGTGTCGAACCGCTTGTACCACTGTGTAACGACCCGTCCCAAAATTTCGTGATTAACAAGATTTAATCAAGGATTACTCGAGACTAATCGGGATTAGTCGGGGTGAAATGACGAGTTTGCCCCTAAAAGGGAAAAATATTAACTTTTGACCCGAGCGGTTAATTGCACATGAACCGAGGTCCATTACGTAGATCGAATGATTACGATCACGTAGATAAGAGGCACGTCGAATTTGGATGTCGTACGGAAAAATTACAGGCCATGGAAGGTTTAGTCGGTTTTACAGTTGCATGTTTTACGAGGGATATTATTGTACCTTTGTTGTCTAGTAGGCCCAAATATCTATTTTAGGGACCAATGGATGAGTGACAAGTGTCACCCATCCCATTGGCCCTTTTCCCCTCCATTCATGCATCTACATCTCCTTTCTCTCTTCATTTTCAAACACCTGAAACCCACCCCGCATTATTTTCTCATTTGCTTCAGCAGCCGGGCTGCTTGAGAGAGACTGAGAGTGGGCCTGAAGACTAAGAGGGACAGAGGATGGACAGAGGACGAACAGGAGTCACGGTGGCTGGCTGGAAACCGTGAAAAACAAGTAAAACCCAAAAACCTTGAATTTGGGTCTTTGATTTTAGGGCGTAAAACCCAGTTTTCTAATCACCTTCGTCTTCTCTAGATTCATACGAGCTTAAGGGGCCAAAAAAATGAAGGAAACTCGAAGATTGGCTGTGAGGATTCAAGCTTGGCCATAGAATTTCAGGTACGTTTTTACTTTTTTGAGGTAAGGAAAGACGATCACATGGGTAGAAAATGGAGGAAAATGGTGAAGTTTTGATGGAGAACATACCGGGTTTAAAAAACGAGTCAAACAACCCATTACAAGGTCGGGGGTTGACCCTGCTAGAGGTAGACAACGATGACTTGGCCATGTCAAGCCACGTGGCCAACCAGGTGGTGACACATGGCAACCTATCATGTTGAGTCAGTATCGACGTGGCAGTGCGACGTCAGCATTGTCAGACCACGTGGACTATTGAGGTGGTGCCTCGTGGCAACGTGTTAGAGAATTGTCAGAGAGTGACACGTGGCACCAGATAGGGAGTGCCATGTGGTAGTTGTTAGGTACCATGCGCGTATGAAGTTTGACCAGCACGTGGGCATGAGTTTTGAGGTCAAACTAGTCTTGTTCGGAAGGTTTCGACGATCTGAATCCAATGGTGGTGATTTCTGGTTGATCAAAGATCGTTTAGTTACTATTTTAGAGGTTTTTCTCCTCGGGAAGCATGTTCGGGACGCGTTTTCGATTCAGAGTTTTTGAGGGTTTATTGTATGAACTTATATATATGGATTGTTAGTGACCCTTAGATGTGATTTGAATAGGCCCGAACGTTCCAGAAGCTTCAGATTGGAGTTTTGAGAGCGCAGCTTGGACCATATGTGAGTGGACTTTTGTTTTATAACTATGATGCATGCATAAATATTTTAAATGCTTTATCGTATGGTTTGAGTTGAAATGATTTGATATCATTGCTTGATGATTTTGTGGATTTAATTATCGGTTTATGAATAATTTTACGGATTTGCGTGAAAATGGTATTTGGGCCTGAGAACCCCTTAGATAATGATTTTGACTTGGATTTGGAGTCAAGTGTGATCGTATGATGGTTTTTGGATTTATGAAATGGTTTTGAGTATTGTGAAATGAGGACTAGACACTGTTTTTATGATGTTTGTAGAAACTGTGTTTTAGGCGGAGACCCTATGCAAAACAACTGATTTGATTTGAAATACAACAGTTATGAAAATATGTTTCCACTGTTTTCAAAGTGACCATTCTCTGTGATTATTGATTTGGGCCTCCAGTTGTGAATGTGTTTCCCCAGAGAGGACCCTGTGATGTTTTGAGATGATGTGAAATGTTTTCCAGATGACCATCTGACACGACCCATCCCAAATCCCCCCGGGATTAACAAGGGATGTGTCATGCTCTCGTCAAACCCACGTGTGATACAAAGGGCCAGACAAGGGATAACCTAAAACCTTTTCCCATTCGAGGCTTTCAGAGTGCTCCAGGATCAGTGGAGGAGTGTGATGTCTCGATCTCTGCTACATCCCGCATCCGCGATCAACCTGAAGGGCATTAAAAACCATTAAAAGCTGTGAGTGGACGAAACAAATAATTTATAAAACACATTTCACGAAAAGATGTTCATTCCCTTCACTAAAAAGAATGCATGCATTCGAAAACTAGTAATCAAAACATTTGTCATTAATTTAATGATTAGGGCCTTAGCCCAACATCACAAATCCAACCATGTGGGAACTCATCTCAAAACCAAGTATATGGGAACTTAGCCAAAAACCAAATATATGGGAACTCATGTAACGACCCGTCCCGAATTCCGAGATTAGATTAGTGACTAATCAAGGATTAGTGAGGTTAATCGATGATTAGTTGAGCAAAATCGGACGAACGGTGTAAAATGACTGTTTTGCCCCTATTCGTGGGAAAAATTGACAGGACCTACCCCGATTATCACCTCGATAACCGGGATGAACCCTGCTCCCATCTGACAATCACACTTAAAAGACTAAAATAACCTCAAAACAACCACAAAGCATACATTATCAGACCAGGGAGAAGTTATAATACAACTAGTCAACAGTAATACAAAGCATAGTAACAGTACAGGATAAGAACAAAAGTCCTACTGTGAGCTGACTAAACACGCAACGGAAAACTCTATGCCTCTGCCTCTGCCTCTGCCTCTACGTTAGCCCTGATGTTTTCACCACGACCTGGAGGGTAATTAAAACCATGAAAGTGTGAGTGGACTAAAAATAAATAAGAGTTTCAAAAACAGTTTTTATAAACAAACCAGGATTTTACCCTCCGTTTTAAAAACATGCATGCATAACTAAGTATCAGAAAACAACTATATAAACCGTATGATAATCGCTATGAAAACATCATCATAAAAACATGAAATACCAAATATCATCATCCAATCGAACCTACTGGATCTATCCGAGTCTTTAAACTCCCGAGTCTTTAAACTCAATCCAAGACTTAATATAATCCGAGTCTTTAAACTCCCGAGTCTTTAAACTCAACAGGCCTACGGGGGAAAATCATAATATCCGAGTCTTTAAACTCCTTAGTCTTTAAACTCAATCCGGGTCTTTAAACCCAATCCGGGCCCGCCCCCGTCATATCATATCCGGGTCTTTAAACCCAATAATCAGATCCAGCAAATCCAATCCAAACCGTTTTTAAATCATTTCTAAATCCATGTCCAAATCCGAATTCGAAATCACTATTCTGAAGCCAATCCAAATCCGGAAATCCCTTTTTCCAAGCTTTAAAACCAAATCTCGATTTCCGAAATCCGATTCTAAAATCGAAAACCTTGATTATTGAATCATGTTTCAAAACTCATTTATAGTCATTGAAAATCAGTTATATATTTAAATCCCAAAATCATAGCATCAGAATCATAATCAAATTATATCTCGTAAAACGTGCCGAAATACGTATAAATCTAAGAAATACCTCAAAAAACGTGCAATTATGTAAAACAGATATAGAATAATCAACAACATAAAATCATATTTAGAAGCATGTAACAAGTATATAAAAACAGTTATGCATGCTCGGTTAGAAAATAAAAGTCCACTCACTAGGTCCGAACGCGTCAATCGCGTTCCGCAAGCTCCTCAACTGTCTCAGGAGTATCCCGACCTGCCAAATACCACAATACCGGGTCACAAACACTTCATTTAAGCTCAACCTAAGTTCCCCAATTTTTTGGGATTTTTAAACGTAATTAAATTACCCCTAAACCTTCGGACACTCAAAACTAACCCGAGACGGTGTCCGATCGACTCGAAGTTTGTCCCAAAATGTTCGTTACATCGATTAGAGTGAAAACCATGTTGGACACTTCCCCAAAACCTGCTCCACGCGCCATCACGCGCCGCCCAAAGGGGCTCCGCGTGGGAGCAACGCGCCTGCTACTATTCATCATCAACCTCGAGCCAACCCGGTTCAGACCAGTCCAGACCGGTCTGGTCCAACCGAGCCGGCGAGGCCGATTTTCACTCATTTTCAGTCCATTTCCAGTTCTTTATTCATCATTAGGATCGTCCTTGAGTTTTTGATTGATTCCCTTGACAAAATCACGAAATAAAACACGAAATCTTACCTCCTAAACTTCGAACCAGACTTATGAATTTCCAGTCACGGTTCCCGGCCACCAGCCGCCTTCTCAGGGCACGTGTTCGACTCCTCAGCTCAAATACAACTTCCTACACATATTAGGACCAATAGAACGCTTCAACAACACTCCAAAACCCACGACTTTTGATTTGAACCAAAATGGGAAAAACAAGGGAAACTGAATCTCACCTGTTCTCTGGCCTCCGCCGTGCTTCTTTGGGTCCAATGAGTGATCCTCAGCCTTCTAAACAGTCTCTCAGACCAAGTTATCTCAATTGATCGATTGAGGCTGCACCACGATCCACGACTCCCTCTCTGTTTTCACTGATTTCCTCACCTCTCTCACATACACAGCCACACTCCAGTTCCTCTCAACACGATCACACAGTCTCTGGCACTCACTCAAACACAAACGAATCTCACGACACTCACACACTCACTGGAATGGATCGATGTTCTCTATGTCCCCGTTTCCTCATTTGTTCCTCATTTGAATGAGTAACCCAATTAAAATAGTTTAACCGGGTAAGATTTGGCTAGAAGTGACAGGACCCACCCCTAATCCCCCGGGATTAAGGGCTAAATCCTGCTCCCGTCTAACTTACGCATGACACAAAGGCTAAACCGACGTCCAACCTCCATATGACACATAAGTCAGACAAGGGATTCCGGATTCGACCGTCCAATAACATCCGAAACTTCCCAGTGTGCACCGAATCTACTGTGGATCGTACGTGTGATGTCTCCGTCTCTCTCTCGACCAACAGCCTGTACAGCAACAACCTGGAGGGTATTGAAAACAAGGAAAGACTGTGAGTGGATAAAATAAATTTTAAGTTTAAAACAAAACAGTTCATAAAACAAGTACATTTATACCATCCAATCAAAAACGAATGCATGCATATCGAATTCATGTCATAAAACCATTCAATAAGCAGGATAAGCAACCATGAAGACCATGTCATCTGGGCAGTGCCCAAAACATCGGAAAACCGTTATTGAAAACCGATCAAGATTAAAACTCAGTGAAAGCCAAACACATTTGAAACCACATAACCATCTATCGAACATGCTGGATCTATTCGAGTCTTTAAACTTAATCCAGGCCTCAATATAATCCGAGTCTTTAAACTCCCGAGTCTTTAAACTCAATAGGCCTATGGGGGAAAATCATAATATCCGAGTCTTTAAACTCAATTCGGGTCTTTAAACCCAATCCGGGCCCGCCCCCATCATAATCATATCCGGGTCTTTAAACCCAATAACCAGATCTAGCAAATCCAATCCGAAAACCACTTGAAAACCATTATCCATTTCCGAATCCGAATCCGCAATCTCATTAGGATCCCGAATCCAAACCCAGAACTCATATCCATATCCATTTCCAAATTCGAGTTCGAAACCATCATCCCGTAAGCTAGCATCCGGAATAACCATTCTGAACCCAACCCGGAAATCCACTTTCAAGTTCTAAATCGAATCTCGAATCGTCATCTGGAAATCCGATTCAAAAACCCGAAATCACCTTCTTAAAACCACTTTCTAATCTAGGCTTCAAGACCGAAAACACTTTTCCGAAATCCATTTTAAATCATTAAATCATTGATATCCGCTATCACTGGTTTTCCCGAACCTGTCCAAATCCCATAATAAGGTCACTAACTACTTCATAATGATCATACTTAAGTCCCGTAATTTTCCCGAACTTTTAACTATTTTAATCGAGCCCTAAAACCTTCGGACATCCTGAAACATATCGAGACGGTGTCCGATTGACTCGAAACCAGCGCCAAAATGTTCGTTACATTAGAAACTTTAAAACACGCGTTGAACGTGCCTCGAAAAGAGGGCCCACGCGCCCTCACGCGCTGCCCAATCGTTCTGTGCGTGAAACCACGCGCGGTTATTGTTCATCATCACTGACCTTAGGTCGACCCTGTTCAGACCGGGTTGGATCGGTCTTCTGGAACTCGACCGGCGTTGCCAGTTTTCAGCCAGTTTCAACCAATTTTTGAGTATGTTTTAATCCTTAGTTTCGTCCTTTCCAGACTAATTGATCTACCTAATAAAATCACGACTTTAGTACCGCATCTTACCTTCCCAATTCACATTTTACACCACGCTCTGCACCCAGGTCCCTCCACAGTTCCTAACTTCCTCTAGCCTCCACTTTGGTCCTAATCGACTTGTTTACCTTCAATTAGCAGGTTCCAATCAGTAGCAGTCATAGGCAAGGCCTAAAAATCCATAATCAAGAGTTAAGCTCAATCTTACCGTGTCGGTTCGCTGGCCACCAGTCCACGGCGACTCAATCCAAGGCCACCAATTGACTTGTCTCAACTTCCTTTCACAATTCCTTTAGACATGACAAGTACTTTTGGTCATATGGAAGCGGTTCAGCCCTGGTTCCTCACGATTCCTCTGTTTTCTTTCCTTATGATTTAGGGCCGTGGCCACCAATTCACGGCCACCACGACGGTGGCACCACCCTACCACCACCTTAACTCTCTTCTTTACTCAAACTCACCCACAAACCCAAATGAACCCGCACTACACACACACGATTGCTCTGTCTTTGTCTATGTTTCGGGTCCTAACTGGGAGAAAATGGGGGAAATGGTTTACTCGATCAAAGATAAAAACAAATGGAAGTTGGGGCTAGAACTAACCATAACTGAGCCAAGTGCCCACATCCCCCTTCACTTGGTGAAAATATCCAATCCTTTAGGGACAGATGTCCCCATCTCATTGCTCACTCATTCCAAAGGTTGCCCAAAAGACCATTTTGCCCCTGAGGCTTAAATTACCATTTTGCCCCTCATAATCCCTGACCCGTAACTCTAATCCCCGAACTCCAAATGGTACATGCCACCTGTTATTGGAATCAGGGACTCGAGACCTACCTAGCGGTCCTCATAGTTCGTGAAAATTCTATGTCGTATGAAAGTCAACATGTAACACCCCGGAAATTCGAGGGTTTTAATATTATAATTTAATGTATGAATTAACGTTTTTACCCTTGTGAATGGTATGGTCAAATTGTTGACTTTTTGATTTGTGGGTCAAACGGACTTTGACCAATGACCGTGACGTAGTTCGGGACGTCACAAGTCCATAGACAAGTGGCACGTCAAATTCGGACGCTCAGGGAGGAAGTTATGACTATCGGAAGTTCAGGGGCATTACCGTAATTTGGACTTTAGGGGCGAAAATGTTGACTTTTCGTTTGACAACTAATTTTCACACGACTCGAGGACCGTTAGGTAGGTCTCGACGCCCTGAGTCTGTAGACAGGCGGCACGCCGAAATTGGACTTCGGATGGCTGAGTTACGGGTCTAGAAAGTGAGGGGCAGTTTGGTAATTATTGAACCAGGGGCATTTTGGTCATTTCGCCCTAGTTACTGTAGCAACAGCGGGGGACATGGGCGGCACCACCATGTGCGGTGGTTCTGAGTGCGAATTGTTTATGCTGGTGTGTGTGCTGGAAAGTATTGATTGTTTAAACCTTTTAGAAGCATCAAACATGGTCTGATTCATCCAGCTGCACGGTCAATTTGTTAATTGAAGATTCGAAGCATTTCGGGGAACTTTCTCAGTGGCCAGGCTGGGTTTCCACGAGCTGTTGGACGGCTCAGTTTGTTTAAACAGAGTAGGAATGGTGTGTACTACAATCTGCTGAGGAGAGGACAGTGAGCTTGAGAGGAAAACCAGAGAATTCAGTTTCTCGAAAATTGGAGGGAATTTCGGAATTTAATTTCTGGTGCTTGTTAGACCAAACCAAGTCTTTAATATATATATATATCCGAGTCTTTAAACTCCCGAGTCTTTAAACTCAATCCGGGTCTTTAAACCCAATCCGGCCGGTCCCCCGTCACATATATCCGGGTCTTTAAACCCAATAACCAGATCCAGCAAATCCAATCCCAAAACCATTTGAAAATCATTTACCAATCCACATCCAAACCCGAATCCGAAATCACTGGTCCGATGCCCTTCCCGGCATCCAGACCGTCATTCCGAACCCAAATCCGGAGTCCACTTTCCAATCTTAAAACCAAATTCCGTTTCCGAAATCCGATTCTAAAACCGAAAACCTTTATTATCGAAATCATGTTCCAAAATCCCTTAAAATCATTGAAATCATTTATCTTTCCAAAACCATAGCATCATAATCAAAATCAAGCCTTTCTCGTAAAACATGCTGAAACCATCTTTCCTCGAAAACCGTGCAATTATGTAAAATCAACCAAAACATATTCAATAAACATAAAATCATAATCAAAATCATAAAACAATTATAGAAAACAGTTATGCATGCTCGAGTTTAGAGAAAAGGTCCACTCACAATACTGAGCCCTACTCGCGTCCCGAACGTCCAGCCCGTTCCTCGGCTCCCTCGGGAAATCCCGATCCTGTCAAACACCGTCAAATTACGTCACTAACACGTCTACGAACACTCACCTAAAAGCCCTCAAAAATCCCCGGACCAAAGACTTAAAACCCCGGGACCCTACACATTCACCCTCGCGGAACTACACTCAAACGACTTCCGATTGACTCGAAACCAACTCCATTGAACTCACAACAACTCCTAGACCAAAAACTATGTTGACCGTTTCTCCCAGAACCGCCGCACGCGCCTCCACGCGCCGCCCAAAGTGGCTGCGCGTGGCCCCACGCGCCAGCTACAGTGCACCTTCAACCTCACGTCGACCCGGTTCAACACAGTAGGCTACAGCTGAACCGGCGTCAACGGTTCTCCGCCGTGCCCGCACGATTTCCTTCCCTTTCTTCACCTAAAGCTTCGTCCAACCTTACTCTAAGCATCCCCATCCTCCAATCACCTCGACACAGCCTCCTACCCGTCGTCTCAAGCTCGAAATCAAACCTCCCCAAACTCTGTTTCACGATCCAGCCACCCAGGTAACCTCCCTTCACGGTGGCAAGACCAAACGGTTCCTAGAACCTCAAGGAACCTAACCCGACTCTCCTAGACCTTCGACTCAGTCTCTAGGATCACGACTCTTGGTTTGAACCAAAACGGGAAAACAGGGCACACAGAGTCCCTCCGTCGTACCAACCTCCACCGTGCACCTCCCGTCACGGCAGCTCAACCAAATGACGCCCTGGACTCAACTAAACTCCCTAAACTCCCCTAGACTCTTCGATTCAACCTCTCAGGCCACAACTTCCGATTTGAAGTTCACGGCCAAAACAGAGCATAAACACGGGGCAATAGAAATTCCCTGCAACCTGTCGCCGTCGTGAGCTCTGCTGGTAGTGGCTGACTCCTCGCAACCCGCACGACACCACCACGGTCCCAATTGCCCCGTACACGGCCGCCACCAGCCACAATCCTCACAACCTCCCTGCTTTTACCCCTGGTTTTCCCCGCAGCTCTTGACACCTTCACACACAACCACCACACCGTCAACCTCTCTCACTGCTTCCCTCTCACTCTCTGATCACCCTCACACACTCACAATTCATCAACACTCACTTTCCTTCACGATCTCCCTCTGTTTTCTGTTTCCTTCTGCGCACAAACACGAACACGGGCACGGGTACACCCCAAAAATAGAACCGTGCACACACCTTAGAATCCCCCAGAACCCACTACACACTTGCCACATGTCACCATCCCATCCATCCTTATCTCACCTGATTAACTCCAGCCGTCCATTCCTTCCCTCTCTGCACAAATCCCCATAAACCCAAAAAGACTAAAATACCCTTCTGTTTAACACATTTTTACGGTTTTACCGAAACTTCCTAGACCCGTAACTCTCGCCTCGTAAGTCCGATGAACACGTGCCGCCTGTCATCGAACTCAGGACGACAAGAACTATCTAACCATCCTAGGTCAACCTACCAAAACTCGATTATTCGAAAAGTCAACTTTTCCCCCTATTTTACCAAAATTCCGATAATGCCCTCAACCTTCCGAACATCACAACTTCCTCCTCGGATGTCGGAATCGGGCGTGCCACCTGCCTACGGATTCGTGACGTCCTCAACTACGTCCTGGTCACTGGTCAACTCCCATTTGACCACCCGAAATAAAAGTCAACATTCCTGCCCGACCCAGGGGCAAAATCGTCATTCTAGGTTCCCGGACCCCTCGGGACCACCTAACCCCTGATTAACCTTACTAATCACACCTTAATCACTCTACTTATCCCAATTCTCGGAACGGGTTGTTACACTAGGCATTTGAGATGCCGTACCCGGATAGGGTTCGGGGATTGGACTCGGAATTGAGACCCGAGTGGCACGCATATCCTTGAGACTATGACCTTATTGAACGTGAAGGACGTCAGACATCGGGGATGTCAGGATTGGAGTGTATAGTGCAGTGGCTATATTTATGCCTATGGTTTTATTACATGCCTTATGACTCATATTATATGGTTTATGGTTTTAAATTCTAATGCATGCATGTTTGGAAAACAGAGGGGTAAATTATATGTTTTATGTAACGACCTGTCCCAAATTCCTTGATTAGATTAGTGACTAATCACGATTAGTGAGGTTAATCGGTGATTAGTTGGGTGAAATCGGACGAACGATGCGAAATGACCGTTTTGCCCCTAGGCGTGGAAAAACGTTGACTTTTTGTTCGAGCTGTCAAATGGACTTTGACCGATGACCGTGACGTAGTTCGTGACGTCACAAGTTCATAGACAGGTGGTACGTTCAATTCCGACGTTCGAGGAGGAAGTTATGACGTTCGGAAGTTTAGGGGCATTTTGGTAATTTTGGATAAAAGGGGTCAAATGTTGACTTTTCGACCGAGAGGTCCGAGGGCCAAAGACCGTTACGTAGATAAGGATGATACGAATCCATAGATAGGCGGCACGTCGAATTCGGACGTTCGACGAAGAAGTTACGGTTCACGGAAGTACGAAAGTACTATTGCGCGTTTTACGAGATGACTTGAGTTTTGGACTTTAGTGGGGCCCAGATTTTATCCCAAGGCCCAATGGATGAGTGACAAGTGTCACCCATCCACTGGCCCTTCCTTTACATACATGCATCGATCATTTCTTTCCATTTCCAAACCCACCCGATCTGATCCTTTGTACCCAAACCAATCCAATCCAAACCTTCACCCATGGACATCTGAGAAACCAGGAGAGTGAGGGGAGGATGTTGGATGTTGGTGGCCGGCCTGGAAGGCCAGAACCGCCGTGTACGTCGGCTTGGAGGAGACAAACCCGAGAGGGTGCTCGGTAAGGCCCAATTCCCATTTTCAATTTGATTTTGATATTATGGTGGCTTTTGGACGATTAGGATGAGTTGATTAGATTGCTAGGATAGTTTTAAGATGTTTTGGAGGCTGGTTCACGGCGGAGGAGGCCGTGAGGGTGGCCGTGAAAACAGAGGTCGTGAGCCTCTTTGTTCTTGGATAGGATTTAAGGTGTTTTAGTTAGTTTTATTAATTGGAATTGATAGAAAACATTAAATTAGGAAGATTGGGATTGAAAAGAAGAAGATTGGACAAAAAATGAGGAGTGGGGGACCTCGAACCGGTCACGCCGGTCCAACTGGACCGGCCAAACCAGTGAACCGGCTGAAGCATGAAGACGATGGACAGTGCACCGTCCCTTCTAGGGGCACGTGAGGGCGCGTGGTACATAATTTGGGGAAGTGTTCAACACGGGAAATCTTCTATTCGATGTAACGAAGATTTTGGGACTAGTCTCGTGTCAATCGGACATCGTTTCGATAGGTTTTGGGGGTGTCGGAAGGTTTAGGGTCGGTTTAAAAATAGTTAAAAGTTCGGGAAAATTACGGTGCTTTGATGGGAGGTTAATTAAGTAGTTATTAACCTTTTATTAAAATTTGGACAGGTTTGGGAGTCCCGGTAATGGTGATCGGCTCGGGGAGCCGAATGACACGCAAATCGAGGCGGCGGCTCGGACGGTATGTGAGTGGACCTTGTTTTCTAAATTGGTGCATGCATAAATGTTTATTATATGTTTTAAATACTTATTTGTGATGCCATGAGTGCATTTGGATGTGTGGTTACGTATAGGTACGTATTTCGAGGTTTTGGCCCTATACGGGGCTGTATGTCTTTATTGGTCTAAATGAAATGGTTTTGGATTTCCAAATGGATTATGCATATGATTTTATGATGTTGATTTGGATGCTTGTGAATTATATGGTTTCACGTATTTCGAGGCGATTTACGTGCTTGCACGTAAATCGAGGTTTTCCGATTTTACACTGATTTTCCATTCTTGTGGTTTTGGATATGATTTCATGAAATGATTTTGGATTTGAAAAGGTAATTCTCGGACTTGAGGTCCATTTGATTTACGGAATCTGGCCAGAGGCCCAATTGGTTTACGATTCGGACCGGGGTCCAGTTTCTATGTGGATTCGGGCCTAGGGCCCAGTTATGTATTACAAATGGTTTTTACGGGTCATGACGGTTTATGGGAACCGGTATGAACCCCTGAAATGGATTTACGGGTCATGACGGTTTATGGGAACCAGCATGAACCCATGAAAGGATTTTATGGTTCATGACGGCTTATGGGGGCCGGACATGAATCCTTGAAAGGTTTCAAGAATGATTTCAAAAGGTTTTTCATATTCCATCCTTTATATATGATTGTCTCCTCCGGGGAGGGTCGTTGGCCTGGGTGGACCCCGGAGTAGTCACGGAGCACTGACTGAGTGGGGTCGCCCCCAGTTGGGTTCCTTACTCTCAGGATGGGCATGGTTCGTTACCTCCAGGGAGGGTCATAGATCTACGAACTTTGACCTGGGTGGACCCTGGAGAGACTTGGGTTTGAGACCCCGGTTAGCACACGTGTAGCTTTATTTTACCGTGACAGGTTCTGGATATGAATATAATGGATAAACGTGATTTAAATTGGTTTGAGAAATTATGTTTTATGATGATAAATGGATTTGGGCTGAGATCCCTCATATGTTCACTGTGTTATGGTTTTCTGTAAATGGTTTTGGGCAGGAGCCCGTATAACTTGTATTTACAGAATTTTGGGGCTGAGACCCTAATTGTGGATGTTTTAACATATGTGTTTGGATAAATGGTTTTACTATGCATGCATGCTTTTTAGTGGAGGGTATAAAGGTCTTATATGAAATGTTTTTATTAAATCCTTTATTTTTGTCCACTCACAGTCTTTCTGTTTTTAATACCTTTCAGGTTGGATACGATGTGGACTATAGCAGAGACTGAGATATCACATGCCTCCTCCGGATCCTGGCGTACTCTGATAGCCCAGGAGGGCAAAGGTCGGAAATATCCCTTGTCTGACACTTCGTGTCAGACGGGAGCAGGGTCATCCCGCACTAATCCCGGGGGGATTGGGATGGGTCCTGTCATTTTCCTTACTAAACGATTTTATAAACTTGAGTTTCGGCCCACTCACCCTTAATGTTTTGGTAACCCCTCCAGGTCGTGCTACTGAGGTAGGGGAGGAACCTGAGGCTGAGGCATAGATCTACTTCTGCGTACCTGAACCCCTGTTGGGTGGTTTACCCGCAGGTTTATTTTAGAGTCGTGCTCGCAACTTGTAATTTTGGATTTCATCCCTTGTCTAACATCTGTTTAATCGGATTTGATGTATAACTTTAATTTGGTTATTTATGCATTTGATTGTTTGAGGTTAAAATTGGTATGTATTTTGGGTGTCAGACGGGAGCAGGGCACGTCCCCATGTGGTCCCAGGGAGGATCGGGGCGGGTCCTGTCACAACCAATCGCCCCTTTTTAATGAAATTACCAAAATACCCTTAACTTCTGAACATCATAAATTTTCCCTCGAATGTCGGAATTGGACGTGCCACCTGTCTATGAACTCATGACGTCCCGAACTACGTCATGGTCATTGGTCAAAGTTCATTTGACCGCCCGAACTAAAAGTCAACATTTTGCCCATTCTAGGGGCAGAATCGTCATTTTGCACTGTCCGTTCCAAATACCTCCAACTAATCACCGATTAACTTCGTGAATCCGTCATTAACAACTAATCTAATCCCGATTTCCGGGACGGGTCGTTACAAGAAACCACTAGGAGGTAGCCATGTGTCAAGCACCTTGTGGACACAGCCCCAAAATATCCAATCCAGCTTACCAGATGGCCTTATCTAGTTGGACACATTTTCCCAGGCGTTAAAAGACCAAACTGCCCTTGCAAGTCCAAATTACCATTTTACCCCTCACCTATTTAGACCCACAACTTAACTGTCTGACGTCCGATGACGGCGTGTCGCCTGTCGTTGTACTCAGGACGTCGAGACCTATCTAACGGTCCTCGATTTGCGTGAAAACTAATAGTCAAATAAAAAGTCAACAATTTCCCTCTTTTAAACCAAATTACGAAAATGCCCTCGACCTTCCGAACATCATAACTTCCTCATCGGATGTCAGAATCAGACGTGCCACCTGTCTACGGACTCGTGACGTCCCGAACTACTTCACGGTCATCGGCCAACGTCTGTTCGACCTGCCAATCAAAAAGTCAACATTTAACCATACTATGCACAAGGGTAAAATCGTCATTTTTATACAAATCTTTTCCAAATTTACATTTTTGCCCTTTTTGAAGGGTTACAAAAATGTTGACTTTTGATCTGGGAAGTCTGATGGCCAAGGGCCGAGAACCGTTACGTAGATCGGGTCGATACGAATCCGTAGACAGACGGCACGCCGAAATCGGACGTCGGACGAGAAAGTTATGGGTCACGGAAGTTCGATTGAACTATTGCATGAATTACGAGACGGATTACTTTTGTATCCTGATGGGCCCAGATATTTAATTCCTACCCAATGGATGAGTGACAAGTGTCACTCATCCCATTGGCCCTTAACCCCAAAATATGGATCTCAAGTGTGATTGGTCCACTTGTGTTAATTTATACATATAACGCACCCACTTCTCATCCTAACCATCCATCTCATCTAATCCCTCATCTCTACCGTCCATTTCCTCTCTCTCTCTCTCTCTCTCTCTTCTGATCATCATCATCATCTAACTTAATCTCTCTCTCTCCCCCGCGACCACCATTTTTCATTTCTTCTTCTTTTCTTTCAAAACTGAACACACATATCACCACCACCTCCCCTAAACTTTGTCTGACATTGGTGGCCCGTGAATGAAACTTTGAGAGGGAAATGAGGTAAGGACGACGGTGATAACGGTTTGGACGTTAGACCACGATGGCCGAAAGCCCGCAGGTGAGTGGTTACAAGTTTGAAATTGGGCTTTTTGTTAGATCGGTTGTTGAGTGTTTCTAAAAGTTGGGTTCGGTTTCTGGTGATCTTAGGGGAAGGTATGGATTGGTTTTGAGGGCTGGGACGGCTGGAGTCGACGACAGGAAACACTTGCAGGTGGCCGGTTCGGTCTTCAATCATGGAGGTATTATCTCGACTCATTTTTCATGTTTTGAATAGCTAAATCGATAAGGCTTGAGGTTAGGAACCTATGGGAATGAAAATGGACAGAAATGGATTGAAAATGATTGAAAGAGAGCCCTAAACTGGGTCCAGTCCGGTCTGGTCCGATTCGAACCAGGCGAACCAGGTTCGCGGGAGGAAGAAGACGATGATAGTGCTAGCGCGTGGGCTTCACGCGCAGCCCCTTTGGGCGGCATGTGAGGGCACGTGGTGGATCCTTTGGGGTTGACTTCAACATGACTTTTAATCTATTCGATTTAACGAACATTTTGGGACTGGTTTAGTGTCAATCGGATACCGTCTCGATATTGTTCGGGACATCCGAAAGTTTAGGATCGAGTTTAAAAATAGTTTAAAATTATAAAAAATTACGGGACTTCAATGAGAGGTTAATAAGGTAGTTAGTAACTCTCTAAATTATTTTGGATAGTTTTGGGAGTCCCGGTGACGACGATTAGCCCGGTGAGGCTTACGACACTCAAATCGAGGTGGCAGCTTAGGACGGTCTGTGAGTGGACCTTGATTTCTAACTGTGATGCATGCATAAATGTTTTATATGTTTTATGGACATGATTCTATGATTTTGATTTGGATGATTGTGATTTACTTGGTTTCACGCTCGAGGTGATTTACGTGCTTGCACGTAAATCGAGGTTTACGGTTTTGCACTAATTTTTCGTGCTAATAGTTTTGGAAATGATTTCATGAAATGGTTTTGGATTTGAAAAGGTAAACTCAGGTTTGAGACCCATTTGTTTTGGAAACCCTCAGACTCGAAGTCCATTTAGTTACGTTCTCAGGCTAGAGGCCCAATTGGTACTTGAATCGATTTTGGATTTGCAAATATGGAATCGGGCACGAGATATATTTGATTTACGAACTCTCAGACCTGAAGTCCATTTGATTTAACAAGGCATCGGGTCGAAGGCCTAGTTGGTTTACGTATCGGGCTCGAGGGCCAATTGGTTTGCATATCCAGCTCGAGGCCCAGTTGATTGTGATTTGGGCTCGAGGCCCAATTGATTTACCAAATCGGGTACGAGGCCCATTTGGTTTACGAAATCGGGCACGAGGCCCAGTTGGTTTGTGATTCGGGCTTAGGGCCTAGTTATGGTTTACGTTTGTGATTTCGAGTCGGGGACCCATAAATGGATTTATGGTTCATGACGGTTTATGGGGACCGGCATGAACCCTTGAAATGTTTTTATGGTTCATGAAGGTTTATGGGGACCGACATGAACCCTTTAAAGGTTTTATGGTTCATGACGGTTTATGGGGACCGGGCATGAACCCTTGAAAAGGTTTTGAGAATGTTTTCAAATGGTTTTTCGTATACACTCCCTTATATATGGATTGTCTTCTCCGGGGAAGGTCGTTGGCCTGGGTAGACCCCGGAATAGTCACGGAGCACTGACTGAGTGGAGTCGCCCCCATTGGGTTCTTTACTCTCAGAAAGGCTATGGATTATAACCCCCATGGAGGGTCATTGATCTACTGACATTGACCTGGGTAGACCCTAGGGAGACTTGGGATTTGTTTGAGACCCCGGGTGGTACACGCGTAGTTTTAGATACCATGACAGGATTGGTTATATGATATATATATATATATATATATATATATATATATATATACGATGAACATGATTTCTTGGTTTTGCGAAATTGTGTTTTATGATGATAAATGGATTTGGGATGAGATCCCACATATGTTTGTTATGTAAATGGATTTCTGTAAATGGTTTTGGGCAGGGGCCTGTGTGACTTGAATTTACGGAACTTGAGGCTGAGTCCCTAATTATGTAAATACAAATTCCTCGATTTTCTAAATTATTATGTAAATGTAAACTCCATTATTATGCTTATTTTTATGTTTTAGTTATATTAACATTAAATTATAGTAATTCACTTCAATTTATGTTTATGTTTAAATTTTATATTATTTGTCAAGAATCGACCCTCCTCGGTCATGACCCGACTCATCTAGCACGATATTGTCCATTTTGGGCCTCCTTACCCTTGCCCTCACTGTTTTGTTTTCGGGAGCTCACGGTGCAACTTCCCAAAGGGTCACTCATCATGCAATTGCACCAGTTTCAACTCGCTTAACTTTGGAGTTCCAACCGAACTCAAAGCCACCGAGCTCCCAAAAGGCCTCGTGCTAGATAAGTGTGTGCATACAGCTTTAAGGCACACCACCATTCCTTTCCCAGACCATTCCCCCTCGCAGGAATGTGGGATCGTTCACCGTTCCCTATATGACACGAGTCTTACAATCCACCCCCCTTAGGGCTCAACATCCTCGCTAGCACACTTCCCAGTCGGGGTCTGGCTCTGATACCATTCTGTCAAGACCTGACCCTCCTCGGTCAAGATTCGACTCATCTAGCACGATATTGTCCGCTTTGGGTCTCCTTGCCCTTGCCTCACGGTTTTGTTTTCGGGAGCTCAAGGTGCAACTTCCCAGAGGGTCACCCATCATAGAATTGCACCAGCCTCAACTCACGGTGCAAATTCTCCGATTTTCTAAATTATTATGTAAATGTAAACTCCATTATTATGCTTATTTTTATGTTTTAACTATATTAACATTAAATTATAGTAATTCACTTCAATTTATGTTTATGTTTAAAATTTTATATTATTAGTCATCGGCAAAATCTTATTGTATCGTATTATTCATCATATATTTATTATATCAAAGTCATTTTATAGTTTTTATTAATCTCATATAACCATCATTGGATATTTAAATTTTTCCCAACATGTCATTCTAAATTTCAATTTTTAGATCGAATTTCCGTCATTTTTATTGATCATAAACGATATCGATATTTTCATTATTGGTAACTCCTCCCCTCCATCAAAATTCAGAAATTAATTGGCACGTTTTTATGGGCCAAAACAGTCGGTTAATAATAACTTCCATGAGCCCCCTTGTAATGAAAACTCGCCTGGGCTAATTAATTGAAAGACCAACATTGCATTGGGCCCCAATAGCTAGCATGACAATTTGCTTTTGAAATTTACGTACAGCTTGCTAAAATGGAAAATTTTGTTGCAACATATTCAGATGAAAGACACCTGAATTATCGTCGTACTTTGTTCTAGATGCCCTCATGCCCCCATCACTAAGTTTTGAGATTAGATGTCAATTCAAACTGATTTATTCACTTAATTTTGTTGAATAGTGTAACTCAACCACATTAAGACTTGCTTTCCTTTTCTGGCACCAGCACCCACTACCTGAGCAAACAAAAGTTGTAACTTTATTTTTACCTCACTAAATAGTAACTATGTTACGACTATATAAAACTTATGCATGAATGAATGATACGTATCAAACTGTTTGGTCAAATAGAGAATATATATAGTGGCCGTACCGGTACTACATGTCCATGATGGATGAGGAGTGAGGACTAACTTGCAGCCAAATCCACCATCATAACCTAATGAACTACATGTTAAAATTTGACATATACGCATAAGATTCATTGTAGTGTGTGTTGACAATGGAGAAAAGAAAGTTGATGAAGAAGAAAGCTGAAAGGATAGGAATAAGTTTGATGAAGACTCACTCAGTTTACCCACCGTTGGTTTCATAATGAATTTGTCTTTGCTTTCAAACAAACTATCATATCCGTCTGTTGGGGCTTCCATCAGATTCATGACATGAAAGCCATTCCCCAACCATTAACTAATTTGTTGTCTAAGCATCCCACTAGGCATTATCTACTATGTAGTAGGTATTCTTTACTTATATTTGTCTCTACGTACCTATTTTCTTATTATAAATATAATCAGAAAAATAAAATAATTTTATATTGCAATCACATGATATATTAAAATTATATATTGCATAATTAAGTGATATTATTTCTCATTTTGTTATTAAGATATATTAATAAATAAATAAAATTGTTTGATTGATTCAAGTAGATGGAGAGTTTCTTGAGAATGTCCTACTCATTAAATGTTTTGCCCATTTTTCATACTGGGGTAATTTATTCTCATTTTCAATGTTTGATTTGTTTGTGCATCATTAGTGGATAAGAGTCAAAATTAGTTTAATTTGTTCCCAATACATTATTGTTCATTTTAGGGAAATTGATGGAAATATATAGAACACTCTAAAAATCTATTTACAAAAATAGAACCTATATAAAGAAAATAGTAATCTTGTAATAACCATTCAAAAAATTTTGCATTCTATTTTCCTCTCATTTTCTCTTATCTTTCTTTCGTTTTCTCTCATATTCCTCTCATCTTTTGTCATCTTTCTCTCATTTTCTCTCATCTTATGTCATCTTCTCTCATTTTTCTCTCGTCTTTCTCTCATCTCCCTCAATCCTATGTTTAATTTTTATTAAGGTGGATGAACAAGTAGTGTTGGGCATTAAATTAAGAAATGAAAGCAGATAACCAATTGGAGAGTGAGGATGATGAAATTACAACTGTGGGGTGGGGAAGATGATTGGATAGAAGACCATATAAAACCAATTTTCAATTTGTAGATTTAGTCTGACAGTGCCCCACTAGTTTAGATCTAGTCATATTAACAGGATCCGTCCCAAATTGACTTTGATAACCGTGCCCGGTCCTGCTCCCGTCTGACAAGTCAACTGAAGTCCCAAAATTACCCCTCAGCACCTGTCAGACAAGGGATAACTGCACTGATTTCCGCTCATTTTACATCCAACTTTTCCAATTTTTCCTTTTTCGAATTTATGGGTCGTCACAACCTTCCCTTCTTAAAGAATTTTGTCTCCGAAATTCGATCACATTATTTATTAAACAAACATACAACAGTACAAATATACAACAATATTTACAATACAGTACAAATGTACAAAACATCAATCCATGGGATACCACCATCACTCTGAACTCCCCCCGGGTGGTTTATTAGTCTCTTTCTGTTGAAGAGAAAATACCCGAGCAAGTGGGCCTGAATTTCGACCACGTCCTCGTGGTGCACCCATAGTGTTGTCAGTTCCCCTCCCACTTACGGTTCCAGAGGTCGAGGCCGTCCCCGAACCTTGCTTTGTATGACTGCCACTCGGACTACCACTCGTTGGTTGGTGTGGACAATTTCTCCTGATATGTCCAAACTCACCACAGAAATAACAGGCACCCCTACTAAAATGGGTAGATCGGTTATAATGTCTGTCAGTTGACGGCACTGAAGCTCTACTCGACTAGACGGATGTCTGAGGGACTGCTGTAGGACCAAAGGAATGTCCTTTTCTACCCCCACTAAAACCTGACCCAGACCCACCAGAAAATTCGGGGTTAGAACTACCTCTTTTTGACGGCGTCCCCTGACTCATTGTCTCAATTTCCTGACGCTCTCGACCTCGTCCAGAACTCGAAGATGGTTCATGTACCGGCAAACTTGCCTCTACTTTGATAGCAGCATATCATAGATCTCGGAGGGTGGCATATGATCCCACAGTCATAGTGACTCGAATGTCATCTCGTAATCCAAGTTCAAAACATCTGCATTTATCACCCTCTGTAATTACAACCCTCGGAGCAAAGCGATCCAGATCCAGAAATCGTTGTTCATATTCGGCCACTGTCATATCCTCCTACTTAATCGAAGGAATTCAATTTCTTTCGTATCACGGTATGAACGAGGGTAAAACTGATACAAAAATCGCTCGCGACATATTTCCCATGTCAACGTACGGGCATCCCAACCAGTTAACTGTAAACCATGCCACCACCGGTATGCATAGCCATCCAAAAGAAAAGTGGCTAATAGCACCATGTCCTCCGGGGGACATCTCATAATAATTTGAAAGATCCGCTCTAAACGAGTAATCCAATCATCAGCACCATACATACCCGAATCACCACGAAACATAGTGGCTCCTAACCGTTGAGCTCTCTCAATATCCGGGCCTTCTCTAACCCTGTCCTCGTCCCTCTCATCTTCAGGCCGTGCACGGGGCGCACGTCTCGGAGGCATGACGTAACAACAGAAATCAGTAACCAAATGCTCAGATACCAACTTGACAGTACCCGTCCCAAATGGACTTTGATAATCGTGCCCTGTCCTGCTCCTGTTTGACAAGTCAACTGAAGTCCCGAAACTACCCCTCAACACCTGTTAGATAAGGGATAACTGCACTGATTTCCGCTCATTTTACATCCAAATTTTTCAATATTTCCTTTTTCGAATTTTCAGGTCGTCACACATATAGTCCGGTAATGTTCTTATAGTCGGGATAATGAGAATTTCAAACCGAAACATCCAATTTTCACTGCACTGACTATAAGGACACTACCTAGCTATGAGGAGACTACATGACTATGAGGAAATAAAATCTTACACTTGTGTGAAACTCAAAACAAAAGAGAATCAGGTCACTACCTGACTATGAGGATACCATCTGACTATGAAGATAGAGATATACCTCGTTTACTTTTGATGAACAACTGACCGAAAGTCAACCCAGATTTGTAAAGTTTTTTTTCCTAACATTTTATCAAACTTAGGTAGCTACATTCTCAACGGAAATCAACGAACTTATTCTTTTTTTTAAGTTTGTCATATCTAGTTTTGAGGTCATTAAAATTTAAAAAAAAATTCCAGAAAAGAAATCCACATTTTTTTTCCAGAATTGTAATCAAGTTTTCAATCCCTTTCAGCACCCAATTAGTTTCTAAGAGTTCAATGAAACATCCTAACTTCATACTCAGGATTAAAATCCATCAAGAATCCAACTTTGAAATCCCGAACTTGAACACCCATATTTGAAACTTATTCACCGCACCCAACCCACACATCGATTTTCTTTTGTTTTCCAAATTCAACCCAGTATTTCTGAACAAAACCTAAAACTTTCAAATAAAATCAAACCCTAAAATACATTGTTTAAAAATGTAGATGAATTAAGAAAAAGGGCAATATCAAGAACTTTCAAAGAAGATCGTACGGTGTCGCAATCTTTTTCATAAAAGCTGTGATTGATCTGAGACGAGTGTATGAATTAGTTTGAACTGACAAAGTTAAGTGGATTCGTAGCTATCACACTTTGATTTTGGGAGCGAGTTGAGTTTGGTACCTGGGTCGCACTTCTCTCAGCTGATTCCTACAGGGTTATTATCCCCTTTATATGTGTTGTATTTTTGTAAATAAGTTTTTGAGTGTTCTATTTTGAATAAATTAGTGAAGAATATTCTATTTCCATCAATTTCTCTTCATTCTATGGTCATCTTATCATTCTAATGTATTATAATTTATTTATCAATATTACACTTACTTATTATGACATATAATCATATATTGTTTGTACATATTATAACTCATAGTTTAGTATCATTTTTTTGTTAGACATTAGTAACATCACACATTAGTACCATGTTTTTTTGTTCGACATTAGTAACAACAAAATTTGATAGGACTATAATAATAATAAATTCCTCGTGGATTTTTTTTTTTGAGATCTCTTTTAAGCTTATTTTGCTTCAAAATTAGGTTAAAACTTTATTGGAAAATTGACATAACCACTGCTCTTGTGAATATTCTCAAAATTATAACTATCCTTCTTCCTTTTTTGGCCAGAAAATTATAACTATGATTAAATAGACATTTATAATCTCAATTTGAGGAATCAATGCTATTGGCATGCACCCTTTTGTAATTATAAGGTGATAAAATATTCACATAAAAACAAATTCTTTAAAAGAATGTCGTTTACATTTCTCATATCAATGATATGATATGGGTTGATATGGGTAGGGATGGCCTATTTGTTTCTGTAGTTATCCAATTGTTGTAAGCTAAGGTCACCCACAATGGAGGCTAGATCCTTCTTAGAGTGTCCATTATAGTCTTTAAGGAAAAACATTTCCAATGGGTAAAATTTGGGCGAATTGCTAGATCCTTCTTAGACTGTCCATTATAGTCTTTAAGGAAAAACATTTCCAATGGGTAAAATTTGGGGCTGAATTCGCCGAAGCCTTTGGTGGGTCTTTTCTCAAAGGCTTTCAAAATTTAACATCAAATACTGTTCTGTCAGTTTCATTATGGATCACAAAAACTTAAAATTTGATTAAAAATTATGTGAGACTCACTTGATTTTTTTTTTCCTTTTGAATTTTCAAATGTTGATATCAAATTATGTGGGATCCATTTTAAATATCAAACAATGGTTTCAGCCATTCTTATTTTTACCGTTGATGCAACGGGAATATATATATTCAAAATTTTCCTATAAATATCTCTAAATTTTACAACACCCACAATATTCTCAATATTTTCTTGATTTTTTCAAGCTTGTGCTTACAAATTTTTTTAATTGCACATACCTTCCACTAATTATCAACAAATTCTCACAAAAAAATGAATTTTAATATCGAATAAGATATGACTTTATACCGAGTTTATATGGTAATTAGTGAAGATGCCACAATTGGCAATTCACAACCCAATAAAACCATGTGGGGGCGTATAGATATGACTTTATAACGAGTTTATATGGTAATTAGTGAAGATGCAACAATTGGCAATTCACAATCCAATAAAACCATATGGGGCCGTATATAACAACAATTCTTTCCAACGTCATTCGACATATCACTGAGAAAACCGAAGAGCCTCAAAAATCGGTGATGTAATAGATGAGATTGTGATAAGAAAATATGATGCAACAGAAGTAATTGCGATAAGAAAATATGATCTAATAGATAAAAATGAAATGAGAATATCTGATCTAACGGTCTATAGAGGATGAAATTTTATCTTTTTGGAATTTAGATTTTTTTAGGTTAAAATGTTTAGGAAAAAAATTAAAGATTACATAAATAAACATTGAATTAAAAATTTTAAACAAAAAAATTATTTTAATATATATTTAAGATATCATGAGAAATAAAAATGTAGCCATATATATATACCGTCCCAATAGATATATACCCCCACTGTGAATAATATGTTATTTAACCCATAATATTTTAGTTGAGGCTACATTTGGAGCTGCATCCACCACAAATATAACCTCAAATGTAGCCTCCCATTATGGATGGCCTACAGCATCCGCTAAATTAAGCTGGTGCGGGAGCACCTAATTACGCTGTCTCAAATAAACATAAATCCAACAAATGAACCCAATTGTTAAAACGAAAAGGCTCATCTCAGATTATATGTCCATTTAATATGCATTTTTACCAGAAACCTTGTATCTGCGGTGGTCAATTAAAACTTTATGTAACATGTAAGAAAACACGGGAAAAAAACCTTCGAATTAGCTAAGAAATCTTGTATTTAAAGTATACAATCGTCCACCTAACTAAGGAAAAACGACATGGCAGCAATGCCTGTCGTCGCCCTTTATAAGCTTGCGCTGGCCAGTCATACCCATGAATGCAAACAACAACGTACAACATTAGCAAGGCAAGCAACAACGTGGAGACTTCATTATATCACTAACACTACTACTAGTGCACCACAGAAAACACAGAGAGAGATCGAGTACTGAGAAATGGGCTCGTGGGTTCGATTTCTCGTGCTTCTCCTGGCTTGCCTTGTCCCGGGTTTGGTCGAGAGCAGAGTCCGACACTACAAGTTTAATGTAAGTGTACTATGTTACATATTGTTCTTTGCTCGAATTTACTATAATGAATCTTGATTTGAAGGTAAAATGCTTTGGGTTTTGCATGATTGAAATGGCAAACATGAAGTTGCTCACGTGCTTTCAGACATAGACTTCTTTGGGTAAAAGCTAGCTGATAGGGTGTGTCCACTTATTGCAAAGTTAAAAGTTACACAGAATCTTAAAAAAGAAAAGTACATGGAAGCTGGTAGAACCTCAAAACCTAGAAGGCACATCCCTTTGATCATTCATGCCGCTAATAACTTTATAAATGCGAAAATATTATCTCATGCATTTGTATTGAATTTTTCAATGGTTAAATTTTGATCATTTCACTACTTAAATTAAAAATTTACGATTTATCTGACAAACAATCCTAAAACCACGAATTTCCTTTGAAAAGTCTTAAGACAAAAACTCTAACTAGTCCAACTTAATAACATTATTAACTTTGGTTTGCTCTTCGTTCCTTATGGTAACATGCTCAGGTGGTGCTGAGAAACAAAACCAAACTCTGCTCAACGAAGCCTATTGTGACCGTTAACGGCTTGTTCCCAGGGCCGACTCTCTATGCCAGGGAAGATGACACTGTGGTCGTCAAAGTCACCAACCATGTCCAATATAACGTGTCCATTCACTGGTAAGAAAATCATGATTATTTACTTCATCTCTAAAATCAAATGTATAACCGACTTAACAGTCCAAAGCTATTTTTAATTAATTTTTTGTCCGATAGGCACGGAATCCGACAACTACGAACCGGTTGGGCAGATGGTCCAGCATACATCACACAGTGCCCAATTCCCACAGGCCAAAGCTATGTGTACAACTTCACCATCACAGGCCAAAGAGGCACACTTCTATGGCATGCACATATTCAGTGGCTAAGGGCAACTGTCCATGGTGCCCTTGTAATTTTGCCCAAGCGTGGGGTTCCTTATCCATTCCCAGCACCCCACAAAGAAGTAAATGTCATTTTAGGTTAGATTCAATTATTCTTCTTCTTTCTAATAGCAACATATTTTCAGGTGAATGAATTAATGTTGGGTTTCTATGAAATTTAATCGAATAATATGTACATTGCAGCTGAATGGTGGAAATCAGACACAGAGGCGGTGATCAATCAAGCTCTCCAATCTGGTTTAGCACCAAATGTCTCCGATGCTCACACAATCAACGGTCATCCAGGCGCGGTGGCAAATTGTTCTTCGCAAGGTTGATACACTAAAATTAAAATAATATATGTATGAGACTATCTGTCAAGAGAATAATTTTTTTATAATGTGTACTATACAGACGGCTTCACATTTCCGGTGAAAAGCGGGAAGACATATCTGCTGCGAATCATCAATGCTGCACTCAATGAGGAGCTCTTCTTCAAAATTGCAGGACACAATTTGACCATAGTGGAGGTAGACGCCACCTATGTGAAACCATTCACCACAGACACCATTGTGATTGCCCCGGGACAAACCACCAACGCCCTCATCACCGCCAATCAAAACTCCGGCAAGTACTTGGTAGCAGCCTCACCATTCATGGACTCTCCCATTGCCGTCGACAATCTCACTGCCACCGCCACATTGCACTATTCCGGCACACTTGCAAGCTCCCCCACCACTCTCACAATCCCACCTCCCCAAAATGCAACCCAAGTTGCGAACAATTTTATTAACTCCCTAAAAAGCCTAAATTCCAACAAATTCCCGGTCACAGTCCCATTGAAAATTGACCATAGCCTTTTCTTCGCAATTGGGCTTAATATCAACCCATGCCCTAGCTGCATACCTGGCAACGGAAGCCGAGCTGTGGCTAGTGTCAACAATGTCACATTTGTTATGCCCACAACAGCTCTGCTTCAGGCTCATGTGTTCAACATCAGTGGAGTTTTCACCACCGATTTTCCCGGTAAGCCACCAAAAGCCTTCAATTTTTCCGGAGGTTTACCTGCAAATTCAAGCCTGGCTTCCATAAATGGGACAAAGGTTTATAAACTGGCTTATAACTCAACTGTTCAGCTTGTGTTGCAAGACACTGGGATTATAGCCGCTGAGAACCACCCTGTTCATTTGCATGGATTCAACTTCTTTGTTGTGGGCAGGGGTGTAGGGAATTACAACCCCAAGAATGACACCAAGAAGTTTAATCTTGTTGATCCTGTTGAAAGGAACACTGTTGGAGTTCCATCTGGTGGATGGACAGCTATCCGATTTCGTGCAGATAATCCAGGTAACATATATCTAAACTCACCACCTGTAACTTTCTTCTCTCAATACATACGAGGAATTCCCTATTCAACGGGTTCATACGAAATCTTCTTGGCATTAGTCACTTACAAATTATTATTTTTTTCTGAAATTTTTAGGGGTTTGGTTCTTGCATTGCCATTTGGAAGTGCACACAACATGGGGGCTTAAGATGGCCTTCTTGGTGGAGAATGGGAAAGGACCTAGTCAATCGATTCTACCACCTCCAAAAGATCTCCCAAAATGTTAACCAAAAAGCACCTAGCCTTTCTAGTCTTGCAAGTAGAGACTTAACCAAAAAACATGAGCCCAGCCGACGCAGCAGAGGCACACGATGACCAAGAGGACCTACAAGAGGATGATGAATAAACAAACAGTTTATAGATTATATGTTAGATTCAAACATTTTGCTTGAGCGAATGGAACGATTTGCTAAAGTAAGTTTGACTTGATTTTTGATTGTTCGAGTGAAAAGAAAAATTACTTTTTTTTCAAGAGTGAATTAATTATATGCATGTATTGGATCTTGGATGTGCAAGTCTTTGTTTATGTATCATAAAATTTGTGAAAGGGATTTTTATGTTCTCTATTTGTTTTGCATATTTCGAAATTGAAGTTGTGATTTTAAGACCAACAATCATGTATAATTAACTTTAAAAAAAAGTCATAACTCCGTCATACTACAAAATAGCTTGACAAATGAGAAAGCAAAGCTTGTTAACTTATGAACCAAAATGTGGAATATCATGAGTGGGATATATATATATATATATATATAAATAAGTATCAATGTAGTTATTTACGTGAGTTGAATTTAAAATCTCCTACATAACGTATAAAAAAAATATTAATAGATAGCACTAAGTGACTATCAACTCATTCATTCACTATATTTATAAAACATAAAATAAAAATGTCACGTAATATATATTCTGAATAAACTTTAAAAAAAATCAAACTATTTTTTAAGAGAATTTCTCTCTGTTTCTTTTTTCTGGTTTTTTTTTTTTCTTTTATGACCCCTTTGGCAATGACAAAGTTGGACTTCAAACACAGGCCCATCAATACAAAGTACGAGTCTATGACAATAATGATTCTTTGGGCTTTTCCCAAGTGAATATATCGTCCGAAATTTTTAGGAGAATGGCAAAATTTTCTCTACTTTGAGCACATTAAATCATTCCTGATACTGTGAGAGAAGTTTATAGAAGAAAAGTAAATAAAACCGGCTGTTCTGCTCGATCTGTGGATCATACAAACCAAATGTGTGTATATATATTCTTAAAAAGAATAACTCTTTTGGATTTCGGCCCCCATTTTTAAGATATGAACTAGCTACATTACATCACACACATTAATATGAAATTAGCCTATTTTACAAGAGAGGTTATTCGTTTCAGTATAATAGTTTAAATACAGCAGTTAGCATTATTGTTTTAGCGAAAGTTTCAGTCTTAAATTTGAAAATTCATAAAAAATTGAAGTTAATATCTACTATATATATATATATAATTTCAATATCATTGTATTAAAACAGTGTACTTTCTTTTAACGAGAGAATTTATATAAATATTCTCGGGATTCGTTGTTCCTATACAAAGTTACAAACCTCTTGCCCTAAGTATAAATAATGTAAGGAACTTTTCTTTAACTTTCACTTTGGTTTTCCTTTCATAGTAGTGCAAATCAATTATTATAGCTAACTTTCTTGCTGCCTCTTTTCACCCTACTTTATGTGCAAATCAAGGTCTTCCCCCCTCAAATAGCGGGTAGTCTGTTTACTAAAACCTGTAACTTGATGTATTACAGTGTTATATTTATGAGAAGTGTACTTAAATGGGACATTTTCAAATAGTGACTGCAAGCTTAGTATGTCATATATAATTCATTCAATGTTGGCATCCACATCACACCCAGTTGTAATATACTTCACCAATACTTGTGAATCCATCTCAAGAATAACTTTCTTACAATTATATTCTGCACATGCTAACATAGTAGCATGCAGAGCAAAAGCTTAAGCTTGTAGAGGGCTAGCATAGGGGAGACCACCCTCTCCCCCTATTGCAATGAACTCACTTATACTAGACCTGTGGACCTAGCCTTAAGCTCATTTACCATCCACGGTAAAAAAAGCACCATCACAGTTTACCTTCACAAAACCATCCGGGAGGCAACACCAGCAAGCGCTAGCCCGACCCATCACCACAGGCTATGGGATTGCCTGCACAAGTGGAGGTTTCTCGACCCTCAGCAGAGCGAAACTCCGACATGTGTGCCACCATCATCTGAATAGCCTCACCTGAGTCGGTAGCCATATCATTATAACAAAGTATGTTTCGGCTTTTTCACAATTGTCATAGTCATTTAAGTACGATAAAGTAGAGATCAAATGAAAATAATTGGAAAAATATTAGGATAAAATTATGTTGAAATTTTAGATGTTTATAAACTTGTAAGCCTTATCCAAAGAAACAAACTGCTGGAGAAAGATCCGGCTATTAGGTAGAGAAACTAGAGAAAACAAAACAATACATGCCCTACAACAATATAATAATTTGATTTTTCAAACAAAATTAATTATTATAAGCAATAAAATCATCAAATGTTTATATGAGTTTATTGTCTGGAATGTCAAATGAGAGTGATAAGATATCAAGTTTTTAATATCGGTGCCTTTAATAATACTCATGTGGATTTAAGTTATATAATTTTGTACGATATTTTCATTAGATTATTTTTATATATAGCAAACTTGATTAGTAAAAGTATATTTTTGTCTAAGTATATTTTCATTAGATTATTTTCATTGTTAATATTTAATTTCATTATTTTTATTCATAACGAATATAAAATAATTATATTAATTAATATTACAAATTTGAAATTTTTTTTTGGGTTCCCACTGTTTTCTAGGACCTCTTACTGTGTGAACAGGGTTTATATTTGGCTTTATCCAACTTGTAATTTGAATTTTGATCATACCAATATCATACCTCCGTAAATCGAAAATGGAATTCAGATTGTAACTTCTTTTCCTAACTAAAGCAGGATTTAATCGAATTTTAATTTTTCCTAACATGTGGAAGAGATTTATCCTAAACTCGAAAGTTTGTTAATGGATAGACTACCAGTACAACATGCATAGGGAAGACTAGTAAGGACAGGTACATATGTGACGCCTAACATGTACCTAAATATACTTTTCTAATACCATCGCATAAAACAAAATTGATGTGGAACTGCACTTCAGCAGTTCAGCTTCAGCCGACAGTTATTCACGACTTTCAACACTTAATTAATGATGGGGTTTGGATTAATTAATACTTAATTAAAGGTGTTGTTTTTTCTCATAAAAACTTTCTTTATACATATACTACAGCTGAGCTATTTTGAAACTGTTTATAAAGTAGTGAATTTTCGCTAATACCCTTAGCCCGTGTCCTTAGATTTTTTCTTCCGATTTCTTCATCTTTGTTCGCGATTCTTTGCTCAGCTTCTTTTTTTCTGTTTCTTTCGTCTCTTCACCCTTGAGCCAATTGTCTTCACCATCATCACCGTCGTCGTCTTCATCATCGTCGTCGTCTTCTCTCCTCTTTTCTCTTCTCTTCTTTTCTTATAATTTTTATTGCCTTCAAATGTTTTCTCTTCCTAGAATGTCATCGCCGTTTTCATCGAACTCACTGCGTCGCCGTTTGTAATTGAGCCGCTTCACCGCATAACCAGCTAGTGAGATACTATAAAAGGGTAATAAAAATGAGAAATTTTAATTCTTTTGAGAAATAATATTTTTATAACAGATGGAGCAAATTCAAATTAAAGTACAATAATACCGAACTGGCGCTAAGGCTTACTCGTGTGTGTAGATTGTCATTAGCAATCAAATTAAGTTTGTAATACAAAAGATGGAGCAAATTCAGAAACAATAATGTAAAGACATCTATGTGGGAGGATGTTGCCAAAATACTCTGGCCTGATATTTTCGATACATAATTTATATTATAAGTTATAACACATAAAGATATTACATTTGCATTCAAATATTTCTCGTGAAACAGATATTTTTAATTTCGGAAAAAAGAAAAGATTGGCCTTTCAGGTGCAATTACCAGAAGACCCACATGCACATTTTTGTCACCAATCAGCGAATCACAGGCTGTCAATTTGAAAGTCTCACATTTAGTTGGGTTGGGCATCTCTCCCTCTCTCCCTCTCTCTCTCTCTCTCTCTCGCGGCTGCGCCCACAAGCCCCATGCCACCAATCACAACTCAACAACTTTGACCTCTCCTTTTCACTCTCTCTTCCCTCTTTACTCGTTCCTGTTCCATAGATCACTGCCTCTCCATTTATCAAAAAAAAAAAAAAAAAAAGATCACTGCCTCTCAATCCAACCCAGTACAAACACCAACCCCAACCCCAATCCCAACCCATCTCCTCTGTATTTTCACTGCTTTCTCCTTCTCTCTAGCTTTAGCCTCCAAACCGAAAAAAATAAATAACTACTAAAAAAGAAAGTTTCTCCATTTGCTTCTTATTCAGCTCACCTCTGTAAAACCCACTTTCCTTTGTCAAGTTTCCTTAATTGGATACTCTTGTTTCTCTTTGGGTTTTCATTTCACTCTGCAAAGCTCCAATCTTTTCTGAAATCTTGATCTGGGATTTTGGTTTTTTTTTGTTTTGGTGCCTTTGAATCTGATATGTAGTCTAGGGTTTATCTTTGGCAATCCAAGATCTAATATCTTCAAATTCGGTAGTCGAATTTCTCCCTTGGGTTTTGGAAAGGTTGGGACTTTTTCAGATTTCACAGCATGTGTTTGTGTTAATGCCCCACTGAAATTCCTTTTCAAATGCTACTCTCTTGATTGTTTGATGCCTGTTTGATCATAAAGACCTTCACTTCCCTGCATTTCGTATCCGGGTGTTCTCTCTCTTTGAGCTCTCAAAGAGAGGGAGAGAGAAAAAAGAGACAAACAGAGCATTTAAAATTGTATCTGGAATGGAAACCATGTTCAGAGGAATTGAAATTATGTCTCCAACGTCCTATCTTCAGACCTCAAATTGGTTGTTCCAAGAGAGCAATGGAACGGAGTGGACTGCAGAAGAGAACAAGAAGTTTGAAAATGCTCTAGCCCTTTATGATAAGGACACTCCTGATCGATGGCTGAAGGTGGCCTCTTCGATCCCTGGAAAGACTGTAGGCGATGTGATCAAGCAGTACAAGGAACTGGAAGAAGATGTCAGTGATATTGAAGCTGGTCTCATCCCAATTCCTGGCTACAACAGTGACGCTTTCACATTGGAGTGGGTTAATAATGAGGGTGTTGATGGCTTGAAACATTTATACAGTGTTGCTGGCAAGAGAGGCCCCTTAACCCGACCCGGGGATCAGGAGAGGAAGAAAGGGGTCCCTTGGACGGAAGAAGAGCACAGGTATACCTACATATATCCTTATTGAATATCATATAAACTTGAAACATAAATTTGAAGTAAGTTGAACAAAATTCATTGTTATGTCTTTTCGAGGTGAGATGGTGAAAGGGATAGCCTGAGATTATGATGCATAGAGTTTTATGAGCTAATAGTTTGTTACTTTGATCTGGTAAATTAGGTTTGATTCTTAGCAATTTAATATACAGATGAACAGTTTATAATCTGTAAAAAAAACTGGTTTACTGTTTAAGTCTTTTTGGTTTGCATTTCCTAGTGATCTGCTGCAGCTTTTGATGTGGTGTTTTGTTTGGCAATTGTACACAGACAGTTTCTGATGGGTCTTAAAAAGTACGGTAAAGGTGACTGGAGAAATATCTCAAGAAATTTTGTGACCACAAGGACGCCTACTCAGGTAGCTAGTCATGCTCAGAAATACTTTATCAGGCAACTCACTGGAGGGAAGGACAAGAGAAGATCCAGCATCCATGATATCACCACCGTCAATCTCTCTGACAACAAACCTCCATCACCGGACACTAAAAGCCCTCCATCATCAGATCATTCATCAACTGTGGTGCAGTCACAGCATCAGCACCAAAAGCCAACTCCCATGACCAAACAGGAGTTTGGGTGGAAAACGCCAAATGAGGGGCATCACATGGTTTTCAATTCAGCAAATGGTAACAACCTCATGAGACCAATTTGTGGCGTTTCTTCAAATGTTCCTAAGCTTGAGGAGCAAAATTTTCTGAGTGGCAATCTTCATGGAAACCAATTGGGACATTACAATGCGCGCTTTCAGATGCAGCCGATGGGATATCAGTGAAACCTGTGCATGATTGGAGGTGTTGGAGTGGAGATATGGTGCTAGTGCTAAACGTGTCAAAAATTCGAAATGATTTGATTCTGTCATCTTGGGTTGCTTCTCTTTCCATGGCTTCAGACATCATGGTTTAATGAGGCGAGGAAAACTTGATGAGGACTTTGAGTTAGTCCCGGGTAGACTCTATAAAGAGATCAGTTAGTTCATCATGTGGTTTAATATTCAAATTCTGGACGTATCAATCCGAAAAAGGGAGCTTATTTTATATGAAAAGCTTGAGCTTTATCACTTGTGATGTTCTGGTTGTGTGCTTGGGGAGAGTTTTGAGATTGAATTTGCATGTGTTATAAACATTCTATTTCAAGTAGTTTTCTGCAAAAAAGGAACTTGGAAGTTATGTAAGAGTGATAACTCTCCATATGCTTTAAGATATTTCTGTACAGTTGAACCATGGATGCCGAAGGCAGACCCGAGATTAATCATATTGACTCAAACACGTACGTAGTACTCTCTAGTAAAAACCGAAAAGTAAAATATTACCATCAACGCAGAATAAACTACTGTAGCATATTGAGAAGGCAGGGAATTTTGCATGCTGTAAAAGGCCTTGTCATGAGATGCTTCAGAGTTCAGTCCATTGGATTACTGCAAATGACAGTTTAATTCGATTTCTTTACACCGACTCTTCCCACCTCCCCTCCCCCTTCCGCGTGGTAGGGTTAATTAATTAATATATGAATCTGACTGCACCTGGATTGATTAAATTTTGACAATCGAATCTTGACCTAAGCCAAGACCAAGAGCCACTACTAATCTGAGCATCTCATGCTACATTCTACCCTCTTTCTCTTTGTTCTCTTCTTCAAAGGTGACTCTACTTTTTGTTCTCATATTTAACATTAGATTCTGTGAGTTACATACAGCTACCTCTAATTAGCATAATTCTCACTCATTTCTTTGTTCCACCCAATTCACTAGTTGGGCCAACTCTTCAACAATATATTATTTTGGTTAGTTTAGAACGAATTAGGTTTTTTGTTTCTGGATAAAAAAAAAAGAAAAAAAAAAGTTTCCGACCATCATCACTGTCATTTGATGCGTTTTAAAATTGTTATTAAAATTCAAATATTTGAGATGTTCAATATGTTTAACTTTCTCAATAAATTTTGTAAACCCAATGTTTTTTGCATTAAATGCACACATTATATATAATTAACCATTCTAAAATCACTACAACCAAGTCCTCATTAGCCCTTAGTTTATCATAATCCTAGTTCAATTTTTCATCCTGCCTCACTACTTGAGCTAAACCAAAAGTTTATAACTAGCATTATATTGAGAATAAGATTTTTTCAAGCTGTATGAATGCACACCCAACAATTCAACGATAGCTAATTCTAATCTTGCAAACTCATCAGCTTAAACTCTTTGGTCTTTTCAAAAAGGATCCCAAAACACCCAAAATTCAAAGATCCGTACAACATCCCCGCATCCCCTCAAAAGAAAGCCAAATATTGTCAGTGAGTGGTACTGGTATCTCCAGAGGCTTGGATTTCCTCGACTGCTTATTGTGCTAATCACCAAAAGGAATCACGGTTTAATGATTCGGAAGTGTACTATTGCCACATAAAGAAACTTCAAAAAGGCCACTAAATATATGATTATATACATATATAGGCCCTAAGTATATATAAATTGTTCTCTTCCAATTCCAACCCTATTCTCTCACCCTAAGAAAAGACCCCTATGAAATTTTATGGGGCATCTAAGTTTATATAAGCTACTAATTATTAGCTACCTTTTTTGTGTTAACTAATCACTCTTTGTGGTTGGTTTATGTCAAAGCGCATTGTGCACAGCTTGTGTTTGGACATCAAGAGATGGGGTCTTTGGATTCTCTCAGAAAGAAAATAACATCTTCGATCACTTTCATTGTGTGAAACCACTTTGATGACTAACGGTATCTGCTTGCTGCTCATTTCCAATGAGTACGGAAAGATCTTGACCGCCAATCTATTACAATGAATATTTCCCGGGGGGGCTCTCGAATATTATCGAGCCGTTAATCACCGATGTGGTATTCGTTAAATTAAGAATCTTAAGTCAGAATTAAATAATTAATTTTACATATTCAAGTGAATATTTATAAATCAGCTATTTCGTGTATTAGTAAATTTGATAAAAAGACATTCTGAACTTTGAAATTAGCCAAATACAGACAAATAACATTATTCTTTGTGAGGAGCAGTCATCCCACTCAATTCTAGAGCACATGTACTTTGGAAGTTGTTCTTATTGTGAAAGTCAGGACTTACCACCAACTTTGATATCGACTTAAGATCAAGTAATTTTTTATTTTATTTTATATCATCAGTGGTTGTATCACGTGTCATCTTCTAATCGGAAGTTAAGAAGAAAAAACATAGTTTACACCTACAATTTGTCTTTAATAAACTGAATTAATTCTAACTAATATTACTACGTCGGCTATTAAAATGGGAGGAAGAGGAAGACAACGCAATTTACTGTTGATGTTGAAATTCTTATTGATAATTGGACACTTTTTGTTTAGTTTGTAGGTGCTGGTAATTGCTGGCACTAACATTATTGCTGCTTTTAATTTTATGCAAGGTTGCTGAAAAGCCCAGTGCCCACCATGCTGCCTTTGCACACGTTATTTTGGTCCCGCCCACTGGACAAAAAACCCAAATTATAAATAAAGAAACCCTACTAAGGAAAAATAAAAACTTCGGGCAATTAAATGACAAAATTACCCAACTTTCTTTTTTAAAAGATGCAACTTTTCTGCAAGTTGCATTGGAAAAGCACTTTGGGATACCTTTATTCTAATTTTGATTTATAACCTTTTTTATGTTGATTTATGACCACATACCTCAAGTCTCTCACAACCCAAACTTTTTGGCTTTCTTGTGTTCCTTCAATGTCTGTGTAAAAGAATTCTGATTCTTCTTTTCTAAGTTCTAACTTCTAAGTGGATTCAGACTTTCTATTGACAGAAGCCTCGGCCATGTGGTGTAAATCAAATTCTGATAACCCGCATGGTTCCTTAATGAAAAAATAACGATGAGATTAATTATAAAATTATTTATTCAAAATCGAAAACGTTATGCATATTGCTTATTAATAAGTGCACACATATATAGTAGTGAGTAGTACTGTTTATTCAATTTCCCACGATGACTAAAAATAAAAGGAGCCAAATTTACACACTTGTAAATTATATTAATAAAATAAGAAACTAAGATTAAAAATAGAAAAATAATGATGGCACATTGTATTAATAAAATAGGAAACTAAGATGAAAATAGGAAGTTAATGATGAAAATGAGCAAATTGTATCAATAAAATAAGAAACTAAGATAAAAATAGGAAATTAATAGTCAAGTGGGTTTAGCTCAGTTGATTCTAGTGTTGATTTGTAGACAATTTGTCTCAAGTTTGAACTCCGATGACATATTGTATGAATAATTTCCAAAAAATTCTCCCTCCCCTGCAATAAAAAATAAATAGGAAATTAATAATGAAATTGAACAAAATTAATACGGAGCCACTTCAAGAAATCGAACTTGGGTTGCTGGCGAGGCAAACAAGGCAAGTTTTATTACGCAACTAAAGCTATATTTTATATATAATAAAAAAAGTGACCTGGACCACAGTTAAGATTGTCCCTTTCAGTGTTCCGTCCTTGATATGGTGAAGGATTGGCGTTGTTAATGTGTTGTTAGAAAAACAAAAAATGGCAATGCTAACCTTATTTTTCTTAATCTTATAATTGTTGATCGCTTTCGACCTTATTTTTCAACTTTTTTTCCCACGTCTCATCTTACAATATTATTTAATTATTAGAAATTTAGAATCGTCTAATTATAAACTCAAACAAACAATTGAGCATATTAACTTTTAAAAATACGTATACATAATTTTTAGATGATTGCACGAGCATAGAGAAAGGAAATCTTAGTGATTAGTGAGTAGGATTATTTACTGATTAATTTTCCATTGTGCATCCTCGTGGTTGTTAATGTAAAAGGGTGGAAAGAAGGAAATGAAAGTGGAGGAGATTTCATGTGTGTTTAAAACCAATGAACATTTTATAAACATGTATAATTAAGTTGCGCAGTATGAATCCAAACAAACAAAACATATTTTTAAATACTTTTGTAACCTAAAAAGATATAATAATATAACCTAAAACAGCAGCTTATGTTGCATAAAGTAATAATTTTTAATTTGAAAAGGGGTTGTTGGGAAATAGCAATACACACCCAAAAATTAGAAACCAAAAAATAAAGTTGAAGTTGATGCAAATGAGGTGGTTTGTTTAAGAATTATGATGATGATTTGTGTTAAGCTGAGTACGCGATGTGAGAGGAGGGTGCAATTTCGAGTGACAATTTTTGACACAATTTGATACATGTTTGAAATCTCTACAAGATTTATTTGGGTTAAATCGTACGATTAAAATTTTGGGTTATTTTCGGGTCAACCCGTTATGACACGTTTAATAAACGGGTAGGTTTCGGGTCAACCTATTAGCCTGTTTAATGACCTGTTAACCCATTTAATAAATGGGTAGATTTCGGGTTAACCTGTTAACCCGTAATTGACCTATATATTGACCCGTTTAATAAACGTGTCATTACTAACCAATATATCTACCCATTTACCTATCTAAATACCTATTAAATCTTATAGTTTAAATAGGTTAAATAGGTTAAATATATTAAATAGGTTAAATGGGTCCAACGAATCATAGGTTAATTGAGTTTCCAGCATGACATGTTTATTAAATGAGTTATACGGGTTACACAGGTTACTCGGGTCATTAACAGGTCGGGTTCGAGTTGGACATTTTTGACACGATTATTAAACGTGTGAGGCTCGAGTTGAGAATATTTGAGTAAAACAAAGTTCATGACACGACACGAACCCGACACGATACCCCTGTCCATTACTCGGTTCAATTAAAACATAAACACTCTTGGTTGACTGCTATTTGTGGGCTAGACTTCAATGCTATGAAGCATTGAATACTATGGAGATCCAAGAGTGAATGAAGAGTGAGGTAGGTACCAAAACAGGGGTATGAATATTGAATAACTTGGATTTTCATAGCATTCAATGCTCCATAGTATTGAATCCTAGGCACACTTTGTTACTTAGTTGTGAAGAGGATGTCTATGACAACCCGTCCCGAATTTCGGGATTAGTTTAGTAATTAATTAATAATTAGCGTGACTAATCGGGGATTAGTCGAGAGATTTTGGACAGATGGTGTAAAATTGACTGTTTTGCCCCTAGACTCGGGAAAAATGTTGACTTTTGACTCGGACGGTCAAATGGACCTTGACTGATGGCCGTGACGTAGATCAGAACGTTACATGTATGCAGATAGGTGGCATGTCGAAATCGGACGTTCGACGAGAAAATTACAGGTCTATAACGGAAAGTGATACTATTCATGCAAACTGAGGAATTTGACACGTCGCATAATTTGATTAGAGAAAAATCTAGAGAGGACCCACCAGATGAGTGACAAGTGTCACCCATCTGATAGGCCCAGAACCTAATTAATTGAGGTATCCTTATCTTCATTAGTCATCATCTTCATTTGTTCATCCGACCCCGTGAAACCCATAAACCGTGTAACCCAACCCACACAAACACCCTTCGATCCTCACCCGTTGATGATGATGTGAATGTGAAAATGAAAGAGGAGGCTAGGACGATCATGAAGGTGGCAACAGGATGGACGGCGGTGCACGGTGGCCGAAAAACTGACACGGTGAATTTTAGGTTCAAAAATGGGAAGTTGGATTTTAGGGTTTGTTGATCGATCGAGTTGCTTGGATGATGTTCTAGGGGCCCGTACAAGTCGATTGGAATCAAAATCGAAGGTGGAGGACGGCTGAACAGGCTCAGGGAAGAACTGGAAATTGACGGTCACTGTTCATGGGTTTAACAGGTACCTTCAAGCCATTTTCTTGGATTTCTGGGGTTGTAGAACTAATCTAGGGTTTAGGATGACAGAACCCACCCCCTAATCCCCCGGGATTAAGGGCTAAATCCTGCTCCCGTCAAACTTACGCATGACACGAAGGCGAAACTGACGTCCAACCTCCATGTGACACGTATGTCGGACAAGGGATTCTCAATTCAACCGTCCTAAAAGTGTCCAGACTTCCCAGAGTGCACCGAATCTACTATGGATCGTACGTGTGATGTCTCCGTCTCTCTCGACCAACAGCCCGCACCGCAACAACCTGGAGGGAATCGAAAACATGAAAAGACTATGAGTGGACAAAATAAATAATGAGTTTAAAAACAGTTCACTAAAACATAAGTACATTTTACCCTCCACGCAAAAACCAATGCATGCATATCAGTTCATGTTACGAAACCGTTTCACATCAAAAACCATCAACGAAAACCATTATCGAAAACCAGAATCAAATTCGTCATTCAAATCCAGGCCTCAACCTCAACTCATAAATCAAGCTCAAAGTATGGGAACTCAGTCCCAAAACTCATCAAATCCAATTCATCCGGGCCATTGCCCAAAACATTGGAAAACCCGTGAAAAAACAGTGAAAAACATCAAGCATACAAGTTTACTGGATCTCAAGTCCACTCGAGTCTTTAAACTCAAAACCATGCTCAATAACCAGGCATTCCCGAGATATCAATGAGTCTTTAAACTCAAAACACAATCACAGGCCTCGGGGGGGGTATCATAACCGAGTCTTTAAACTCAAAACATATACCGAGTCTTTAAACTCAAAACATATCAATCCAGGGCCCTCCCCTCGTCAATCAACCGAGTCTTTAAACTCAAAACCAGATCTAGCGGTTTTTCTTTTCTTTCCGGGTCTTTAAACCCAAAACCATTTTTCCAATCAACAGTGAAAAACCACAGAAAATCCTTTTCCGAATTCGCAACAATGATTCCGTAAGCTAGCATTCGTAACCATCATCCCGAGCCCAAAACCAGATTTCCTTTCCAAGTCTCAAAACCAAATCCGAAATCCAGTTTCAAAACCGAAAGCTCATATATCGATATCCCATTAACAGGGCTCCAAGCCCGAAATCACTTTTCCGAAATCCATTTCAAATCATCGAAATCAAATCATATTTAAAATTTCAAAATCAAATCATCAAAATCATGCTTAAATCACAATAGAAATCGAACCTCGTAAAACATGCAAATACGTAAATATCTCGGAAATCGTGAAAAACAGTAAACCATCAAGATTATAAATCAAATCATAGAATCACGTATGAAAAACATATAAAAACATATATGCATGCATCAAGAGTTAGAAAGCAAAGTCCACTCACAAACCATTCCGCCGTCGCCTCGATACGTGTGCACCTAAGCCGTTCTCGGCCAATCCACTATCACCGGCTTTTCCGAACCTGTCCAAATCCCATAATAAGGTCACTAACTACTTCACAAAGTTCATACTAAAGCCCCGTAATTTTTCCGTATTTTTAACTATTTTTAACCGAGCCCTAAAAATAAAAGGGGCTAAATTATAAATTATTTTCCCCGTAATTTTCCCATTATTATTTCTTTCCCCGTAATACGGTTTATTCAATTTCCCACGATGACTAAAAATAAAAGGGGCTAAATGTACACACTTGTAAATTATATTAATAAAATAAGAAACTAAGATTAAAAATAGAAAAATAATGATGAAAATGTTCACATTGTATTAATAAAATAGGAAACTAAGATGAAAATAGGAAGTTAATGATGAAAATGAGCAAATTGTATCAATAAAATAAGAAACTAAGATAAAAATAGGAAATTAATAGTCAAGTGGGTTTAGTTCGGTTGATTCTAATGTTGACTTGTAGACAATTTGTCTCAAATTTGAACCCTGATGACATATTGTATGAATAATTTCTAAAAAATTCTCCCTCCACTACAATAAAAAAGAAATAGGAAATTAATAATGAAATTGAACAAAATTAATGCGGAGCCACTTCAAGAAATCGAACTTGGGTTTTTGACGAGGCAAACAAGACAAGTTTTAGTATGCAACTAAAGCTATATTCTATATATAATAATAATAAAAAAGTGACCTTAACTACAACTAAGGCTGCCCCTTTCAATGTTCCGTCCCTGATGGTGAAGGATTGGCGTTGTTAATATGTTGTTAGAAAAACAAAAAATGGCAATGCTATACTATTTTTCACCTTATTTTTCTTTTCTACTTTTTTTTCTTCATCTTATAATTGTTGATTGCTTTCGACCTTATTTTTCAACTTATTTTTTCCCGCGTCTCATCTTACAATATTATTTAATTATTAGAAATTTAGAATCGTCTAATTATAAACTCAAACAAACAATTGAGCATATTAACTTTTAAAAATACGTATACATAATTTTTAGATGATTGCACAAGCATAGAGAAAGGAAATCTTAGTGATTAGTGAGTAGGATTATTTACTGATTAATTTTCCATTGTGCATCCTCGTGGTTGTTAATGTGAAAGGGTGGAAAGAAGGGAAATGAAAGTGGAGGAGATTTCATATGTGTTTAAAACCAATGAACATATTATAAACATATATAATTAAGTTGCGCAGTATGAATCCAAACGAACAAAACATATTTTTAAATACTTTTGTAACCTAAAAAGATATAATAAAATAACCTAAAACAGTAGCTTATGTTGCATAAAGTAATAATTTTTAATTTGAAAAGGGGTTGTTGGGAAATAGCAATACACACACAAAAATTAGAAACCAAAAAATAAAGTTGATGCAAATGAGGTGGTTTGTTTATGAAGGGTGGTAATTTTTGACACGACTCGATATACGATTCGAAACCCGCATAAAATTTACTCGGATTAACTCGTACGATTAAAATTTTAGGTTATTTTCGGGTCAACCCGTTTAATAAACGGGTGGGTTTCGGATCAACCTATTAACTTGTTTAATGACTTGTTAACCCATTTAATAAATTGGTAGATTTCGGGTTAACCTGTTAACCCGTATATTGACCTGTTTAATAAACGTGTCATTATTAACCCATATATGTCAGAACCTGTCCCAATCCCTCCGGGTTTAACGCAGGACACGCCTGATCCCGTCTGACATGGAGTGTTAGACAAAGGAAATTCCGACTTTAGTCCGCTCGGGGCTTCAGAGTACGCCAGGATCCGGAGGAGGAGTGTGATGCCTCGGTCTCTTCTACAGCCCGCATCCGGGATCAACCTGAAAGACAGTCAAAACATTTAAAAGCTGTGAGTGGACAAAACAAACAATTTATAAAAAAAAATTCACAAAAGACATTTGTAACCTTCACTAAAAAGCATGCATGCATTCAAAAACCAGTTAACAACCTTTAGGGCTTTGGCCCAAAACCGTAAATGAAATCAATCATATGGGCCACTGCCCAAATTCATGTGGGACTCAGCCCAAACCAGAAATCCAATCATACAATATAACATATAAATATAACATATAACCAATCCTGTCACGGTTTCTAAAACTACGTGCGTGCTACCTAGGGTCTCAAATCCCAAGTCTCCTCAAGGTCCACCTAGGTCAATGTCCGTAGATCAATGACCCTCCCTGGGGGTTATAATCCATAAGCCTTCCTGAGAGTAAGGTACCCAACGTGGGCGACTTCACTCAGTTAGTGCTCCGTGACTACTCCGGGGTCCACCCAAGCCAACGACCCTCCCTGGAGGAGACAATCCAAATAAAGGAAGGTATATGAATATATATATATATATATATATATATCAAAAACATTCTTAAAACCTCTCAAGGGATTCATGCTCGATCCCCATAGATCGTCATGAACCCAGAAATCCATTTAGAGTCCCCGACCCGAAATCATAAACGTAAACTAACTGGGCCTCAAGCTCGAACTCATGACTCAACTAGGCATTGTGCCCGATATTTCAGGGTCAGTCACGATTCCAATCGTAGTGATAAGTGCAACCATCCATCCAGGACCGCCCTCAATCCTGGTATGTCGCTGGAAACGTATCAACCGACGCGACCACCTCTAGATTATGGTGCACCCATCACCAATCGATATCCTGAACCGTCAGCACTCTGAAGTCGAACCTCCAGTGGCGGCGCGACAGCAGAATGTACATCGTGACCTCTCCGGAAAGAACACATCCCAGTCCGGAGGTGGGCGTCGTCTCGTCCATCGCTGTGCACATAGCACTCGTAGCGACCACGACTCAGACCCGTAGGTCATCAATAGGGCCACATGCCCGAGACAAAACCAAATGGATCTCGTGCCCGAGTTTATCCTTTTTAAATCCAAAACCATTTCGTTTAAACTAACATAGAAAGCACAACCGCATATAGGCATCGTATAAGGCCAAAACCTCGAAATACGTGAAAATACGTAAACACACACCAATGCACACATGGTAACACAAAACATGTTCATTAAAGCATATAAAACATTTATGCATGCATCAATTTAGAAAACCAAAGTCCACTCACAGACCGTCTGAGCTGCCGCCTTGATACGAGTTCCATACGGCTCTCTCCGGCCAATCATCGTCACCGGGACCCCCAAACCTATCCAAATCGTAATAGAGGGTTACTAACTACTTAAATAACCCTTCACTAAAGCCCCGTAATTTTTCGGAATTTTTAACTATTTTTAAACTCTATCCTAAACCTTCGGACACCCCGAAACATATCGAAACGATGTCTGATCGACTTGAAACTAGTCCCAAATTGTTCGTTACATCGAATAGATGATTTCACATGTTGAAACCTTCCCCAAAAGTCCCCCACGTGCCAGCTACAGAGTCTTCCTTGTCCTTCGGTTAGCTTGGTCCGAACCAGCTGGTCCAAACAAATTTGCAGTCCGTTTCATCCGGACCGGCATGACCGGTCCAGCCTTATATATTCTTCATTTTTCATCCTTTTTCATCCATTCCAAATCCTATAGTTTCCTAACAACATTTCCTACTTAACCATGTCCTCAAAACCTAGAAACCAATCCTAAAACCTATTGGTTCTGAAAAACATTTTGAACCAAAACTTCCATTCTAGGTTTAGGGCACTTCCAGGGGTTAAAGCTTCGTCCTAAGGGTTCCAATAGGTTCCTAGGATCACTAGAAAAAGATTGGGAGGATCGATTTGGGCTAACTTGGCCGAAAATGGAATTCAGTGGGTAGCCACCGAAATCTCTCCAGTCGTCGTTCCCGGCTTTCTTAGCCGTCCTCAGCCACCAAAACTACCTCCTAGACCTCCTACTAATCCCCTAAACCCATACTAAGCAACATCTAAGCTCCCTAACTTCCAAACCCGAATTTGAAATTTTGAAACATACAGGGGAATCAGGTTTTACCTTGGCCATGCAATCCACCGCTGTCCACGGCGGCTGGCCGTCTGCCACAGTCTCCTCATCCTCTCATTCATCCTCAGCTCATCTCATGGCCTCGGATGGATGCAGATGGGAAGGGTTTGGATTTGGGTTCACTGGGTTTGGGTTTGGATCGATCGAATGAACACAGAGGGGGGGGGGGGGTGGTTGCATGTGTCTGTGTAAGGGAAGCAATGGATGGGTGACATTTGACACTCATCCATTGGGTGTGGGGAAAAAATTTGGGCCCCACTCAGGATAGAAGTCCACTTTCATCTCGGAAAACGTACCGCTATGTATAACGACCTGGAAATTCGAAAAAGGAAAATTTGAAAAATTTGAAGGAAAATGACGATTTTGCCCCTAGAATTGGGCGAACAGTTGACTTTTGGTTCGAGCATTTAAACGGACTTTGACCGATGATTGTGACTTAGTTCAGGACGTCACGAGTTCATAGACAGGTGGCACGCCCGATTTCGACATTCAATCAGCAGTTATGTTGCTCGGACGTTTAAGGGTAAGTTGGTAAATTAGTTAAAAAGGGGCCATTTGTTGACTTTTTGATCGGAAACGTGTTTGGACTTTCCGTAAGTACCATTGGGTAGGTCTCGAGAAGCTGAATCTGTAGACAAGCGACATGCATCAATCAGAGTTCGGATGAAAACGTTATGGGCTTGAGAAAGTGAAAGGCAATTTGGTAATTTTGCAAAGGAAGGGTAAAATGGTAATTGCACAGTAATGGATTACTCAGCCATTTGGGTGAGTCACACCTGCCCTTGAGTGACATCTGTCACTGGCAGATTGTAGATTCGTGGCACTTAGCTGCTGAGGATTAATGCGAATGTGTATTTGGGCGGTGTGGACTTAAATGGAAAAACAAATCGTGTGTGCTTGTGAAGAAAAACAGAGTGAGAATTCAAATTTTTCCATAAAAATTGAATTTGAATTTATAGGTCCTGAAACTTCAAATTGAGCTTGATTTGAGCTTTCTGGGATTGCCGCGATCAGGATCACCTCAAGAACGAAGGAAATTGGTGACCATTTGGCTCTAAACGGACTTGGTGACTGAGAAGGAGTTCGAAGATTGAGTCGTGATTCTAGAGGGATTAAACGATGAAATTGGACTCGAAAATGAGTTTATCATGGTCCAATAAAGCTTCTGGATGGATCAATTGAAAGAAATCAGGTGGGATTGATGAACTTCGAAGAAGGAACTGTGCCCAGATATCCTTCGATGTTCATCTTCGAATCGTTTGATTTGAGGTAAGGATTTGTGAAATTAAGTTTACAGAACTTTAATTGGACCTAAAATGATGCTGTTAGATAAATAAACTGAAAGAATTGATGTTGAATTGACAGAGAACTAGTCGGGTCGTCTCGCGGGTTGCAGGACCTGAATGACAGAGAAACGGGTTGGGGCGATGACACTGTAGCCACGGATTGAAATTTCGCCGGAATCGCCGATATATCGGTCGATATATCGGGATTTCCGGCGTCCGGCAGCTAACGGCGGGGTGAAACCCTATCTTCCCCCATTATCGACGAAACCGTCCAATATCGACACATATCGGCGATTTCGGTCGATAATTTCAGAATTTCCCGACAAGCGACAACCAACCAAGCAAATTTCAATTCAAACAATCAAACTCACGGATTGAACAGAAAGATTCACAAACAAACAACCAAATTTCAATTCAATTTCAAAAAGAAATCATTTATTGTCACGGACGAACAGGATTGGGGAAAAAACAAAATTTTTTCTTCACGGACTCACCAGTAGCCTTCGCAAATCCGAAGCATAAATGGGGCGGGGGGGAGGGGGGCAACCGAAGAAAAGCTCGAACCGAGCGAGCCCAGCCCACCCCTGATCTGTCAACGCCGTCTGCAGCCCTATTTCTTCGCTCGCCGGCCGAAATCGGTCGAACCACCTATGCTTGAACCACCGCTCGTCTGCATCTCCGTCGCTCGCGCCGTCTGCCCTCACCAGCCCGGTCGACTCACCTCACTCGAACGGTCGAACCTCCCTCGAACGAACCGCCTATGGTCTTGTCTCGTCTCGTCCCGTCGTCCATCGCTCGAACAACCATCGAAGTCGGCCCTCACGTCGCCCCTCACCCTCACCCTCACGCCGCCCCTCACCCTCACTCACGACCCTCACCCTCACGATCGATCGATCGATTTCCCCAAAGTTCCTCGCGACTTCGAGACGCTTCGAGACAGACTGAGAGTCTGAGAGCGGAGAGCATTCGTTGAGTAAATAAGAAATGGAACGAAACGACATCGTTTCGTTTCATTTCATTTCTTTAATTTTTTTTTAATTACATATTATTTAATTATTTGTCAAATTTTTATTTAAATAATTATTTGGGTATAAATATTTGTCAAATAAATAATTATTTGGTATAAATATCATTTTTAATTACATATATCATTTATTATTTGGTATAAATATTTGTCAAATAAATAATTATTTAAATTATATCATAAATATTGTCAAATTCATATATTTGGTATTAGGTAAACAATATGCCATAAACGTTTTTTTTAAAAAAATTCAAAATTTATTATTAGGTTAATAATATGGTTTAATTCATATATTTGGTAATATTTGGTAATATTTGGAAATATATTTGGTAATCATTTATTAAAAATAAATTTATCATTTATTAGTAAAATATGTTTTAGTAATGTATGTGCTAATATAAAATATTGTTTAATTCATATATTTGTTAATATATTTGGTAATCATTTATTAATAATAAGTTGATCATTTATTACTAAAAATATGTTTTAGTAATGTATATTTTAATATAAAATATGAGGTAATTCTTATATTTGGTAATATTTGTTTTAATTTTTAATATATGTTTTATTTTAGAATATATATTAAAATTATGAATATATGTGTTTTTGCTCCTTAATTTTTAACTTGGAATATATGTTCTAATTGAAATAATTTTATTATTATTTGTGTTTTGACTATTATTAATTGTCATTATCAAATTCTAAGTATTTTTCATGCAAATAATATGGTTTAATTCATATATTTGGTAATATATTTGGTAATCATTTATGAATAATAAATTGATCATTTATTACTAAAAATATGTTTTAGTAATGTATATTTTAATATAAAATATGAGGTAATTCATATATTTTGTAATATTTGTTTTAATTTTTAATATATGTTTTATTTTAGAATATATATTAAAATTATGAATATATGTGTTTTTTCTCCTTAATTTTTAACTTAGAATATATGTTCTAATTGAAATAATTTTATTATTATTTGTGTTTTTATTATTATTAATTGTCATTATCAAATTCTAAGTATTTTTCATGCAAATAATATGGCTTAATTCATATATTTGGTAATATATTTGGTAATCATTTATTAATAATAAATTGATCATTTATTACTAAAAATATGTTTTAGTAATGTATATTTTAATATAAAATATGAGGTAATTCATATATTTTGTAATATTTGTTTTAATTTTTAATATATGTTTTATTTTAGAATATATATTAAAATTATGAATATATGTGTTTTTGCTCCTTAATTTTTAACTTAGAATATATGTTCTAATTGAAATAATTTTATTATTATTTGTGTTTTTATTATTATTAATTGTCATTATCAAATTCTAAGTATTTTTCATGTATCTTAGATTTCATAAAATGGCTAGTGGAAGTGCAAGTGATAGCCGCCCAAGACCTGGACGAGTTGACCCAGCATGGAAATATGCCATTGCAATTCCTGGAAATAAAAACGGTGCCATTTGTTCGTTTTGTCAACATCAGTTTCAGAGTGGAGGCATAACGCGATTAAAGTTTCATTTAGCAGGTTTTGATCCGAAAAAAAATGTTCAAAAATGCAAAGACGTACCTAAAGCTATTAGGGATGAGGTCAGAGCATGGATCAAAAGTAAAGATACTGCTAAACAGACTAAGAATATGATTGGGGAGAATATACGAGCTGGCTTGAGAGGAGATCCACTAGACACTCAACAGAGCATTCAGATTAACGATAGTGATGATGAAGAGGATGATGATGGATTCGCTTATCCACCAGATGTGCATAGATCTGAGAGAGCAGCATATCGCTTTGCTGTAAATGCATCGAGAGATGAGGCACGACGAAGTGTCGACAATTATGGAGTTGGGTCTATGCGTGGTGCTCAAGGAGGCAGTAGCAGTCGTCAACCACCGCAACAGATGCGTCGATCACAAAGTTTGCGTGATCCATTTTCAATTCCTCCCGAACCAAAACTCTACAAAACCGCACGAAGTCAACAGAAGACTGTAAAATCGATGTGGAAAGGGACGAAAGAGAAGTTGGGTCGATACATAAGCAAATTTTTTATATATGAAGGCGTGGCTCCAAATAAAGCCAACTCTCATCATTTTAAGAATATGATCATTGAAGCCCAACGAGCAGGTATTTAATAAATTTATTTATTTATGATACATGTTTATTTAGCTTATGAAATAGCATTAAATGCTAACTTATGTTTTGATTTGCAGGTGAAGGCGTGTCCACTCCTTCTCCATATGAAGTGAAAAATAAATATCTTCCTATGGAGTATGAAGAAATGACGGCGTATGTGGAGCAACAAAAGTGACACTGGGAAACTTATGGATGTACCATAATGTGCGATGGTTGGACCGGTCCAACGAAGTTATCCATAATTAACTTCATGGTATATAGTAAGGGTTCAACTGTATTTCTCAGGTCAGTTGATTCTTCCAAATTTCATAAAGACTATGTGTACATAGGAAATTTGTTGAAGGAAGTTGTTCAGGAGGTTGGAGTACAAAATGTTGTACAGATCGTTACTGATAATGGGTCGAACTTCAAAAAGGCTGGAAAAGAACTGATGAAGACTTATCCGCTCTATTGGACTCCTTGTGCAGCCCATTGTATCGACCTAATATTTGAAGATATTGGGAAGAATGAGACAATGGCGCTCATCATAAAAAATGCTAGGCAGGTAACTAACTACATCTATAATCATCTATGGTTACTTGCTCAGATGCATGAATTTTGTCAAGGAGACTTGGTTCGGCCTGGTGCAACTCGGTTCGCAACCAACTATATTTGTATAAACAGTATAGTTAAACATAAAGTTGGCCTTAGAAGGTTGTTTACCAGTGATCAATGGCATGGTAGCCCATTGAGTAGGAAAGTGGAAGGCAAGAGGGTTGAGGCTCATATCCTCGACCAAAGATTCTGGGAGTCCTTGGAGATGATGCAATCAATATATGAACCATTATATTGCATCCTCCGAATTGTTGATACAGAGGTAGTCCCAACCATGCCAATCCTGTATGATATGTTCAATCGAATGAAAGAAAAGATAACCCGTCTTAAAGGGAAGAAGTGGGTCCTTAAAATCATACAGGAGCGATGGGAAAAAACATTAGTACATCCTTTACATGCTGCTGGTATATTTCTATCTTATTGAACTTGTTAATATTTTATTTTATTGTTGTTTACTAAGCAAAGTTCATTCATGATTTGCAGCTTATTACTTGAATCCCCGATATCAATATCAAGCAGGTATTGGGCATGACTCCTTCCTTGTCCAATCAGTTCAACAAGTATTCCTCAAACTGAATCCAAATGGACAAGTGGGTTTACAAAATTTTGGAGTAGACGTAAGTTCACTACCATATATGAATCTTGATGAGTTATTTTGAATCTTGATGAGTTATTTCGAATCTGTACATCTATGGCATTATATTAACATCAGCCTTAATGTAGTTGATCAACTTTAGAGATGGTCGGAAAACATTTCGTTCACCTATGGCTGTACAATCACGAACGAAAATGCCCCCAGGTATATTACTTGCATTTAACTTGATATTCTATGACTTAGCACTTTATAATGCCTCTTACATTAAACTTGATATTGACAGCTGAGTGGTGGGAACTATATGGCCAAGCTTCTCCCAGCTTGCAACAAATTGCTGTTCGTATATTATCACAAACGGCATCATCTTCGGCATGTGAGAGAAATTGGAGTACATTTGCTTTAATTCATACAAAGCAACGAAATCGTCTCGCATATTCTAAGTTAGAACAACTTGTTTTCTGTTATTACAACATGAAACTCAAGTTAAGAGATGAAGAAGCCGAAGCCGGTAAAGTTGTGGAAGAAGACTACGTTGACCTGTTGGAAATTGCAGGTCAACATGTGGAAGGTAATGAGGCTGATCCACTTCAAGCATGGATTATGCCAGCTCACTTGGATGATGATAGTGGAAGGCCTGACCCTCGAGTAGCACATCTTGCTAGTGAACACGGTGTTAATGTCGATAGAGTGCTATCTGAAGAAGTGGGGAGTGAGGACGTAGGAAGTGAGCGGACAATGTCTTCATGGGAAAGATCAATGCTTGGTTCTACCGGTAGACGTGACTTACGAGCTGATGCTACTAGTAAGGGACTTCATCAAAATAAATCTCCAGATGATGATGATGATGATGATGATGATGATGATGATGGAGGAGATGATGTTGAGACAAACGATGAAGACAAGGATGACGGAGGGGATGATGACGGGGGAAATGAACATGTAACCGATACATATGCACCCTTGAGCCCATTTACTGAAGAGGCGGATTTCACTCATGCCACACAAGATTATGATCATGGGTGTAGAGAAGGAGGAGTAGGAATCGGTGGTGTCGGAAAAGATTACACTCGGACACGAAACATATATGAAGGTTATGGAAACCCATCTTCTGAGGATTCCATGGCAATTAGTTTTGAGTCAATGAGTTTAGGCACTGATCCTAGTAACAACTCAAATGATCCATATGCTTATGGTCCATATCGTCACCCCCTGTTAGACAACCATCTCCCTCAAATGTCACATGAAGATTATGGAGAAGTTAGTTGGGTAAATCCGAACTACCCTATCTATGGAGGAAAAGTAGGCCATTCAAAGGAGATATACGAATACTATGTCCAACAATACATTTCCTTTTGGTCAAATAGCATCAGTTGGCAAAACTTTTGTGTCTTGGTAGATCAAGAGATTCAAGACCAATCTAATTTTCAAGCTGGTCGACACTCTACTTGTTTTTGATCAAGTTAAATGTGTACAATATTGTTAATGCAATATTATCAATGAAATTATGTTTTAATTTAAGTTTATCTTTAAGATTTTATACTTTAGTGGTCGGCAGATCTATATTCCATCATATGATTCATCATATATTTATCATATCAAAGTCATTTTATAATTTTTATTAGTCCTATATAACCATTATTGGGTACTTAAGTGTTTGCCAAAGTTTCATTCCAAATTTCCGTCATTTGGACCCAATTTCCGTCATTTTTGTTGACCGTAAACGATATCGATATCGATATCGATATTTGGGGCGAGATATCCGTAAATTCGGCGAGCGATATATCCGTCGATATTGATATTTTCATCCTTGACTGTAGCAGGCGCGTGGGTTTCACGCGCAGCCGCTTACGGCGGCGCGTGGCAGCGCATGGGCACGAATCTTGAGGTGAGGTAAACATGACTTTTTTCCTATTTAATGTAACGAACATTTTGGTACTGTTTTCGAGGAAATCGGATATCGTTTCGATAGTGTTCTGAGTATCCGAAGTTTTAATATACGTTTAAAATATGTATTTAAATCCCGGAAAAATTGGGGAAAATTATATGAGGTATATTGAGATGTTAGTAACCCTCGATAATGATGTTGGACATGAATGGTGACTTCCAGAAATTACGGAAAAATGTGCAGCTCAAAAAGCGAGAGTTATGGACGGTGTGTGTGTGGACTTTTGTTTTCTACCCTGAATGCATGCATATATGTTTTAAATGCTTTATTATGTGATTTGAAATGATTTGGCATGATTAAGATTTCGATATGATGATTTCCAGATTTTGGGAATATTAAATTATTTTATATGATTTTGGGCACGATTTTCGAGAAAACTGTGAAATTGTTGTTTTGGATGAAGGCCCGGGATTTGAGATTAGTTTTGACTCGGATTATGAGTCGGGAAATGATTTGATGGATTTATAGTGGTTTTGGCTATCTTTTATGGAAAAATGTGAAAGTGGCAACTGAGGTTGTGATTGCACGGAGTTGCGCAAAAATAATATTTTGGGCTTGAGACCCAATTGGATAGTGATTTTGACTCGGATTTGGAGTCACATGTGAATATGATGAAATTGATGATTTTGATTTATAAAGTGAATTCTGGACACTATTTTTATGATGGATTTGTGGAACTTGCTTTGTGAAAGCTATGTTTCAGGCAGATGCCCTGTTGAAATGTTTTTGATTTGATTTGAGATTTGAATGGTTTTAAAATGAGATTACTGGATTTGGTGACTGTTCCACATGTACCATCCTTTGTGATTTGATAGTCTCCTCCAGACGTCGTAGATCCTACAGTAGTCACGATCCACCGCCTGGAGATGAGTAGCTCCGAGGGAGGCTGAGTCTCAGGAGTGTGAGATTATGATCGTATCCTCCAGACGTCGTAGATCCTGGAGATGAGATCATCCCAGACGTCGTAGATCCTGGGGAGGTACTCTGACATGAGACACCCGAGTTTGCACGCGTTGCATTGATATCGTGACAGGTTACTTGGATATTGAGATTGGATATTGAGGATTGGTGGTATTATGATTTATTGATATTTGTGTCCTGATACTTTATATTATGAACTGATTTGATGAACATGAGTTTTATGGACCATGGGAAAACATGTTTTGATTTTATCGGTCCACTGTTCATACTTGATTTATTTCACACTATGACTCATGTTTTATGATATGCATGCATGTTTGTGGAACTGGAGGGTAAGAATGTATTTTGATAAATGTATTTATAAAACTTTGTTTTGTCCACTCACACCTTTTCTGTTTTATTGACCCTCCAGGTCGTGGCGTGATGATCGAGGCTGATCGGGAGGTGGAGGCATGAGTAGGCACATGTGCGGTTATCCCTTGTTTGGCAAGCGCTGAGGGTAATTCCGGAACTTCAGCTGACTTGTCAGAAGGGAGCAGGACCGGGCACAGTTATCTATGTCCTTCAAGGACGGGTCCTGTTACTATGAATAGTACCTCGAAACTTCCGTGAACCGTAACTTTTCCGTCGAACGTCTGAATTCGACGTTCCGCCTGTCTACGGACTCGTATCGACCCAATCTACTTAATGATCCTCAGCCCTCGGCCATTGGACCTCTCGGATCAAAAGTCAACCTTTTACCCTCGTTTAGGGGCAAAATCCTAATTTCACCCTGAACGTCTGTTAATCATCGGCTAATTCCCGATTAGCCCCACTAATTCGTAGTTAGTCTTATTTAATCCTTTAAATTTGGGACGGGTCGTTACAATATATCTACCTATTTATCTACCTAAATACCTATTAAATCTTATAGTTTAAATATGTTAAATATGTTAAATAGGTTAAATGGGTCAAACGGGTCATAGGTTAATTGAGTTTCCAGTAAAACCTATTTATTAAATGAGTTATATGGGTTACACAGTTTATCCGGGTCATTAATAGGTCAGATTCAGGTTGGACATTCTTGACACGATTATTAAACGGGTGGGGTTCGAGTTGCGAATATTTGAGTAAAACAAAGTTAATAACACGACATGAACCCGACACGACACGACTTATTGCCACCCCTATCCATTACTCGGTTCAATTAAAACATAAATACTCTTGGTTGACTGCTATTTATGGGCAAGGCTTCAATGCTATGAAGCATTGAATACTATGGAGATCCAAGAGTGAATGAAGAGTGAGGTAGGCACAAAAACATGGGTATGAATATTGAATAACTTGTATTTTCATAGCATTCAATGCTCCATAGTATTAAAGCATAGGCATACTTTGTTACTTAGTTGTGAAAAGGATGTCTGTAACAACCCGTCCCAAATTTCGGGATTAGTTTAGTAATTAATTAAGAATTAGCGTGACTAATCAGAGATTAGTCGAGATATTTTGGACGGATGGTGTAAAATTGACCGTTTTAACCCCTAGACTTGGGCAAAAATGTTGAATTTTGACTCAGGTGGTCAAATGGACCTTGACCGATGGCCGTGATGTAGATCGACACGTTACGGGTCCGTAGACAAGCGGCACGTCGAAATCGAACGTTTGACGGGAAAGTTACAGGTCTATAACAGAAAGTGATACTATTCATGACAGGACCGCCCCTGAAAGGGGCATCGATAACCGTGTCCAGTCCTGCTCCCGTCTGGTAAGATGACTGAAAACCCCAGGTTACCCTCAGTACTTGCCAAACCAGGGATAGCCACACGTACTTACTCATGCCTCCGCCCCTCGTACAACCTCGAACAACGCGCCACGACCTGGAGGGTCAATAAAAACCAAAAGGTGTGAGTGGACAAAAAGAATTCAGTTTATAAAACAGTTACGGAAGACGTTTTTACCCTCCAAGTAAAAACTAATGCATGCATACAAAAAAATTATTTCGCAATCCATTACATTTTCAACATATCAATCCGCATATGAAAATCAAAGACATTTTCCTTTTGTTAACCTTCGGGTCATAGCCCGCAATCATAAACACAGGGCCTCAGCCCAAAACCACGAAATCAAGACCAAGTATACATCATACACCAAATTCATCAACCATATAAACTGGGCCACTGCCCAACACATCCGAACATCATAGAATGTCAATGAATCACAATCAATCAGTTTGCTGGATATCAAGTGCGCCCGAGTCTTTAAACTCAAAACCATGCGCATAATCATGCCTTCCCGGGATTTCAACGAGTCTTTAAACTCAAATCATAATCAATAGGCCTCGGGGGTATCACAATAACCGAGTCTTTAAACTCACGAGTCTTTAAACTCATTAAGGGCCCTCCCCCGTCATCAATTAACCGAGTCTTTAAACTCAAAGCGTGCTCCAGCAATAGCACCGAGTCTTTAAACCCAAACCGGTTTTCAATCATAACAATGCGGGATCCATCCCGAAATCACATTTCCCACAACGGGACTCATGGTCCGAATTTCCACATTCATTTTCCCAAATCATACTTCACAAACATAATCAAATTATCGTTAAACACGGGGCATGCAAAATCAGAACAAATCACTTTATTACATCCTTTCCCCTTCCCGAATTCGAATTCGCAACAATGATTCCGGAAGCATCATCCCGAACCCAAACCAAGAATCCGCTTAAAATTTTCGAAAATCGAAATCTCGTAAATCAAAGTTACTTTTGTGCCCCGAGCATCAAGCCCGAAATCACCTTTTTCAAATCCATTTTAATTCTTAGAAATCACTTCTTCCTCAAATCTCATTTTCAACACATCAAAACCACAATCATAATCACCAAAATCACGATCTAATCAAAACATACTCAAAACCCATTTTTAAAATCCTCAAAATCACAAGTCTCGTTTCACTTCCCAGATTCAAACATCAACAGTGATCAAATCACAATAACTCGAAATCTCGTAAAACGTGCAAATCCGGAACATTCTCGAAAAACGTGTCAAAATCGTAAGTCACACTCGCAATCATAAACAACCTTCTTAAATCATTTTACACCCATTTCATATAACTTCTTTCATTAAACCATCATTAAGCACACGAGTGACCATAGTCTCGAAATACGTGTAATTTCACATGTATAGTAAAAATACGTATAAATACGGAAATCAAAATCAATCAAAACTTATAATCATAATGATAAAATCATAGAAATAATTTATGCATGCATTAAATTTTGAAAGCAACGTCCACTCACACACCATCCGTAGTGCTCGGTTTCGCGCCGCACGCGTTTCTGTAATTTTCGTCCTTTTCCAGAAATCCCGAATCCTGTCCAAAATCACTTCTCAGGGTTACTAAGGTCTCAATTAACAACAACTAATTTCCCATAATTTTCCGGGATTTTTCGACACAATTTAACTTAAGGCCTAATTTTCCGAACCCTCAAAACTATCCCGGACGACACCCCATCAACTCGAACTCTAAATGAAAAATGTTCAAAATATTACAAGGAAGAAAACCTCAGTTAACCGTGACCGGAGATGATGTCACACGAGCCGTCACGCGCCGCCCAACGTGGCTGCGCGTGAAGGCCACGCGCCCAGCACTGTAGTAACAGTGTCGTCTCCTTCACCCGCACAATTGCTAAACGGGTCTGTTACCCGCAACATGACCCGGCCAGTTAACCCTCAATTCTGAATCAATTCCTTCCGTTTTCAATCCTAACATCTTCTTTATTCTTTTAATTTAAGGTCTGTGTCATTGATTAACCTCGACATGAACTAAATCGATCGACCCCAGACTCGAACAGTCGACAGGTCGAGTTCTGGAACTCATCCAACACGGTTCCATTCTCGAATTAACTTAGACAGGAGCTTAAGGGGACCTAATAGAACACTCTAACACAACCAATTGAGCACGAACTCACCTGGAAGTCGTCTTCCTCAACACTGCGATTTTCCAGAAACTGGAGCTTGAGTTCCTGGACAAACCGTGATCAACCTCCCTCAATTTTTGTACGGTTGGGTTCATAATGAACCTAGAAAACTAATCCCAATCACTGTTTGGCTTAACACTCCTCACAAATTGAAAAACCAATCTTCCCTCCAATTTCTGATTTTCCTTCCCGACCCAGTTTTCTCTCAACTCTCAGTTCTTTCCTCACCAAAATGACCCTTAGAGACCCCCAAATGTCCCCTAATCTCTTTGTTTTCAAACCGGGCAGCAAACAAGCCGTGGGAATCTCTCTGGCTTCACTGAAATTCTGTTTCCCACAAACAGAACCCAAAGCCATTACAAACCCTCCCGTGCACTGTTCCATTCTGTCCATACCACGCCTCAAAGCCACTAACACTCCCCAAGGTCACTATCCTGGTTAAACAATCCTCTGATCAAACCACTTGGGTTAAATAATTGTTGGATTTCAGACACACACGGCACGGGTGCTTCCCTCTGTTTCACGGTTCAAACAGCCCCTCTGCAGGAAATTACCATTTTGCCCTCACTTGGCAATTTACCAAAATGCCCCTCACCATCCGTGACCCGTAACTTGGTCACCCGATGTCCGTTTTCGGCGTGCCGCCTGTCGTTGTACTCGGGGCATCGAGACCATCCTAACGGTCCTCAGCCATCGGACTTCCCGATCAAAAAGTCAACGTTTTCCCTTATTTCGTCCAAATTACGAAAATGCCCTTGGGCTTCCGAACGTCATAACTTTCACCTCGAACGTCGGAATCGAACGTGCCACCTGTCTATGAACTCGTGACGTCCCAAACTACGTCACGGTCATTGGTTAGAGTAGATTTGACCGCCCGAATAAAAAGTCAACGTTTTACCCACGACTAGGGGCAAAATGGTCATTTTGCATCGTTCGTCCGATTCCACCCAATTAAACATCGATTAACCCTCCTTAATCATGATTAGTTACTAACCTAATCCCGAATTCCGGGATGGGTCGTTACAATCTTCCCCCCTTAAAGAATTTCGTCCTCGAAATTCCAACCGATCAAAACTCAACTGTTCCTCCCTCCTAAAACCAGTTTCGTTCTCGAAATTTCCGATTATCCTTATTTTACATCCACCTCGGGGAAAACCTTTCGACCTCGCAACACATGTACACCCGTACACCCATTAACTCATCTGTACTCAGACGTCCCATCGCCGTCTCACGTTGTACCGACCACACTCGCCCACCTCGAGTGAAAATGATCACTTGTCGTCTGCTCCTACTGGGAGTCACCAACTCTCACTCGTCAGTCCGTGCTGACGCTACCAGCCCAACGGTCATTACTAAACCTCCCTAATAAAGCGGCAATCACAGCCACTGGGTGACACTTAAAGTTGTGTAAGATCAATAACACGTTCTCATCTCGCAGGGCAAGCCCAACCCTACGACATATATCAAGCTCAAAGTCCAGTTCACACAAATCCCAGGTGTGTCGGAACTAAGCCGAATGCCAACACGTACAACCAAACCACTGGTACCTCCCACGTACCGTCATTAAATACCACTCGGCCTGTCCGGTACCAATCCTCGTACACCGTACAGGGTACATACATCCATCTCCAACAAGTCCACTACAAGGTTCACAGTCACTCACAACCTGACACTGGGGTTTCTTGTCCAATCTCATACTAGACAAATCGATCATTCCAACTCATCATCCATTCTAGATCCCGTGGTCACCGGACCAGTAACACAAAATCAACTCCCAAACACGTCATCCAAGATGTACCAATCCAAGCACGCTCACCAAGGCGTGTACAGTCATGCCGAAAGGGAATCTAATCTTTCTCACCATTACCGAGGCGCACCAACCCCGAATCTATCGGATACCCGCTCAAACAGTTACCACATCACATCCGATTGACTTCGAAAAGAAGCCAACCCCAATCGCACATATCTACGACTGACCAATCAGACCCTGTTGGATATCCACTCATCCACAGGTCAAGCCTCGAGTTCAACTCATAACCGTTCCCACTCGCTCGAGTACGGACTAACTTCGAAGAGAAGTTCAATCCAACCATTCCCATATCTAAACATTTATGACAGAACGATAAGCTCTTCACCTAGCCTGATCAAGGCGGTCACACAATACAAATCCGTTACCCCGTCACCCGACGGGTAACGCCACGATCCTAGATCGTCACCACGTCCAAGGTCCACAACATCATAATCCAGATCCACCTAGGATCCACACATGCTCATAGGTAGCAATCCACTTGGAATCCGATCGTAGGGTCTTACACCCTCTAGAATTCTTGTCAACCACACAACACCCCTCAACTATTTTCAAATCCAATCATTCACTCGACACGTAACACATCCACTCTGTGGATCCCCTCCATTTACCTCACATCGATCCCCGCCACTCCACCTAGGAGAGACCAAGGGTGATCCAATACGACGTCACCAACATCCATCCTATGTGAGTGCAACACAACTCTCTCTGCACCCACCGTACCAAATATCCAACATCGTCTGCCACCAAACAGAAAATGGGAATCCCGTTTACCCAACTTCGAAAAAGAAAAAGCAACTCTTCCCGATGACCCCAAAACACACATGGGTCCACCAACCCATACACGCTCGACGTACAGGTATCCACGGTCAACGTCTGCCAGGGCAGAAGATAAGAAGTCAACCCCAATGACTTCAGAATACCAATCACCAATGCGAAAACGAGCACTCCTCTCGTCCCACAGTCACAACTCTCCTTGAACTAAGATTCCACCCATGTTGGGATCAGACACACTCCCCATGAGACGTCAAGTCCAACCCCCAGACTCCTTACATCCGTAACCCACTTGGACAATCACGTGTCCGCAATCAATCCAATACTCAGACCTCATGTCTATTAATGACTAATTATGCACATACACCGATTCCGATTGGGAATTACTCAACTCTTGTCACCTCGTCACTGTTGGGACTTACCCGACTACCTCACAATCTCTGCTGGACCCTAACCAGTCCATGAGTCAACCACTACTGAATCTCAAATACCAACGCACACTCATCATGACAGAGTCACCCCCCCAACTTATGGCTCACACCATCTCAATCACTGACACCAGCACCAGCACTAGTACCAGCACCAACGTACAATCATCCACACTAGCACTGTAACAACCTGTACCTTCGGGAAGGGTATAAATGTAATTTTTGTAAATATTTGTATGAAAGGACGATTTTGCCCTTGTGAATAATGCGTCAAAAGTTGACTTTTTGATTGATCTGTTGGATGAGTGTTGACCATTGACCGTGACGTAGTTTAGGACGTCACGAGTCCGTAGACAGGTGGCAGGTTCAATTCGGACAATCGGAGAAAAAGTTATGACGTTCGGAAGATTGAGGGCGTTACCGTAATTTTGACTAATTGAGGAAAATGTTGACTTTTTAGTGGACTTGTGATTTTCTCGTAGACCGAGGACCGTTAGATAGGTCTCGACGTCCTGAGTACAACGACAGGCGGCACGCTGTCATCGGACGTCGGACGGAATAGTTACGGGTCAAGGAAGTTAAGGGCAAAAAGGTAAATATTAAAACGAGGGGAAAATTGGTCTTTTTCCCTCAGCCCAATCAGATAAGGGCAAGTGGCAGTAGTGGATTGGGATATTTATTTTGAGCCATGGGGTGATGGACACGTGCAAGGGGCTGGATGGTTCTAGGAGGGTCTCACATATGCACGGCCACACTTTGCACGATTTCAAACCGTGCAATTGGTTTCGAACACAGAAAACAGAGGGGGAAACTGGGGGAGACAGTGATCGATTCAGGGTGTGAGTGAGTGAAGAGTGAATTGAGAGAGTGACAGAGAGACAAGGCTGTGCTGGTGATCGTGTTTTGGTGGAGGAATAGTACACGGGGACACGACGGTGGACGGCTGGATTTTTGGAGAGAAACAGAGAGACGGTGGACTGTGGCGGTGGTTGTGCCGTGTGGTGGCTCAAACCAAGACAGTGGGAGGCTCAGGTGGTTGCAGGGAACCCAACGAACACCGTGGCACGCGGCGGTGCACACGGCGGAGACTGAATCGAAAGGTAAGCTCAATTCCTCTGTTTTTCCCGTGAATTTCAATTCGAAAGTCGTGGACCTAGGGCTAGAGTTGAGGGATTTGGTGGTCGTGGTGAGACTCCTGGAGGTCCCAGGAGTCGTTTGGTTGTGGTGCCGTTCCGTGGGAGGACCTGGGTGGCCGGCGGCCAAAACAGGGGCCACGGGCCGTCTGTTTCGAGGCCGGGTGAACGATGGGTTTTGGGCTTCGATTTTCATAAGTTAGGACGGGGTTAGATTGCTTAGGATTGGACGAAGCTTCTGGGATTGGATTGGACTGAAACGGTGGAGGAACGGAGGAGAACCGGGTGGCTCGAGGTTGAAGGGGCACTGTAGCAGGCGCGTGAGGCCCACGCGCAGCCACTTTGGGCGGCGCGTGGAGGCACGTGGGGAGGATTCCGGCCAAGCTTCCAACATGGTTTTGGTTCTAAATGTCCTAAGGAATCCATTGGTATGATTTTCGGGTTAATCAGACGATGTTGTGAGATAGTTCGGGAATCCGGACGGTTTAGGGTTTAAGATTAAAATATTAATAAATTCCCGAAAAATTGGGGAAATTAGGGTTAGTATTGTTGATGTATTTTTGACCCTATTTGGTGCATATTGACAGGACGGGAGACGTGTGAGACGGTCGAGGAGCGCACGGAGCGCGATTGACTCGTTCAGATTTGTGAGTGGACTCTTTCTTTCTTTACGAGCATGCCTAACTATTTTATTGATGTTTGATGATATTAAATATGTTTTTATGCTTCTTGTTGATGATTATATGTGGTTGGTATGTTTGCACGTTTTTCGAGATATTTCCAGGATTTTGCACGTTTTTCGAGAAAAGTTGGATTTCGGATTTTGATGCCATATTTAGGGATTTCAATCTATAATTGTTTTCTGATGAGGATGAATGGATTATGAAACATAATTTGTGATTAAATGTGGGTTTTGGATTAAAATTGGATTTCCGGATTTGGGTTCGGAATGACGGTTCTGAACGCCGGATGGGCTTCGAACCGGGGATTTCGAATTCGAGTTTGGTTATGGATTTAGAAATGGGTTTACATTGAATTTGGGTTGGATTTACTGGATCTGGATATTGGGTTTAAAGACCCGGATTCTGATTAACGGGGGACGGGCCTGGATTGAGTTTAAAGACTCGGGAGTTTAAAGACTCGAATATTTACAATATTACCCCCGTAGGCCTATTGAGTTTAAAGACTCGAGAGTTTAAAGACTCGGATATTATTGAGGCCTGTCCAAAATCACTTCTCAGGGTTACTAAGGTCTCAATTAACAACAACTAATTTCCCATAATTTTCTGGGATTTTTCGACACAATTTAACTTAAGGCCTAATTTTCCGAACCCTCAAAACTATCCCGGACGACACCCCATCAACTCGAACTCTAAATGAAAAATGTTCAAAATATTACAAGGAAGAAAACCTCAGTTAACCGTGACCGGAGATGACGTCACACGCGCCACCCAACGTGGCTGCGCGTGAAGGCCACGCGCCCAGCACTGTAGCAACAGTGTCGTCTCCTTCACCCGCACAACTGCTAAATGGGTCTGTTACCCGCAACTTGACCCGGCCAGTTAACCCTCAATTTTGAATCAATTCCTTCCGTTTTCAATCCTAACATCTTCTTTATTCTTTTAATTTAAGGTCCGTGTCATTGATTAACCTCGACCTGAACTAAATCGATCGACCCCAGACTCGAACAGTTGACAGGTCGAGTTCTGGAACTCACCCAACACGGTTCCATTCTCGAATTAACTTAGACAGGAGCTTAAGGGGACCTAATAGAACACTCTAACACAACCAATTGAGCACGAACTCAACTGGAAGTCGTCGTCCTCAACACTGCGATTTTCCAGAAACTGGAGGTTGAGTTCCTGGACAAACCGTGATCAACCTCCCTCAATTTTTGTACGGTTGGGTTCGTAATGAACCCAGAAAACTAATCCCAATCACTGTTTGGCTTAACACTCCTCACAAATTGAAAAACCAATCTTCCCTCCAATTTCTGATTTTCCTTCCCGCCCCAGTTTTCTCTCAACTCTCAGTTCTTTCCTCACCAAAATGACCCTCAGAGACCCCCAAATGTCCCCTAATCTCTTTGTTTTCAAACCCGGGCAGCAAACAAGCCGTGGGAATCTCTCTGTCTTCACTGAAATTCTGTTTCCCACAAACAGAACCCAAAGCCATTACAAACCCTCCCATGCACTGTTCCATTCTGTCCATACCACGCCTCAAAGCCACTAAAACTCCCCAAGGTCACTATCCTGGTTAAACAATCCTCTGATCAGACCACTTGGGTTAAATAATTGTTGGATTTCAGACACACACGGCACGGGTGCTTCCCTCTGTTTCACAGTTCAAACAGCCCCTCTGCAGGAAATTACCATTTTGCCCTCACTTGGCAATTTACCAAAATGCCCCTCACCATCCGTGACCCGTAACTTGGTCACCCGATGTCCGTTTTCGGCGTGCCGCCTGTCGTTGTACTCGGGGCATCGAGACCATCCTAACGGTCCTCGGTCCTCGGCCATCGGACCTCCCGATCAAAAAGTCAACATTTTCCCTTATTTCGTCCAAATTACGAAAATGCCCTTGGGCTTCCGAACGTCATAACTTTCACCTCGAACGTGCCACCTGTCTATGAACTCGTGACGTCCCAAACTACGTCACGGTCATTGGTTAGAGTACATTTGACTGCCCGAATAAAAAGTCAACGTTTACCCACGACTAGGGGCAAAACGGTCATTTTGCATCGTTCGTCCGATTCCACCCAACTAAACATCGATTAACCCTCCTTAATCATGATTAGTTACTAACCTAATCCCGAATTCCGGGATGGGTCGTTACAATTCATGCAAACCGAGGAATTCGATACGTGGTATAATTTGATTAGAGGAAAATTTAGGGAGGACTCACCAGATGAGTGACAAGTGTCACCTATCTGATAGGCCCAGAACCCAGTTAATTGGGATATCCTTATCTTCATCAATCATCATCTTCATTTGTTCATCCTACCCCGTGAAACCCATAACCCGTGTAACCCAACCCACACAAACACCCTTCGATCCTCACTCGTTGATGATTGTGTGAACGTGAAAATGAAAGAGGAGGCTAGGACGATCATGACGGTGGCAACGGAATGGACGGTGGTGCATGGTGGCCTGAAAATCGACACGGTGAATTTAAGTTCAAAAATGGGAAGTTGGATTTTAGGGTTTGTTGATCGATCTAGTTGCTTGGATGATGTTCTAGGGGCCCGTATGAGTCGATTGGGATCAAAATCGAAGTTGGAGGACGGTTGAACAGCCTCAAGGCAGAACTGGAAATCGACGGTCACTGTTCATGGGTTTAACAGGTACCTTTGAGCCATTTTCTTGGATTTCTGGGCTTGTAGAACTAATCTAGGGTTTAGGACGATCAAACCCATCGAAGAACAGAAGGAAATGGTGGTCGGACGTAGGAGAAATGGTCGGGTCTGGTCGCGGGTCTGTGCGACCCGATTGCAGGATCCGACTGGAGGCTAGGGATGAGATGACGTCAGTGATGATGTCATCTGATGATGTCATCATGTCATATCTGACATGCCAGACACAGGAGCAGGATTGCTCTGATTGGACGTCTGGGACGTCAGATATCTGGGATGTCAGAGATTGACCCGGAGAGACCTCGGGCGGCATGCGTAGCCTTAGACCGTGATATGATGTCTGGGACATGAAGCGTATGGGACACTAGGCATCTGGTATGCCAAGGATCGGTATTTGATTACAAATTTATTGGATTTATGAAACGGTGTTTTTGTGTTTAATAAATTGATTTGGGCAGTGAGTCACATGATTTGGATTTACGATTTTGGGCTGAGTTCCCATACTTGGTGATTTTATGGTTTTGGGCTAAAGCCCTAATTATTTGAGAAAGGAAATGACTTTGGCCTTATAAACGGTTTTATTATATCTGAATTAACTGGTTTTCGTATACATGCATGGTTTTTATGTGAATGGCATAAATGTCTTTTGTGAAATGAGTTTTTATTAAATTATTTATTTTCGTCCATTCAGAGCTTTTATGATTTTTAATATCCTTCAGGTTGATCACGGATGCAGGCTATAGTAGAGACCGAGACATCACACTCCGTCACTGATCCTAGTGCACTCTAGAAGTCCGAGTTGGCTAAGGTTTGAGTTATCCCTTGTTTGGCCTTTGTGTCCCACGTGGGTTGGATGGTCTGGCCCGTCGTGTTACACGGGGGTTAGACGGGAGTATGACACATCCCGCTTTAATTCCAGAGAGATTGAGATGGATCGTATTAATGTCTATTTACTACTTTATTTTTTAAAAAAATACTCACCTTTTTTGCTTAAGAAATTTGACTTTTATAGCGAATTAGAAAATCACCATATTAATTTTAATTTTAAATACTTAAAAAAATATTACTTGCAATACCCTAATAAGCTTCAAATGGGTTTGTAATAGCCTTCCATTTCATGTGATAACTAATAAATTGTGCTTTGAATAATATATCTATTGGCAAATTATATTTTACAATCTTATCATTTATAACTTGTAACAGTTTCATAGTTAACTTGTCCAATGTTGCAAGTACACCCCTAAATTCTTCAACACTTAACAATATGGCCCATTAATTAACTATTCTGTTAAAATTTATATTAAATAATGATGTGGATAAAATTGGACTCATTGTTTAATTATAATTAATGACAAGTAGGCGTCATATGGTAAAAATAATAATAAATTAATTTTAAATAATTAAAACTAATTTTCTTTCCATGAAGTTGAAAACTAATTTATTCAAATAAAAACCAAAAACCCAAATATATATATATATATATGGATTGTTGAATCGAATAAGAATCACAAGAGGAGTATATATATATATATATATATATATATATATATATAGGGATTGTTGAATCGAATAAGAAGCACAAGCGGAAGTCCCCCCATTTTATTTGGTTAGGGTTTTAGTTTTTTTCTCTCTCGCTTGATCGTTGATGTGCCACCGTCTGAGTTGCTACGAGTACGTGATCTCTTTGCTTCTTCTCTGGTTCTCGCCATTTCCTCGGCTGAGGCGGAGAAGATTGACGTGGTGGAGGAAGTTTTATCCTCGACGGAGGGCAAAGGCCTTGCTCGTAGGTAAGGACGGTTCCTGAAAGTGAATTTCGAATGCGTTAACTTGCACATTAGATGTAGAAGTAACTCAACGGTACAAATGAATTTTATTAATAAATAAAAAAAAATACATCTAGACAGAATGACGAAATGAGTCGTAGCCCTCAAATACATCTATATACATAAATAAAAACTTGATTGTAAAAAAAAAAAATTACAACAAAAAATCATAATTAAATTTGCAAATACAAATTATCACTTTTTAATTTTAAATTGTACATTTCAAAGCTTAAGGGTGTCAAAATTCTCTATTATCTTTTCGTTATTATTAGTATAAGCAAAATCTCTTTCAATGTGGAGCGTCATATAATCAAGAGATCCTATCATTTATTTTAGTTTGAAATCGATTCTTTATAACTCACATGGATGAAAAATTCCATTACTATTGAGACATGAAAAGTCAATACATGCCAAATGAGCCTATAAATTAGACAACACTTATCTATTAAAGTTATTTTCATCAATATTTGTCATAACTCGAGAAGAGTGGAGATTTTTACCAAATTAAATCAAACATTTAATATCAACAATTAACAAATCATTTACTAACCTTGCTTCCCACAATAGAAACTAGCATGTGAATGCAACCCTCAATCCTCATAGTTATAGACTTATGTCTCAATTACTCATACAAAAACCCCAATTTCAATTTTAAAATTTCAAATTATCATAACTCAAAAAAAAAAAACCCTATAATACTCAAATTTCCAAAGCCAAAACTCTTCCTTCAATTTCTATTTAAAACTAATATTTTATGTTTCGAATACTTGATAGTAGATAAACATAATAAAATTGTGAAGAAAATAAAGGAGACAAAATTGTGAGATGAATTTGAAAAAAAAATGCTGAAATGAGGCGCATGGTTTGCTGATGCCTACTTTTCACTTTCATTTCGAACCTTTGAGGTTGATATTATATTATTTAATTGTGTGTTAGTTTTTTTTATGTTTTTTCTTCTAAAACCTAAGTAATTGAGCTAAATATTTATTATTGGATAGGCTAATCCAATAATTGCCAAGGGTGTCCGCGTGGGTTGGAAGGGCTATAGCCCAAAGTAGCCCCCTGCTGCTCATAGGGTGCATGTTCACCACTCGGCTGTACCACAAGGATGCATTGGTGGGAACAATGAAGACTATCTGGTGCCTTCGTGAAGGAGTCACTGTTATCCATGTCGATGGCTCTAATTGTAAGACCCGTGTCCTAGAAGGAACGGTGAACAATCCCACATTCCTGCAAGAGGAATGGTCTGGGAAGGGATGGAAGTGGTGTGCCTTAAAAATGTAGGCACACACCTATCTAGCACGAGGCCTTTTGGGAGCTCAGTGGCTTTGGGTTCGGTTGGAACTTCAAAGTTAAGCGAGTTGAGACTGATGCAATTCCATGATGGTGGCCCCATGGGAAGTTGCACCGTGAGCTCCCGAAAACAAAACCTTGAGGGCAAGGGCAAGGAGGCCCAAAGCGGACAATATCGTGCTAGATGATTCGAGTCCTGACCGAGAAGAGTCGGCTCCTGATAGAATGGTATTAGAGCCAGACCCCGACCGAGAAATGTGTCAGCGAGGACGCTGGGCCCTAAGGGGGGTGGATTGTAATACCCGTGTCCTGGAGGGAACGGTGAACAATCCCACATTCCTGCAAGGGGAATGGTCTGGGAGGGGAATTGTGGTGTGCCTTAAAAATCTAGGCACACACCTATCTAACACGAGGCCTTTTGGGAGCTCAGTGGCTTTGGGTTCGGTTGGAACTCCAAAGTTAAGTGAGTTGAGGCTGGTGCAATTCCATGATGGGTGACCCCCCTGGGAAGTTGCACTATGAGCTCCCGAAAACAAAACCATGAGGGTAAGAGCAAGGAGGCCCAAAGTGGACAATATCGTGCTAGATGATTCAGGTCCTGATCGAGGAGGGTCGGGTCCTGACACTGATCGTATCCTTTTTTCCATTGCCACTGACTTGGACCAGGGGTCGCCATGGACCTTTTAATAAGGCTCTATTTGTACTTGGTGCTACTGATGGTTGAGAGGAACTCGATGAGGTGGCCCTGGATTGACATGATTTTTGGGTTCATATCAGAAAAATCCATCCCATTTTTCTCACGCCAATGTTGGCTGAAAGGGTGGGGAATCATTTGGGGCCTTATTTTGGTGTGGTAAAAGGGTTGAATGGTGATTGTTTGGATTTTTTTTCTTCGGATTCAGGTGGAGCCCTTGGTAAGTGAACCTTTGAAAACATGTGTCACCTTGAAATTGTTGGCATGATGAACTGGTGAAAAGATATGAGATTTAGTATTAGAGATTACCTTATTTTTCTATGCATTGCAATTGTATGGATTATACATGCGATTGAGGGGGGGGGGGGGGGGGGGGGGGGGGGGGGGGTGGTGGTGTGGAGGGAGGAGGTCCTCTTCTTTTGGAAGCCTCTATAGTTGATGGAGTGGAAGATTTTGGAAATCTAAAGACATATGTTAAGGACGTTTTTAGTATTTCTCCAAGTGGGGGCTCGAAGGGGACAATGCCAAAGGCTAAAAGGTTGGCTGCTACACGCCTCATTTCCCGATAAGAACTGGGATAGTGAGAAGTTTTGCTCAAGCTTTTAAGGAGCCTGCTACTGAGATCACAGTTGAAAAGTTGTCTCTGGAGCATGTGGGGGCTTTCTGGAGCATGTGGAGGCTTTCTATATGGTTAAGAAGTGACGCCAGATAAGGGAGCCCCCTACCACTGAGCCAAGTGATGAGACAAGGGTTCTGCAGCTAGGCGCTTTATCTAATATGCTGAGGGAATTGGGCATGGAGGAAAATAGGTAGGGAGGTCTTGCTGCAAAATACAGAAAAGGTAAATAGCTAGTAGGGTTTAATGATGTGGGAGTTGATGTGTTAATGTGTGACCGTGCAAGCGCTAAAGGGGTGGTTGCCATTATGGGTAATTTTATTTCTGGTGATCTTTCGGGAAATGGGAAGGACCGAGGGTCATACAAGGGGAACTCGATCAAAGTCTAGCCCCCAAAAAAGGAAAGTTGTGGTGCATCTTAATAAGGTAATGACAGGTGTGGTTCTGCTTCTACAAATCCACAGCATATGTTGCAAAAGTGATGGGATCATCAAATATGACTCATCACGAATAATGAGCATTTTATATTAGAATGTCCGTGGACTTGGCAATTAACGGACTCAAACGACCTTGCAGTTTTTTTTCAAGGCTAAGAAACCGGGCCTCTTTTTTCTCATGAAGACCAAAATGGCCGTTAGTCAGAGGGAAATGATCAAAATTTATCTTAAAGTTGCAGGAGGATTTTGTGTTGAAAGAGTTGGATTATCGGGGGGGGTTTACCGCTGTTTTGAGTGCATGGTGCTGAGGTGTTTATTCATTCGTCTTTTGTGGGTCATATCAATGCTTTTGTTAAAGGAATTCGAAATCAGGAGTTTAGGTTCACGGGTTTTTATGGTCAACCAAAGGTTAAGGGGGTGGTGTTTTTTGTGGGAGTTACTTCGAAAGTTGAATAATGACTCGGGGTTCCCTTTGTTGGTTGGTGGTGATTTCAATTAAGTTGAGAGTTTTTCTGAGCATAGGGGATGTCGGTTGAGACCTCAGATCAGATTTTTGACTTTGTTTTGACCTTTGAAGATTGTGGTTTCCAATCCTTACCTTTCTGAGGGTTGGCCTTCACATGGACTAACTGATGGAATGATGATGGTAATGTTAGGTCTGACCTCGGAATGCTAAGGGTATTTTGGTAATTAGCCATGGAAAGGCATTTTGGTCTATTGTGTCCTAAGGGGCAAATTTTTCCTTTTGCTAATATTGATGAATCAATTACTTAGTGACTCGTTTAGTGCAATTGGTGACATCAGTCACCTTAAAATTGAGATTGGTGGCAAAAGAAGGGTGTAGAGGTGGGATGAATTGAAGAACTTTGTGTGTGTGTTTTAAGAACAGAGGCTGAGACACTCCGATGATCGTTCACCTGGATAGAAGGAAGGAACAACCAAATAGTTAACTGAGGAAGTTAGAGAGTAAGTATAGGGGATTGAATGAAGAAGGAATTAGGAAAGAAACTATAAAATCCAAAGAGAAACCCGAAACAAATCCATGGAAGTCGAAATTCGAATTGAACCTTGCAGCCCTCAAACATTGAAATTGGACTTAGATTAAGACTTCTGGGACTCGTATTAGTTTATCCACGTCGATAAACTCAAGGTTCGAAGCCCTTTGAGCGAAGAACATGCATGGCGAAGTTTGGAAATACGAAGGATTGAGTTGTGTAATTGGAGGAGTTGGACGATGCAATTGAGATTGAAAACAAGTTTATGATAGTCCTACGAAGCTTTTTCCTAGATCAATTGAAGAAAAACATTGGAAATTGATGAACGTTGATGAATGAACAGTGCTGGGATGTTCTTCGAAAAGTCGAGTTTGATTTGAAGGATTGAGGTAAGTATTGGTGTAATTTAAAACACAGACTTCTAATTAAGACTTAAAATGATGATGTTAGATGATTGAATTGAAAGAAATGATGCAGAATTGATGGATATTGAGTCGGGTTCACACGCGGGTTGCAGACCCGTTTGACAGAAGAAACGGGTTGGGACGATGAACAGTACCCCGTATTGTAGCTGGTGCGTGGACTTCAAGCGCAGCCACTCACGGCGGCGTGTGGGGGCGCGTGAGATTGAATCTCGAGGTGAGTTCAACATGAAATTTACTCCTTTTGATATGATGAACATTTTGACACTAGTTTCGAGGAAATCGAATATCGTTTCGAGGAAATCGGATATCGTTTCGATAGTGTTCAGTGTATCCGAAGTTTTCGTATAGTTTAAAATACGTATTTACATCCCGAAAAAATTGGGGAAAATTATATGAAGTATATTGAAGTGTTAGTAACCCTCGATAATGATTTTGGATAGGAATTGTGATTTCTGGAATTTACGGAAAAACGTGCAACCCGGAAGCGAGTCGTTTGGACGATGTGTGAGTGGACTTTGCTTTCTAAATTTCAATGCATGCATAATTGTTTTCTATGTTTTATATCTACGATTTCTATGCTTATGCTTATGGTACTTACGATTTCCGTATTTACACGCATTTCGATATGTAATACATAATTGCACGTATTTCGAGAATACGATTTATGTTATACTTTGATGATGGTTTGATGGATGGTTTTATATGATTTGGGATTTGAACTATACGCTTTGATGATGTTTTGATTATGATTTGGGATCTGAACGTGAAATTCAGACATGAGTCTCATTTCGATTAAAAATGATTTCGGATTTGGTTTTGGAATTTGGATTACGATGGATTCTGGATTTGCTATGATTTACACATGGTTTTGGGTTTAAAGACCTGGTACTATTGCTGGATCTGGTTTTGGATTTAAAGACCCGGTTGATTGATTGATGACAGGGGAGGCATATTGTGTTATCCCCCGAAGCCTATTGATTGTGTTTTGAGTTTAAAGACTCGTTGATATCCCGGGAAGGTCTGATATGTGTGAGTTTAAAGACTCGGTGATTGAGATCCAGCAGATTGATTGACTTGTGATTTACTGTTGATTTCCGGTGTTTTCGGATGTGTTGGGCAGTGGCCCGGTTTATATGGCTTTATGGATTTTTGGGCTATGTTCTCATACTTGGATTTTGATTCATAATTTTGGGCTGATGCCCCGTATTTATGGTTTCCGGCTAAGGCCCGAGGTTTGAGAAAAGGAAATGATTTTGGTTTTCATACACGGTTTTCTTATATTGGAAATGAAAAGGATTATGAAATGATTTTCGAATGCATGCATTGGTTTTACGTGGAGGGTAAAAATGTCTTTTCTGTAACATGTTTTATAACTGATTTATTTTTGTCCACTCACACCTTTTGTGTTTTTATTGACCATCCAGGTCATGGAGCAATGATCGAGGCTGATCGAGAGGTGGAGGCATGAGTGGGCACATATGCGGTTATCCCTTGTTTGGCAAGTGCTGAGGGTAATTTGGGAACTTCAGTTGACTTGTTAGACGGGAGTAGGACCGGGCACGATAATCAATGTTCATCAGGGGACGGTCCTGTTATGTCTCATGTTTCATCTTAACTACTTGCCCTGCCCAACGCCGTCCCCATAAGTGTCTTTTCTTTAAGGTGGCGTACAAAAAAGTTGAGAAGGGGCGTGATTGCTAGGTCTTAGGGCGAGAGTTCGGACCTGGTAATCGCCAAGCTTGATGACTGCAAGTTGGCCTTGCATCAATGTAGTGGACAACTTATGAGTAATGTACCTTGACAAATAAAAAAGCTCCAGAGTTGTCTAGAGGATTTCTGATAGGACCCATCCCAATCCCCTTAGATTATCGTGGAATGTGCCTGCTCCCGTTTGACACCACGTGCTAGATAAGGGATAAAACCGTAACCCGCTCGGGATTATCCAGAGTACGCAAGGATCTGTGGGGTTACACATCGGCATGTGATGTCTCGATCTCTGCTACAGCCCGCATCCGCGATCAACCTGAAGGGTATCAAAAACATAAAAAATGTGAATGGACAAAAATAATCAGTTTATAAAAACAGTTTATCGAAAATACATTTATACTCTTCACCTAAAAGCATGCATGCATCAGAAAACCAGTATTTCAAATAATTTTCTCAAAAGAAAGACGTATTGCTTTTCAAATCAAAACACATTGAAAAATTCTTCTCAATCAAAACCATTTACTCAGTAAGGTCACAGCCCAAAACCAAATCACACAGGGTCTCAACCCAAATCAAATCACGTGGGACCTCATCCCAAATATAAAACCATGTGGGATCTCATCCCATCATCATCAGTATCATCAACCCCGATTCCAATCCCACCAACGCGTGCCCATAAGCTCAAAGACTGCTCTGATCCTGAGCATGTCGCCTTGAACACATCACCGACCGACAATCTTCATATTGTCGTGAACATATCAACGATCGATCTCATATGCCACACTCCTGAGTCGAGCCTTCCTCGGCTACCGCCTCTCTCGACTGCTCGGCAGCAGGCGCATTGTGACATATCCGTACCTCGGAGGCTAGCATTATCTCTAGGGTGCTTTCCGGGGAAACACATTCACAACTAGAAGCCCTCTCATAAAATCCGAGTTTTTAAACTCCCAAGTCTTTAAACTCAAAATCATAATCATCATTTTGAAAACAGTGGTAATATTTTCATAAATAGTTATTCCTCATAAATCATCTGAACAGGATCCACGCCCGGAATATGGCTTCATCAAATCCGTTTCCACAAAACCATCATTGAAAACAGTGTCTATCAACACTCCATAAACTCAGGATTCCTCGAATCCTATCAAATCCACAACTGAGTCTCATGCCCGAAATATCTTTCACAAATCTCATAACTGGGTCACAACTCGATATATCTCACGTTTTCTTATACTCTAAGTCAAATCATCAATCAACTAGGTTATACGCCCGAAAGATATTTCCAAATCCGAAACCATATCACGATTCAAAAAACTTTTTCAAAATCGTTCTTGACTTCAATCCAAGTCAAGTCTTATCAACTGGGACTCATGCCCGAATATCGATTTCAAGCATCTCCGTGAAATCATTCCAAATTGTTAGTTAAATTCTCAGTTCACGCCTCTCCGTGAAACTATCAAAGTCACATAAAACACATGCACGTAGAATACTCGGCCTAAGCCCAAATATCATATAAAACATAAATCTCAAACTACGTGAAAAGTTGTAGAAAATACGATATAAAATATATTTAATTCATATGCACTCAAGGCATCTCAAATCATGTTCATCAAACATATAAAATAGTTATGCATGCATTATATTTGTAAATCAAACGTCAACTCACAAACCGTCCGTGCTGCGCGCCTGCAACCCGCGCCGTAAGCCACTCCGGGACTAATCCATACTCTCCGGGACGTCTGGACCTGTTCAAATCATACTCAAAGGTTACTATCAACCTATACAAGTCCATATCAAAGACCCTTACAATTCTCGGAACGGTCAACATGTCCTGAACACTCTTTGTGAGGGAAAAACCCTCTAAATGACCTATCAAATGAACTCCGATCGACCTGAAACCATCACCATTGAATTCAGATCTTCAAAACGTTTTGAATAAGACCAATTTCACCTCGAAATTTGTGCCTACACACCGATCAAAGTCCACACTCGCCGGTTAACGGCGGTCAATGCTAACGTCAGCTTGACAAGTCTGACAGCCTGCCTCGTGGCATTTCCTTATTGGTGCCATGTGCCATTGACACGTCAGCTTTCCTGACACATTACCACGTGGCACCACCTCTTTGGCTCACGTGGTCTGACAATACTGACATGGAATGACACGTTAGTTGCCACATCATCTGACACACTCTGATATGTTGCCACGTGGCACCATCCCACTGGTCCACGTGGTTTGTCATGGGTGACGTGGAATTGCCACGTCAGTTGCTGACTAGACATGATAGCTTCTGACAACTCGCCATTTGGCATCACTTGAGTGGCCACGTGGCCTGATAGGTTTGACAGATGATGACGTAGCTTGCCATGTCATCGTCCTTAACCTTTCGCGGATCACCCCATTTTTCTGAAATCGGGTCACTGGACCCCCGACCCTGACCCGGTCCTATCTTCTTCATTTCCCAACCATTTTCCATCGTTCTTTCACCAATCTCTTTGTATATCACCTAGAAACATCTCTATTCCTTCAAAATCAAGAGAACAGCTTTAGAAATTACATGTCACCAATAAACATTCATGGCCAACCTTTGAGCCACCACCCAAGGCTGCTTAGTCATCTGTTTCCATCCATTTTTGATCTTACGAACTCGTCCGAACTTAGGAAACACAACCCAATCATCAGAACTGTTCCCAAACATCCTATAACCCAAATTCCAAATTTCAAACTAAATGGGTTTCAGGTTTTACCTTTTTTTGGTTTCTTCTGTCGTCCACAGTAGCTCTGCCTCGTTCCTTACCGTCTCCCAGTCTCTCACTCACCCTCAGTCTTTCTCTCTCTCTGGTCTTAGCTGAAGAAGATGATAATGGAGGTTTGGGGGTGAGTTTCGGGTTGGATGAACAAATGAAAGGGAATTGGGGAACGATGCATGTATGTATGAGTTTGGTCCAAAGGATAAGTGGCACTTGTCACTCAACTATTGATCCAGGCTAGATCTTTTGGGCCCACTAAGGACAAACCCAAAAGTCAACTATCTCGGTTTTCGTGCAATTATGAATAGTTCCCAGAACCTTCAGTAACCTGTAACTTTCTCGTACGATATTCGATTTCGACGTGCCACCTGTTTACAGACTCGTATCGTCTCAATCTATGTAATGATCCTTAGTCCACGTGCATTGGACCTATCGGGTCAAAAGTTAACTTTTCATCATTTTCAAGGGCAAAATCGTCATTTTATCCAAATTGTTCGATAATTCTTAATTATTTCTCGATGATCCGTCATTAATTCTTAATTAATCCGTAAATTCGGGATGGGTCCTTACAACTTCCGTAATTCTTTCCCCACTGAGGCTGACCTCTTAGGCCAGAGGAAATTAGATAGGGATTTGGATGCTTTGTTAGTCAAGAAGGAGCTAATTTGTAAGCATCGACCAAGAATTTATTGGCTTAGAGAAGGGGACCGTAATAACAAATTCTTCCATCAAACGGTAATATTTACAGGGGGTGCTTGGTTCGGACAATCTTTGGCAGACTTTTTATTAGTGTGTTGGGAAGGTATTCAAATAATATTTTTGCCATTTTTTTAGTAGTTCTAATCCTACTTCTATTGAGGATTTGGTGTAGGATGTTGAAACTCGAGTCTACCCTTGTGATAATGTGACCTTAGATGCTACCTATAACCATGCGGAGGTTGAGGGAGCTCTCTTCCAGATGTTTCTAGCTAAGGCTCCAAGAGTGGATGGTATGCCTTCCATGTTGTATTCAAATTACTGAGATATCATAGGAGACGATGTGGTGGGCTTCTGTTTGGCCGTGATTAATGAAGGGGTAAATGTTCGCTATACCAATCATACTCTTATTTCTCTTATCCCTAAGGTGGACCACCTTACCCGAGTTATTGAGTATAAACCTATAGCTCTTTGTCGAGTTATCTATAAAATCATATCGAAGGCTATTGTTAATCGTATAAAGCTTGTGATGCCCATGGTTATCTCTGATTTTCAAAGTTCCTTTGTTCCATCGAGATTAATTATGAATAAAATTAAGACTGCTTTTGAAAGTATACATGCTATTAGGAGACATGGTTCCAGTGATCTAAAGAAGATGATCCTAAAGCTTGATATGTTTAAGGTGTATGATCGAGTAGAATGGGTCTTTTTAGAGAAGATGATGCAGAAGCTTGGTTTTTCTACCAAATTTATCAGGCTTGTTATGGACTGTGTTTCTACTATGAACTATTCAATCCAAGTTCAAAGACAGGCTTGGGCCATATTGAGCTAACTTGAGAGTTGCATCAAGGTGATTCGTTGTCCTTGTATTTATTTCTTATTTGTATTGAAGATTTTTCTACTTTACTCTCACAAGCCCAAACCCGCAAGTCTCTACATGGGGTCTTTGTTTCTTTTGGGGCTCCTACCATCACACGCATTTTCTTTGTAGAAGACAACCTTTTATTCTGTAATGCGCAGCTCCCGGAATGCTACTAGCTTCTATCACTCCAAAAATAGCTGAACAAGCTTCAGGCCAACTTATTAATTTTGATAAATCGGCTTCTTGTTTTAGCCCTTCCATTGATCCTATTTTGCAGTGGTTAATCTCAAATTTTTTGGGTATTCAAATTGTGGACTGTCATGAAAGTTGTCTCGGTTTGCTAGCGGCCTCTTCCTGCAATAAACAGGTTATGTTTGGTAAGGTGGGGAATGCTCTCCAAAATTGTTTTAGAACTTGGAATTCGAAGATGCACTCTTCTGCTAGAAAGGAAGTGTCAGTGAAGGTGGCTGCTCAGACTCTTCCCACATACACCATGAGTGTTTTCCATCTTTGAAAGTCACTCTGTCATCATCTATTGGCTCTGGTGGCGAGGTCTTGGTGGGGGAAAGGTGGTAAGCGGAGTATACCTTGGTTGAAGTGGAAAACCCTACACAATCCAAAATCTAAGGGAGGTCTAGGGTTTAAAAACTTTGAACCTTTTAATCATGCTATGATTGCTAAGAAAGGGTAGCGATTGTTGTAGTTTCCTGATTAGTTGGTGGGACACATGCTTAAGGCATGTTATTTTCCCATTGGGAATTTTATGGCTTCAGATATGGGGGCAGATCCATCATGTATTTGAAGGGCTATTTTGTGGGGCCATGACGTGCTTGAGAAGGGGCTTATTTGTGGCATTAGGACGGGTGAACAGGTCCGGGTTTTTTTGGTGACAAGTGGATCCCGTGATCTTGTATGGTTTGCCTATTATGAATATAGGTCTCAATGTTGTGACTCAGGTGGCGTCTCTCTTGATGTCTGGGGGTAGGTGGAATGTTGTTTTGTTATAGCTTATGTTTTGTCCGGAGTATGTAGCAGCTATCTTTAAAATTCCTCTTAGCTCCACTTTTATTTTCTATGATGGCAAGTATTAACATTATACGAAATATGATAAGTATTTGGTTAAGCCTGGCTACTATATGGCCCTCTAACTGTTGGATTCCTCGCCCAGTGATCACAAGAAATGTTCCTCCACGGGGAGTGCTGAGGCTTTTTAGAAAAAGCTTTGGAAGCTTAATGTCCCGAATAAGTTTAAGATCTTTGGTTGGGGAGCTAGTTTGGAAATCCTCCCTACCTCCCTGAATCTCTTTGCCCTCAGGATTGTTGCAACTAGGGTTTGTTTTCATTGTGGTAAAAAATTGGAGGATGGGCTTCACGCTATATGGGGTTGCAATTTTAGTCAAAGGTTATGGCGGGTAACTGATCTCCCTTTAGAGAAACTATTTGTGCATGGGTGGTTTGTTGAGCTTTTTGAGCCTACTATGAAAAATTTCTCCAAGTTGGATTTTGAGAAGTTTCTCTATCTTTGCTCGTATGCCCGGAATTCCCGTAATAAGAATCTTCATGGTGTTCTAAGTAAGAGTGCGGAAGAGGATATGGTTGCAGCTATGGTGGCCTATGTTCAGTTTCGGGGTGTTTCTCATCTACTCAAAATGTTTGTAGTTGTTCGTCAAGTACAGTGGTCCAAACCCCGTCCGGATTTTTTAAAATTAAGTTTTGATGGTGCTGCATAGATAACTGGTTTGGATAGAGGTATTAGAGGGGGATGGAGGGAGGGAGGGGAGTCGTGTTAAATGATTGTGGGAGAATGCTGGCCTATTTTACGGGTTTGGAGCCCTGGTTCTAGTGGCCAATTTGATTGAGTTGGAAGCCATCAAGGAATGACTGCTCCTTCTATAGCATTTAGGGCTAGTGGATTTTCTGGTTGAATGGGATGCCAAAACAGCTATAAAGGCTATTTAGTTTGCTGGAACAACGTGGGATGGGAGTGCACTAATCGTTTTAGAAATCAAAGAGTTGTTACGGAAAATGGGAGTGGATCCTTGCTGCTTGGTTTTTTCTCCTCATTCTTCCTGTCAAGTAACACATACTCTAACCCAGGACGACCTTTAATCACAGTGCTATGTTCGGTTGATTGCCTCTGCTCCACCATGGTTAGAAGTTCTTATTGACTTTGATGTTGCTATTCGTTGTATCGTTGGGATAAATCATTCTTTTTCTTCACTGGTTTTATCTTGGACTAGCCGGTTTTTAATGTGAGGTTTTAATGATGCTCCCTTAAGTTATTGCCCCTGAGTTTTGTACTCTTACCATTATCAATGAAATTTAGCTTTGAATAAAAAAAGAATAAGAGGCATGCGAAAAAGCATGTCAAAATATGGAGAATTCAAAAGAAATAAACTTTAGATTGATGCCAAAATAACTTGGTATGACTCTCATCTATTGCAAACCCCTTCGATCAAATTCTGATAATTTTGTTAATTTTCTAGAAAAAAATATGAGTTTTGTTTGAATATTTCTCATTATGGTGGTAATACCTTTAGTAACAAAAAATTTACATGAACAACGCTGTTTGATCCTGAAATGACCAACTCGATGAGACCCGCTGGGGGTTCTAGGACCAGCCGTGTGGTGTCTCGGGCCCGTCGGGGGCGTCGTGATTCGGCAGGGGTCCTGCAAAACTAGACACCGGTGTGGTGTCGGCCAAAGGGGCTCCGATGCCAAAGTTAGTATCTGAATGCCGAGAGGCAAGTAAACACAGTGCTCTGGGTCGGTTCTGAGTGTCCTACCTTTGTGAAGGGTTTCGGGGTATTTATAGTAGCCATAACTGTGGTAGGTGGGCTACTGTTACGGGAGCAGGTGGTGCTTGGTGGCTGGGAGCCGTCTGACAAGCCCTGGATATCCGGAGGAGGCGCCAGCTGGAGTCCCAACCTGCCTCCGTCAGGGAGTTGGTGTGGCAGAGTTGGTTAGGTGACTGTCGCAGCCAGTTGTCGTCTGTTCACTGTCAGGTGCCGAATGGCGGGTCTGCAGTATGGTGCCGATCGGCCGGCCGTGGGCCGTGAGGGTGCCGATCAGGCGATCGGTCGGCGACCTTCCTGTCCTGGTGGGACCTGTGCTAGGGTGGTCGGTCGATATGGTATCAACATAAGTCCCCTAAGTCTTTGACTGAGGTGGGGTTCCTCGGTCGAGGACTTGATATGACGGCCGGTACCTGTCGACCGACCTGGGCGGTGCGCCCTGTATCCCTAGTAGCCCCCCACGTCATGGAGCGAGGAAGTGCACCGTATGTCCGATTTGCAAAGAAGCCCCGTTGCCGAGTTCCGGAAGCTGCCCACCGTAAAGACCGAAAGATCGTGGAGAGGCGGTCGTGGGGAATGGCGGGGAGACGTCGGTAGCAGTGTGCTTGCCGACGAAGAGAGGAAGCGTGCCGTCGGGAAAGAGGCCGAGAGGCTCCGGTCGGCAGGCGGTATGGATGCATACTGGTGAGCGATGTACGTATGTACGTATGTAGTTGAGAATGTACGATACCGATGGGTATACAGTACAAGGTATTCGTAGCCGAAAGGTGGCCGTATCGGCCTAGTGACCGTCAGATCGGAAGCGCGCATCTCGAGGCGGGCCAGGGGCCTATAAAAGGGGCGAAAGCTTGCTGTCTTTTTCACTTTTTACTCAGAGCATCTGTGGAATAATTGCTAGTGCCGACTGAATTGGAGACTGCCGATCAAGAAGAGGACGCACGTGGAACCAATTCGACCGAGCAAAACTTTGAAAGGTATAATTCCTGCCGTTCGGCATCTATGCTCAGCATGTGTTCCGTAGCGTAGGTGCTTAGTTGTAGCTTCTTTTCTTTTGGTAATTTGTAGATGTCAGAGTCAGAGTCAAACAGTGGATCTGGGGTTAGGTCCCCTCAAGCTTTTGGCGGGGAAACACCGTCCAGTTCGGCAACCGACGTGCCGAGCGGGCGCAGTGGGTCAACGTCTACTAATGGGTCCATTAGCAGCACGTCGTCGTCCAGCAGTGGTGACAGCCTGGATGAGGCTCTCAGGTTACCGCGGAAGGAGGTGAGGCAGCAGGGCGGGTGCAGCACATCGGGTGCCGATCGGCCAAGTGAGAGGAGGACGTCTCCCCGTACGCCCCCCATCGCCACCGTCGATTCCGAGGCTGAAGGTAGCGGTACAGAGACGAGCTCGCCGATGGAACTAGACGCCGACGGCGTGGTGAAGGTGGAGTATGCCGTGGATTACGAAATGAACACCATTCGGCAGTCCGACCTGGACCGGTTCCGGGAGCTGTACAACGTGCTGGCGGAGATTAAGATGACGGTACCCCCGCACAGCAAGAAGCCGAGCAGTCATCCGGAAGGGTCGACGTTATTTTATGTCGATTGCTTTGAACACGGCGTGAGGTTGCCTTTGCACCCGTGGCTCCAGGACATGATGGCGAGGGCGAACCTGGCCCTGGGGCAGCTGAACGCCAACGGCTGGATCATCCTGATCAGCCTGTACACGGCGTTCCGACTGGCGGGACTGCCGGAGCCAATCTGGGGGCAACTGTGCGCCCTGTACCGCTTCAAGAGGCAGACCTACGGGTCGGGGTGGTACCAGATGGAGTGCCTGCACAAGAGTGCGCGGGGTGCGTTCATCACGGATGTGCCGACGTCGCAGAAGAGCTGGAGGCATCAGTTCTGCTGGGTATCGGGGCCGTGGGAGGGGGACGTCAGTAGGGTCCGAGCGAGGATTCCCCGCCACTTCCAGTCTGGAGGTTGTCTGCCATCCGATCGGCCGTTGGCCATAGTGGGGTATTTCGGGTACCGAGGCGGAGTCTGATAGTGCGTTTTGTATGTGCAGGTCCGTCCAAGGCAACGGTGACAGCGGAGGATTGGGAGGCGTGCAATCTCGTTCGGGGGAAGCTGTCCGACCTAGAGCGCAGTCGCTGCGTTCTGAAGCTGCCGGCCAACCTGCTTGCCGTGGGCCTCATCGTTCCACCTAGTAAGTAGCAGCTGTTTGCTTGAAGTAATGATGGGTAGGTAGGCCGAGATCTTAACTGGGTTTTTTTTTTTGCAGTTCATCCCTTCGTCGAACAAGCCGCGCAGAAGAAAATGAGCGAAGCGGTGACGAAGCACGGCTCGGCTGCCGAGGGAAAGGGCAAGGAGCCGGAGGTAACCCCCCAACAGCCACGGAGGCAAAAGACCGTGGCGGTGAAGCCCAGGGGTGCCGGGCGAGAGGAGCCCCCGTCGGGGTCCAGTTTGGGCCTCCGGCCAGATGGGCCGCCAAAACCGACGAGGCCTGATCCGCGGCAGGGTGCCGAGCAGGCGAAGAGTCCCGTCCGGGGACTGAAGCGGCCCCTGATCGGCGGGCTGGACCAAGCCCGGGAGTGCCAGAGGAAGCTGAAGGAGGCGCGGCTTAGGCAGTCTCCCCCGGCGGCAGGGGTGTCGGAAGGAGAGGGCTCCGACCGCCGACGCAAGAGGGAGGCGGCCCTCAAGGCTCCCGAGGCACCGATGGAAAAGGCGAAGGAGGCCAGGGTGGAGATGCCGCCGCCGACCAAGGAAAAGGTGCCGAACAGCGTACCCGGCATTGCTGCCGTCTTCATGGATCCCGTGGAGACGGGGGAGGTTGTTCGGTCGGCAAGGCCCGGGGAGGCGTGGGTGCCGGTCACACAGCAGATGCACAGGTCATTGGCGCCGGTTGTCAATGCCTTTGTGCTCGGCTCCCAGGTGACGCCGGCAGAGATCGAGCAGATCGGCACCGGCTCCCACCCGGGTCGGTTCGCGGCCCTGCTCGCCGAGCAAGCCCATGTGAGTATTCGTGTGAATTGGCTTAGTGTCTTTGTTTTGTGTATTTAGTGGATATATGTTTGCTGATAAGTGTGCATGGTTCGGCAGTGCTTCGGGCAGACCTATGTGGCCCTGCAGAAGGCCTCTCGGCGCATGCAGAGGCTGGAGGCCGAGCAAGCAGCCGCGCGGCAGAGGGATGAGAAGCTGCGTGCGCGGGAAAAGGAGGGGTATGCTGCTCGGCGCCGTGTGCCTGAGCTGGAGGCGGAGCTCCAACGGGAGAGGTCCCGAGCGGAGGTGGCCGAGCGGGGCATCGCCGAACGGGAGGAGACGGCCCACGCGTTCTCCCTGCAGCTGAATGAGCAAGAAAAGATCCTGGGGGAGCTGTAGGGAGAAGTGGAAAGGTTGAGGGGCCTGCTCGCTGCCGACCGGCAGAAGACCCTGGAAGATTTTATGGCCGATCCGGTGTATGCCAATCATCTTGACCTGGCCTTAGCTGAAGTGGAAGATGATTGCGTGCAGCGGGTGCTGTACTTCAACCCAGGCGTCACCCTCAATTTCCCATGGCTGGATGAGCCCCCGGTGCTGACGAAGACGTTCGCCCTGGAGGGGCAGGACCCCGAAGTGGGTCCGGCGGCGGGCGAAGGAGAGGTGCCGAGCGCTGGCGGGGAGGATGCCGTTGCGTCGTCCTCTGGGAAGGACCGGGCGGGGGAGGAGGAGGTGGAGGTGGTGGTCGTTTGAGGCCGAGGGCCGTGTAGATTGCTTTTTGTTGCCTTTATTTTTATAGTCCGGGGAATGCCCCGTGTAACATGTAGCTCGGTAGTGAAAGCAATGAAAGGTGGACTTTATCTATCACTTTGTATCGCACTTCGTTTTTTGTTTTTTGTTTTTAGAATGAGAACTGCCGATAGGCGAGTACTTGGCGCATATGTGTATGCATGCCGATCCACGGAGTTGTAGATTAGATAAGGACCGAACAGTCATAATCGTAAACGCAAACCATAATGGACATACCCGTCGAACTAAGATCGTAATAGCGAAAGATAATTGTACTTGACTGTGTGGACCAAGTAAGCTTGTGTCGGTAGGTAAAGTAGGTACCGTGTGGGTCACCGGGAGTGCCGATCGGCAATAGGGGATAGGCTACTTGTAGTTGAGGACTAGACTAACACTTAGATAAATGAAAGAACATTTTGCCGGAAAGGCAAGTTCGACTGGAGATAGCCAAGTCGAATTACAGCAAAGTGTAAAGTAATGTACATGGGGGGTGTTTTTAATTATAAAACAACTTGAGATGATCCGCATGCCACGGGTGTGTAAGCGACCGTCCATCCGTAGTTTGGAGCTCATAAGTGCATGGACGACAAATTCGAGTGACCAGGTAGGGGCCCTCCCATGTGGGCCCGAGGGTCCCATCAGCACGCTCCTTAGTGGCCAGGCTAACCTTGCGAAGGACCCGGTCACCGACCTGGAAACTGCGTCCGTGAACGCGAGAGTTGTAGTAGTGAGCGATTCGCCGTTTGTGCGCCACGTTACGGAGATTGGCTTGTTCACGGTTTTCCTCAATGAAGTTGAGATTCTGTGTGAGGAGTTCCGCATTCTCTTGTGGATCATAGGATAGTACTCGATAAGAGGTTTCCCCAATTTCCACGGGAACGACAGCTTCAGTCCCGAAAGTCAAGGCGAAGGGTGTCTCCTGTGTCGATGTGCGGTAGGATGTTCGGTAGGACCAGAGAACATCAGATAGGAGGTCGGACCATTGTCCTTTCGGGATGTCGTGGAGTCGAGCCTTGAGGTTGTGTTTGATGAGCTTGTTTACGGCTTCCACCTGTCCGTTAGCCTGTGGATGTGCCACCGAGGCGAAGCAGAGCTGGATGCCCTAGGTGTCGCAAAAGTGTCGGAAACGGACAGAATCGAACTGAGTGCCATTGTCCGTGACGATCGTGTGTGGGATACCAAAGCGACAGAGGATGTTCTGGTACACAAAGCTCTCGACCTGGGCGGCCGTGATTGTTTTGAGGGGCTTTGCTTCGGCCCACTTAGTGAAATAGTCCACCGCAACGATTGCGTGTTCGACGCCGCCCTTTCCTCGTGGCATGGGGCCGATGTGGTACAGTCCCCATTGAGAGAAGGGCCAAGGGCTGAGCATGGGAGTGAGTCGCTCAGCGGGAGAATGAGGTACAGGGGCGCACCGTTGGCATGGGACACATCGTTGAGTGATGGCCACAGAGTCGGCGCGCATGGTGGGCCAATAGTACCCCTGCCGAAAGGCTTTATGTGCTAGGGACCTGGGTCCGGAGTGGTTACCACAGATTCCCTGGTGAATTTCTCGGAACACCGCAATGCCCCGGTCCGTAGGGAGGCACTTGAGGAGGGGGGTGTCGAATCCCCGTCGGTATAAGTGGTCATGCGCCATGGTGTACCGTGCGGACTGGCGTTGGATGCGGCGGGCCTCGTTGAGGTTGGGCGGGAGTTCGGCCGTGGTGAGGTACCGGACAATGGGGTCCATCCAAGAGGCCTCCTGTGTTGTGACCAGGACTGGTTGCTCGCTTGTGTTTGGGGATGCCAAAAATTCGACGGGAACACGGCGACCTATCTTGTCGTCGATGGAGGAGGCCAGGCGGGCCAGAGCATCGGCGTGGCTGTTTTCCGACCGTGGTATTTGAATGACCTCGTAGCCGCGGAAGTGGCGGAGTAGGGACCGCACTTTTGCCAAGTATCGGGTCATGGAGGCGTCTTTGGCATCATAGAGGCTGTTGATTTGTCGGACGACGAGCTGGGAGTCGCTGTAAACCTGCAGCTGTTGTGCTTGGAGGTCGGTGGCCAACCGGAGGCCAGCAAGAAGGGCTTCGTACTCGGCTTCGTTGTTGGAAGCCTGGAACCCAAAACGCAACGCGTATTCCAGCCGTTCCTGAGTAGGTGTGCTGAGTACGAGGCCGGCGCCAGAGCCAGTATGGCAGGAGGATCCGTCCACGTAGAGGGTCCAAATTGGTCGGGCGGGGTCCATGGTGGACGGGGTTGGCGACTTGCAGATAGGAGCGGCGGGTGCCGCAATATTGGGATCCGGAGTGTCGGGCATGTGTCTGCGTTGTGCTGTATGTGAATTCGGAAAGGAAGTCAGCGATGACCTGTCCTTTGACAGCTGGTCTTGGGGCGAATGTGATGTCGAACTCACTAAGCTCCACTGCCCATTTGACGAGTCGCCCCGAAGCGTCTGGCTTTTGGAGCACCTGGCGAAGGGGTTTGTTAGTAAGGACTAACATGGGATGTGCCTGAAAGTATGGGCGGAGGCGCCGGGCTGTCACAATGAGGGCAAAGACCAACTTCTCTAGGTCGTTGTACCGGTTCTCGGCGTCCTGGAACGCCTTGCTGACATAGTATACTGGGAACTCCGCGCCGTCCCGACTGGTGACGAGGACGGAGCTGACAGCAGATGTGGAGACAGAAAGATAGACGGTGAGCCGTTCCCCAGTGGTAGGTCGGGTAAGTAGGGGCGCGGTGCTCATGTAAGTTTTGAGAGCTTCAAAGGCAGCGTCGCACGTTGCGTCCCAGTTGATGTGCCGGCCCTGGGTCTTCATGACCTTGAAAAATGGTAAACACTTGTCAGTCGCCCGGGAGATGAACCGAGTGAGGGCGGCGATCCGGCCAGTAAGGGTTTGGACTTCCTTGAGTGTGCGCGGGGGCTTCATGTCCAGGATGGCCTTGATTTTTTCAGGGTTAGCCTCAATTCCCCGTTGGCTGATCATGTAACCGAGGAATTTTCCAGAACGGACGCCGAAGACGCATTTGGCAGGGTTGAGCCGCATCTTGTATTGCTTCAGGACCTGGAACATCCTGTCTAGGTTAGGCACGTGCTGGTCGGCCGTCCGGCTCTTGACGAGAATATCATCTACGTACACCTCCATGGTCTTGCCAATCTGATCCGCGAACATGAAGTTGACAAGCCGTTGGTAGGTGGCACCGGCGTTCTTGAGCCCGAAGGGCATAACATTGTAGCAGTAGACTCCCAGATTAGTGCGGAAACTGGTGTGGATCTGGTCGTCGGGGTGCATCCAGATTTGGTTGTAGCCGAAGTACGCATCCATGAAGCTGAGGAGTTCGTGGCCAGCTGTGGCGTTGACCAAAAGATCGATCTTAGGAAGTGGGAAGCTATCCTTCGAGCAGGCTTTGTTAAGATCCGTGAAGTCAATGCACATCCGCCAGGATCCGGAGGGTTTCTTGACGAGTACGACGTTTGCGACCCACGTGGCGTAAATGGCCTTGCGCACGAAGTGAATGGTGCTGAGCCGAACGATCTCTTCTTGCATGGCCAGCTGTCGTTCTGCGTCATAAGTCCGCTGCTTATGGGTGACCGGTCTGAAGGAGGGGCTGATGTTAAGCCTATGGCAGATGACATCCGTGGAGATGCCAGGCATGTCGGCGTAGGACCAAGCAAAGACTTTGCTGTTGTCCCGGAGGAATTGGATGAGTTGTGTCCTGATTTCGGGAGCGAGTGTGCTTCCAATTTTCACTTGCCGCTCGGGGTTACGCGGACAAAGGGTGATCAGCTCCGTATCCTCCACGGGTTGCGGCTGCGAGATGGCGGAGAGGTCGCGCGGGTCCTCGGGGGGACCCGCCCGTATTTGTTCAAGGAGCTCGGAGACGACAGGGTCGGCCTCGTAAGCAGCCTCGGCGACGGCCATGGTTTCCCGCTTGTCGCATGGGTTGAGCTTTGTCAGGGCGGTCTGATAGCAGGAGCGGGCGGATTGCTGATTACCGCGGACTTGGCCAGTGCCCATGACGGTCGGAAACTTCATGAGAAGGGCCCGAGTGGAGATGACGGCGCTGAGCTGGTTGAGGAGTCCCCTACCCAAAATGACGTTATAAGCAGTGGGGCAATCGACTACCAGGAAGGTGGTGATGGCTGTTGCGATCTTGGGCGCGCTCCCCAGGGAGATAGGCAGGGAGATGGTGCCAAGGGGCATGACAGAATCGCCTGAGAAGCCGAGCAGTGGGGAACCAGCGTGGGTGAGGCTTGCGGAGTTGATGCCCAATTGGTTGAAAGTGTCCATGAAGAGGACGTTCACAGAGCTACCAGTATCCACCAGGATTCGCCCAACATCGAAATTGGCGATCTGAGCGCGGATGATCAACGGGTCATCGTGGGGAAAGATAACTCCCCGCTCTTCCTCCTCGGAGAAAGTGATGGGCGTCCATCCTGCCCGGGCGACCTTGGCCGCACGCCCATCCGTGATGTTGAATATTTGGTGGTTGGATGTCGTGGCGCGCAAGAAGTTCTTCTTGGCCCTATTGGAGGTGCAGGAGGAAGAGATGGTGGGGCCCCCGCTAATCGTGTTGATCTGTGGCAGTCCCGGTCCAGGGCGTGCGTGTTGGAGGAACTGGTTGATCTTCCCCTCCCTTACGAGTGCTTCCACAATGTCGCGGAAAGCCACGCACTCGTCGATGGTATGGCCGTTGAACTTGTGGTACTGGCAGTACAAGTTGGATTGGATGCCCGGGCGGAGGCCGGGCGGTCGTGCCCGTGGCTTGGGGATCGTGTCCTCGATGCTCATCAAGACGTTCTCGAGGGAGGTGTTCAGGATTGAATAGGTTTCGTACTTTGAGGTGGGCCCCGTATGGGGTTTGTCTGCTTGGTGGGGGCCTGATCCCTGCCCCTTGTTGTGGTATTTGTCCCTCCCACGATGGTCATTGTTATACGTCCCCTTCCGCTTACCGGAGTGTGAGTCAGATCGGTGATCCGTATGCGCGTTAGTGGTCGGCGGAGGTGATCGCGCCTGCCGGTTGCTGGGAGGCGGAGGGCGCATACTATTCACGTCAGGCCAGGATGCGACCTGGGGAGAGTTGAAGTGCTCCGCCTTGGCGTGTATTGCCGCTTGCCGCATGAGCTCATTGTAATCGTCCCAACCCTGGGTGAAGGCATGGTACTTGAAGGTGGACTCCCGCAGCCCGTTGCGGAAAGCGCGGTAGGCGGCCTTGTCGTCCGTCTCGTGGCACTTGGAGTATTCCAGGCTGAAACGAGCGGCGTACTGGCGTAGGGGCTCGCTGTCTCCCTGTCGGAGGGTTCCCAGGTCCTCGGTTGTGAGCAGTCGATCCGTCTGGATCATGAACTGGTTCAAGAAGACCGTGTGTAGGCGGTCGAATGAGTCGATAGGCTGTGGTTCCAGGCGATAGAACCAATTGAGCGCGGCCCCGGTGAGGGTGGAGCTGAAAATTAGGCACTGCGCCTCGTCGGAGATATTTCTGAAGGCGAGCGCTGAGTTGTAGTTATTGATATGGGTGTCCGGGTCGCCTTGTCCGTCATACAAGGCAATCTTCAAGGGTTTGACCTCCGTTTCATGGCGGTACCGCATGATGCGGTCCGTGAAGGGACCAATGTTGGCCCGGGGTCGGGGTAGTGTCCCAGCTTTGGGTCTGGCGGCCTCTAGTTCCCGCACGCGCTGGAGGAGTTCCCGAACCACCTCGTTTGATTGGTCGGGTCGATCTGCCCCACTCGGGCGGTCGTCGATAGGATGGTTTGCGCTGCTGCCTCTGGGCTTCGTGGGTTGCATCGGTCGCCACCCGGATGAGGCCGTGGTTGAGCTGGCGTTGTCTTCCAGCTGGTGCCTGCCGATCGGCGCGGAAGGACTGCCTGGGGGCTGGACGGAGAGCCGCGGAGGCTGTGCAGGTCGGCGTGCCGACCCGGACCTTGACCGGGCGCCCTGGGATAGGACGGGAAGAGGTGGTTGTGCCTGGATGCGGGGGTCGTGGGTAGGGTAAGTCAGACGGTTGGCTGGGGTCTGCGTCTGTCTCCTGTCGAGCAGCTCGCGGGCGTCACGGTAGATCTGTGTTCCCGAGGGGCCAGGCATGTCGGTCTGGTGGAAGAGTAGGCGACCGGACGCCTCCGGTCGGCATGCGTCACCGATCTCGGCTCTGCCGGCATCAAACTCCGACCGACGAGACGCAGCGGCCAAGACCCGTTTGGTTGCCTCCCGCTGCTCCTCCAGTTCCTCGCGCGTAGACTGCAAGATGGCCAGGGTGCTTCCATGCTGTTCCCCCCACACGTGATTCCTGCTCTCGATGGCAGCGTTGCTCTTCCTGAGTTCGGCAACCTCCAACCGGAGGGTCCTCAGCATCTCGAGCATGTCATCGGAAGGTAGGCTGGCTCGGGTTCGGCCGCGATCTCCCTGAGGGGTGTTGTTGAGCTCACCGTCGTCCCGTTCGGCAGACATTGTTCGTCAGCGGAGGGTCGAGCAGGGGTATGTGAGTTGGTGGGTGTTGGTATTGTTATCCCTTTCCACAGACGGCGCCAATTGTTTGATCCTGAAATGACCAACTCGATGAGACCCGCTGGGGGTTTTAGGACCAGCCGTGTGGTGTCTCGGGCCCTCCGGGGGCGTCGTGATTCGGCAGGGGTCCTGCAAAACTAGACACCGGTGTGGTGTCGGCCAAAGGGGCTCCGATGCCAAAGTTAGTATCTGAATGCCGAGAGGCAAGTAAACACAGTGCTCTGGGTCGGTTCTGAGTGTCCTACCTTTGTGAAGGGTTTCGGGGTATTTATAGTAGCCATAACTGTGGTAGGTGGGCTACTGTTACGGGAGCAGGTGGTGCTTGGTGGCTGGGAGCCGTCTGACAAGCCCTGGATATCCGGAGGAGGCGCCAGCTGGAGTCCCAACCTGCCTCCGTCAGGGAGTTGGTGTGGCAGAGTTGGTTAGGTGACTGTCGCAGCCAGCTGTCGTCTGTTCACTGTCAGGTGCCGAATGGCGGGTCTGCAGTACGGTGCCGATCGGCGGGCTGTGGGCCGTGAGGGTGCCGATGAGGCGATCGGTCGGCGGCCTTCCTGTCCTGGTGGGACCTGTGCTAGGGTGGTCGGTCGATATGGTATCAACAAACGCCAAAAGGGTCGTTTTTAAAAAAAAAACTTTCATCTTACTTTTTCACTGCTCAAAGTTTCGTAAACAAACCCAAAATATTCCCAAAAATCCAAAAAGATGCAGAAATTTTCCATAAAGTTCCTTTAACACTTGAGAACGATTTCAGACCTTCAAACACAACAATTAACATCCGGAAATTTCCATAAACAATAAGATTCCAATCAATTGCTTGTTGCTATGATCTTCTTCTTCTTCTTCTTCTTCTTCTCTCTCTCTCTCTCTCTCTCTCTCTCTCTCTCTCTTAATTTATTGTTATTTTTTCCATATGTCTACTTGTCATCAATTATAATTAAACATTGGGTCTCACTTTTTCTAAGTCGGCATTTAACAGAAATATTAATGGAATAGTTAACGGAGGGATCACATTGTCACGTTTTGAAGAATTTAGGGGATAATCGTAACATTTGAAAGGCTAATTATAAATATGTTACAAGGTGTAAAATATAGACTAATAAACTGTAATTGCTCTACCTCCATTATCATTTTTTTATTATACAATAATATCGAGGGAGAAAGATTATAATATACATATTATTTATTGACATTATTTTTTTACAAAAATCTAATTAAAAACCTCCCACATAAAATATAAGAAAAATATCACTAAATCATAATACTAAATAACATAAATTATCATCCAAGTTCACCTCACTTCGAGTTCTCAATTAATAAGTGAATAAAACCTGCTAAAGGAATAAATATAAGAAGGAAGTTGCATGATTTAATTTGGAATTGATTTTATATACTTGTTTCTGTCTGGTTCTTTGCTAGCCAGACACCGGTCAATTCCTTACATTGCATTCCATATTGGACTCTTTCAAAAACTGCTAAATATATTCTACATTAATATTAATATTGTTTTTTTCTACCTCTTATATCAGAGGTCTTAACTTCCACTATTATAAAGAAATTATTATAAAAAATGAGATTGATATTGATTATGTATGTAATAGAAGGATATCAAACTCAAGATTTTGAATACATAAAAAGGGTGGTTCTACGGGTCTTTGCTCATGCCTTGGGCCAGGTTCGCTATTTGCATACAGAAAGGGTGGGAAACAAAGTGGCTTACAGATTGGGGAGAATCGGGCTTTCGATGGACCCAGAAATTTTGTGGTTCGAAGAGCCCTTGATAATACTTCTTATGTAATAATTGAGGATTTGCCTCATGTTTAATTTTAATTTTTATCTGATACATGTTGTTACTCTTTTTTTCTTAAAAGAAGTTGGAAGTCTAAACAAAATTTTAATGAGTCCACAATTAACACCCACCTTCTTTCCTTAATGGAATACCATATTTTCTTCAAAAAAAAAAAAAAAAAGACACATATATCTATGGTTTGTTGAGATCTTTGTAATATTGAATTCTGAAGTATTTTGCATTATACTACTGTTTTGATAATTGATATATATATTTATGGACCATATAATTCGCTTGTGCTAAACAAGAAAGACGAAGTTCCAGCAAGAATTTGGAAGTCTCCTCTTAGGTAGTTAGCTTATAAAATTGGGCCTCAAAACTTAAAATCCATTTCAATGTAGCTTGTTTTCTATTAATTATGATGAGCGAATTATTATTATTATTATATATTTTTTAATAGGGTAAATCTTTCAAGGAAAAATGATATTAAATAATTAAATAAATTTTTAGAAGGATAGTCGAACAATTCCCCATTATGATCCACTTAAATTATAATTTTATCTCGAGAATGATCAAACTCATGATCCGTGAAGTCATATAAGGAAATTTATTCTAAATATTCATTAGGCCACCTAAAATTGGATGGAAAGAGTGATTTTGTTTTTCATTTACAAAAGAAAAATAAAATCAATGGAAAAGGATTAAGTGAATTAGGTAAGCTTGTTAAAATTTGACCAAATCTTGAGCATTAAAATGCATTTTCATCTTTCTTTATTCCGATGCTACTTGTTCATAATAAAAACCATAGACTGGACTGTCCAGCCCATACTTCAGAGGTCGATCACTTCAATTTCACCCATTTTAAATAAAAACCAGTAAACGTGCTTAATTGGGTTCTCAATTGCATTTTGTTCTACTTCTACTTCAATTTTCCTAGCTACATTTGTAAAAGGCTTATTACATCAAATGCAACAAAAATAACAAATTGAGTCTCAAAATGCAACAAAAATTGAAATTTGTTTCCGTTTGTACCAAAAATAGGTAATATGTTGCCTATGTTGCACCATTCGTCAGTCTATGTTACTAGCACTATTAAAACTGACATTAATATTACAAAATTCATAAAGGTAAGGAAGACATTCTCTATTTTGAAAACAAAATTTTATATTAAAATTATTCTATATTAAAATTATTTTAGAAAAATTAAAACATATCTAAATTAACGACCTACCCCCACCCACCGGAAGCCTTCCCCAACCAATCCAATCACCCACCGCTATATTCTCCCTGGGAATTGGAGTCTCACTGGGGACGTACCAGTCCTTGATGTTGGTGTCGTCGCCACCAAAGATCCGATGGAGCTTATGTCCAAGTAGGTATTTGATAAAACGAGAAAGGCGTGTGTGGAATCGAAGCCTTCATAATGGAATTTAGTTTTTGACATCGAAGACTTGTCGTAACAACCCGTCCCAGAAATCAGGCCAATTTCATAAATTAATTTGGGAATTGACGATTTTACCCCTAAGAGGTCAAACATTGATTTTTTGCTCGGAGAACTTTCTAAACTTTTTGTGAGAACCGTTACGTAGGTCTCGGAGTTTCGAATCCGTAGATAGGTAGCATATTGAATTCGGAGTTTAGAGGTGACCGTTACAGATATAGAATGTTTAGGGGTAATATGGTAATTTTGGTACCAATGGCATTATGATAATTTTTCAAGGCTGATTGGGTGAGCCACTAATTGTATTGCTAGGTTGTTCTTAAGATGACAGATGTCACCTTGACATGGTGAAGGGTGTCCCACACCGTTGTGATTCAATTGAAATGAAACTTAGGGAGAAATGAGACGGGACATAGGGGAAGAGAGAGAAAGACAGAGGAAAATGTATGCTGGTTCGGTCGGAGAGGACCGAATGAGGGAGAAGGGCTGCCACCTCCAACGTACAGGAAAGTAAGTAGCGGGATTACGGTGGGAGGATGCTCCTCGCTCAGGGAGAAGGAAATAGACGAGAAGGGAATACAGGAGGGGATTGGAAAATGATAAAACTCGAACACCCACCCACCCACCCCTCCCTCCCTTAAACCCGTGCTTCCCTAGAACTGAATCTTGGATTTTCGACGTGAAAACACAAAATTGAGGCTACTAAGGTGATCCTCGACTCCTGGAGATTAGAACCCAGTGAGAAATTGATGGAATTTGATGTAGGGAGGCGTGATACTTGGCCAAAACCTCGATAGTCGAGTCTCTGAACTCAAGGTGATATTTTCCAGTTTTGGGATTAATTTCGTGCTCCTGACATTCAGTAGGTTCAATTTGATACTTAGAACGGAAGAATTGGACAAGGATTAAAGGTTTTAGAGGAGAGTTGGGCAACCCGGATCCCGACCCATCTCGAGGAGGACAGCGACTGCAGCTGTAGGCGAATGGAGGACCACTCACAAGGAGTCAAGAGGTGCATGTGGGTGAGTGCGGCGTCTCCTCGAGTGGCGGTCAACACAAAATGTTACTTTTTTTTCGATTCTGAATGCAATGGTGCAATTTGTAATGTGATCGGTTGTATTTTCGAGACTGTTTTAGACCTGCAAAGTAATGAGGTTAATAGTTTTAATATATTTGGACTTTCTTCGACTCCTAATAAATTGGCTATAAATTATTACCGTGGTGATATTGTGCTAATGCTCAGAAGGAGTTGGAGTGATAGATTCCACTACTCGACAAGGGCAGTGGGTTAGATGTGGGCGGTGACTCCACGAGGACGAATTTGTTTTGGCTTGTATTTCATAATATGTATATCCCCTATATGACCAATTTATTTTTCAAGGTATTTCAGGTACATTATTTGAGGTTTCAAACGGGAACATGACTGAGCACGATTATCAAGGAACTTTTTGAGCTGGTACTGTCAATTTGGTATCAGAGCAAACTAGGTTATAGGTCGAACACCCGGTGAGTGGACATTTTTTTTTATAAACTATGATGCATGCATAGTTAAAATGATTCAAATAATTTATTGTCTGATTTGATTGTAATGATTTGAGTAAAGATTTGAAATTATTATCGGGTGATTTTTATGGATTTATTTATCGATTTTCGGACACGATTTACGGTATTTTGTGAAAATGAGATTTTGGGCTCATGCCGAGTTTTGGAAATGGCTTTGACTTAGGTTTAAGTAAGGACTTGTGTAAAAGCATGGTTGCTTGGTTTTTATGGAAATGTGTGTTAGGCTTACACCTGATTGAATATATTTTGACTTAGTTTCGACTCAAAGATTTGTTTTGAAATTAATTTTTTTGGATTCATGTTCAATCTACCCGAATGTGTAATTTTCGGGAGGGTTCAGATGTGTAATTCCTGAGTTGACATCAGATGTGTAATTCCCAAGGTGACCCCAGATGTGTAATTCCCGGGAGGTCTCAGATGTGTAATTCCTGAGTTGACCTTGCATGTGTGATTTCCAAGGTGGCCCTAGATGTGTAATTCCCGAGAGGACCCGGATGTGTAATTCCCAAGGTGACCCCAGATGTGTAATTCCTGGGAGGACTTGGATGTGTAATTTCTAGGAGGGTTCAGATGTGTAATTCCTGAGTTGGCCTCAGATGTGTAATTCCCGAGGTGGCCCCTGATGTGTAATTTCCGGGAGGACCCGTATGTGTAATTCTCAAGAGAGCTCATATGTGTAATTTCTGAGTTGACCTTGGATATGTAATTCTTGAGGTGGCCCTGGATGTGTAATTTTCGGGATGACTCAGATGTGTAATTCCTGAGAGATATCAGAGGTGTAATGCCTAAGACGAGTTGACGCCTCGAATGTGAAATTCCAAAGATTTGAGTATTTGGTTGTATGGGATTTGGAGAGTTGGACTCTGATCTATATATGTAAATTTTAAGGAGAAATTTTTTGTAAGGGGGAACATGAAAGACTGTAGCTGCAAGCGTGTGGAGGACCACTCGCAAGAAGTCAGGCAGCGTGTGTGTGCGCGTGCGGTGTCCCCTCGAGTGGCGATCAACATGAAATGTTCCTCCTTTTCGATTTTGAAAGCGATGGTACAATTTCTACAGTGATCGGTTATGTTTTCGAGACTGCTTTAGACTTGTAAATGAATGAGGTAAATAGTTCTAATATATTTGTACTTTCATCGACTCCTGATAAAGTGGCTATAAATTATTACCGTGGTGAGAATGTCCTAAGGCTCGGAAAGAGCCGGAGTGATAGATTACACTACTCGGTCGGGCCAGTGGGTTGGATTTGGGTAGTGACTTCGTAAGGACGAATTCGTTTTGGCTTGTATTTTAAGACATGTATATTCCTTGTCTGACTAATTTACTGTTAGGGAATTTTAGGTACATTGTTCGAGGTGTCAGACAGGAACAGGAGCGGGCACAGTTATCACTACAATTTTGGAGCAGGTCCTGTCATTGGATGAGGTCAAAGAGGTCAGGGCGAGTAGCAGGAAAAAAAACAAGAATAAAGTAGCTTGAATGCAATTAATAAGAATAAAATAGTTACAGGAATTTGCCAAAGCAATTATTCAATCAAATCCGCTTTTATAATTTCAGCTTCATAAGAATTCTTCAATTTACCGATCAACGAAATAACACGAATTCTTCAATTTACCGATCAAAGAGAAGGTGAAATAGAGTACATTTGCCACTGCACAAGACCTTGTGAATGAGTTTCTCTAGGCCGAAGAGATTGAAAATCTTGTATTTGACAAAATCGTGTGCATCCGGCTTGTCATCATCAAGCTTAGGTTTGACGGCATCGTGCTTGTCGTCATTTGAGTCCAATCATAAAGAGGATGAGTGGTGGACTTAAATTTTCAGTGGCTGGACGTATTTTGCGGCCGTGGGTGTGAATGGGTCGTGAGTTGTGGGGCAGAGGAGAGTGAGGTGGAGAGATGAGGAGAATGAGCTGAGGTATTTGTAGAAAATATTTGATGGGTGGCCGCTGGGCAGATGTCCAGAGAGGGAGACGAGGATTGGGTGGGTTGGTTGGAGAGATTAGGTATTTATTAGATTTATTATAACAAATTTAAAATAATAATTTTAAGATAGAATTTAGTAAAAAATAGAAAATGTCTTAATTGTCCCTATAAATTTTGTAATATTACTAGCACATCAATAGTTTTTGGGTGCATCAGAGGTAATGGATTACCTGTTTTGAGTGCAAAGTGAGACAAATTTCAGTTTTGAGTGCATTTTGAGACTCGATTTTTTTGAACTTAAGATCCATTTGAGGTAATAAGCCTTTGTAAAATGAGTTGATTTCTGCACTTCATTTAAAAAAAAAAAAAAAAGAAGTGGAGTGCAACAAGTAAAAAAAGGAATGCAAAAAATAAGTTTTTTTTTTTGTGTGTGTAAATTCAAGCATAGTTAAGTTGGTGCGTGTTAATCATCTTGAAAAAAAAAACTAAGAATTACAGACACTAATAATTAACAACATTGTTAAGCATCTCTTTAATAAAGATTAATCATACATATATAAATAATAATAAAAAGAAACTCATAAAACGATGTTGAAAGAGCATTTTTCTAATTACAAGGATAAAAAGGAAAACACCCATTTACAAGAACAAAAATGAAAATGGTTGAAATGGAATGGAATACCATATACAGGACATTGAATTACCGTTCATAATTACGTTGATGAAATAGTATTGCCAATATTATAGATGTACGTATATCATAGGCATTGGTATGTGTTGAAGTAGAAATTGTACTCTCCACAAAAAGTCTTCACAATCCCTATAAATATCAAATAAGAGACAATCAGAGGTAAAGTTGAAGCCTCAGAGGGTTATTCAATTAAAAACACACCGATACTTAAATTAACTTTGAGAGGGGAATAAAACTTCGAAGTGAAGAATCAACTTCCATTAGAAAGTGAAATGTATGTCTCTATTTATAAAGAAATCTCGTAAGCATCAGAGTGTTCTGATTGGTTGATTGGTTTTGTAATTAATAATATATTTTAATAAAATATATTATTTAATAATTATAATAATTGTTTATTACTAAGAACAATGATGACAATTATGATAATTTAATATTAATAATAATTGTTCATTATTAAGAATAATGATAATCAATCATCTTAGAGAATACTAATATCATTGAAGTTTTAACCCGATTAAATAATATATTCAGTGAGTAAATATATTATTTAATGTGTGAGTGTCCATAAACCATAAATGTCATTATCAGAGGCAATTTGGATATTATGCGAATTATGGGCCACGTGACAACTCCACAATTTTTTGGTGATTTATGGTTCCACAAATGGCCACACATCGCTTAGTAATTCAGAGAATCCTAAGGGATGTAGGTTTTTAGTAGTCCCAGTAAATCATTTCGGAGTAGGACTCCATCTTTGTCTTGTATTATTCTTGTGTTGATAAATTTCACTAGATTCGAAATGTCGTTGAGCTTAGTTTGTGATTTCAAGTTGAAGTAAGAGTGATGGGTCTTGGAATTAACTCCGCAAAAGAAGCCATATGAGTTATACATGAAAATAGCTCCATATTAAAATGGGGTGTTAATAAGAGCTGCTGTTTTTTCCTTTGATTGAAATATATAACAAGTAAGTTTCTTCTTTTCCTTTCTACTCTCTTCGGTTATATTTCTATTTGTTTAAGACGGAGAATTTGTGGCCTCCACTCTTAAATATTGAGTTGGAGCAAATTCCAATATTTTCTCTTGATGGTAGCGATTGGCAGATTCCACCTCTTTTTTTTTTTTTTTTAATCTAGTAGGTTGAAAAGGTAATAAGAAAGCATATTGAAGACATAAAAAGAAAGAATAAATTTTATTTATTTGTATTCTTTTTCTTTCTTTGAAATTCCGATGATTTTTCTTTGGAATTTTGTGAAAAATGAGGCTGAGAGTTAGCTTGTCATGTGTGTAGAGCCTGACAATTGGCGACATGGAAGGGAAGATGTCGGCTAATGTCGAGGGTACATCAGGCGCGTGCCGCCTACACACTCCTACATTGTCTGATGTGTTTGTTGATGTCAGACAGACGTCAAAGCGTCATTTGGAACATCTGACGAGGCGACATGTGGGCTATTGTGATTGCAGAGTTAGCTGCTTGCCTTTCACGCGAGAGCACTAGAGCATGGGTGGACTTATGGAGGAAATTTTGTGATGGGCGTCATTATTGCGAGCAAGATGATGTCAGAATGGTTTGCATTATCTTACCAATTGCTAGTGGTTAGCCGATACAGAGGACATTTCGTGTCTGACATTAGTATTGCGAGGGAGCTAATATCAGCATGGTTTGCATTCTACTGTCTTGTGTGGGTGTACTTATGAAGGATATTCTGCGACTGACATCAATATTGCGAGGGATCTAATGTCAGCGTGGTTTGCACTCTCCTTTTAGTGACAAGCAAGTCTGAATCCATGCAATGTACTTGCTACGATCAATATATACGAGCAATGAGCTTATGAAGGCTTTCGACGTAGGTGAGCTCTGGTTGCCATTCACTGTCTGCTTGTTAGTCTTACAGTTTGGCAGCTAGTGGTTTCCGACTTGGCTTGGCGATTATGTTCCTTCCCAGGTGAATGCTACTTTTCTTGCATGGAGGATTTGCACATTGGATAGTAAGGTGGGTGAGATGGAGACGATTCATGCAGAGAAGATGCATCTCAGAATAACTGAGAAGTAAGCAATAACTGTTTGGCTTGTCCATTCCTGTCCTTATCAGAAGAACTAGGAAGTTGGCAAGGACTGTCTGGCATGTCCATTCTTGTCCATGTAAGAGGAATGGCTCTCAATTAACCTCAACCTTGTAATGGGTGAAATCAGTATGATTCATATGCTTCAACCATGCATTAAACTTGCCACCATGCGAGCTTACTTCTGATAATGCATGGCTATATTTTAGTTTGGAGTAAAACCTCTTCGAGTGTTGGATGATACTTGTTCTTGAAGGCCATGATGAGCTTGAAGTAAGGTCGCACCAAGATGGGATTCGTTAATCAAGGATTGAACAAGTCCCATGTGAAGTTTGTGGTATTGCTCTTCATTATCCTATCCAATTTGAAGGAAGATAACTTTGATGTTCTATCAGTGAAGCTGACACACATAGTAAAAATGTCGACACCATCTCCGTTGTGAGAAATAAGGAATTGGTCCTTGATTTCAAGACAAGTGGCATGTTGGCACAGAGTGCTAAAGATGCAGCTGTTAATCAAGGATTAAACAAGTCCCATGTGAAGTTTGTGGTATTGCTCTTCATTATCCTATCCAATTTGAAGGAAGAGAACTTTGATGTTCTATCAGTGAAGCTGACACACATAGTAAAAATGTCGACACCATCTCCGTTGTGAGAAATAAGTAATTGGTCCTTGATTTCAAGACAAGTGGCATTTTAGCACAGAGTGCTAAAGATCTAGGTGTTATTCAGGATAATGTTGAAACTCTCTTCGTGAAGCCTAGCGAGGCCAAATTTAGTGGAGCTAAAACGGTTGCCCCTATTGCTCATGAGAGTAGAACTTAAAAATTTGAAACTCAAGCTACATTCTCTGTTGCATGCCCCCAAACTTTGCATCAGATTGAAGACCATGCTCCTTTAACAAGTGCAGAAACTTGAGAACTCCGTGGGAGATTTGAGGTGGAAGTTAGTTGTGGAAAATTTGCAGTCAGTCAGGAAGTGATATCTCGTGCATTGGAATCTTTTGGTCAATTCTTCCCTTCAACTTAGTAATTCTTGAGATTTTTTCTAAGTGTTGGAATTTTGGTTTTCCTGTAACGACCCGTCCCAAATTTTTGGGATTAGTTAAGAATTAATCGAGCTCGCTAATCGGCAATTAGTCGAGGATCATCAGAAGTTCAGGGCGAAATTAAGATTTTGCCCCTAGACGAGCGTAAAAGTTGACTTTTGACCTGGGAAGTCCAATGCACGAGGACCGAGGATTGTTATATAGATCGGGTCGATACGAGTCCGTAGACAGGCAAGACGTCGAAATCAGACATTCGATGAGAAAGTTACGGGTTACGGAAAGTTCGAGGTATTATTACACGTTTTACAAGACGGGTGGACTTTTGTCTTGAGTAGGCCCAAGATATTTTTGCTAGGTCCAATGGATGAGTGACAAGTGTCACTCATCCATTGTCTATCATCACACATACATGCACTCACCCCTTCATCCTCATCTGGTTCATTCAAACCCGAAACCCAAACCACCCAAACCCTCTTCCCTTGCTAGTTAAATTGAGGGCTCTTGAGGATGACGTCAGCCGATGACTTTACTGTTCACTACTGACGTCAGCATTGACTTTTTGGTCAACATTGACCATCCATTTTGACTCGCGCGTGAGGGCACGTGGTTACATATTTCGAGGTGGAATCAGAACCATTTTAAAAGTTTCGACAATACGAATCAAATGGTGGTGGTTTCGAGTCGATCGGAGATCGTTTTGTTAGTTAAATTGAGGTTTAAATCCTAAGGAAGTGTGTCCGGGACACGTTGACTTTTTTGGGAAGTTAGGGGTTCTTGTTATGGACTTGTTTAGGTTGATAGTGACTTTTGAGTATATTTTGGACATGTCTGGATGACCCGGAGATGTCGGATTAGCCGAGAGAGGCTTATGACACGTGTATCGAGACGCAACATGTACGGTCTGTGAGTGGACTTTGTTTTATGAATATAATGCATGCATAAATGTTTTATATGTGTTTATGAACATGATTCTTAGAGGCCATGAGTTCATGTGATTTTAATATGAATTGTTTGGCATTTTTGGAGGAAAATGCATTATTGCACGTAGTACGAGATTTCTGATTTATATGATGTTTGGGTTTCGGCCGAGTATGCTACGTGCTTGTGTTTTATGTGATTCCAAAGGTTTCACGGAGAGGTGTGAAAATGAGGAACTGATTTATGATTTTGAAGATTTCACGGAGATGCGTGAAATCGAGCTTCGGGCATGAGACCCATTTGAAAGACCCTAACTTAGCATGAAGTCATGGATGATTTGAACGTGTTGTTGAAATGTGATCTGGTTTTCAGGTTTGGAAAGATATTTCGGGCGTGAGACCCAGTTGTAGATTTGATAGGATTCGAGGAATCCTAGGATATGAAGAGTCGTAGGACACTGGTTTTCGGGCTGTGACCCATTTGGTGATGTTCCATGTTTGAGGCTTTTGGATGATGGTATTTGGGTGAGTCCCAGATGATATAAGCTCGCCTCCGGACTGCAGATGTGTTCTTTCCGGAGAGGTCACGATGTACTGCCTGTTGTCAAGTAGCTGCGCAAAGCAGTGACCGAGGGAGGCTCGACTTAGGAGTGCTGAGGTTAGTCTCTAAGATCGATCGGCAATGTGTTCAGGATGATCTAGAGAAGGTCGCGGCGAGTGATGTGTTCACGGAGACATGCTAGGATTGTGAGTGGTCCTGAGCTTTATGCATATGTGCTAGGATTAGAATCGTGACTGACATTGGGATGAGTTCCCATGGGATGTTTTCCCAAGTGTTCTATGATTTGGGCCGAGACCCCACTGAGATGATGGCTTCGACTGAGAAGCATTTTTCATTGTTTTTTGATTTAGGAAGCAATAAGTCTTGCTTCCGAGAAATTATTTGAAATAACTGTTTTATGATGCATGCATGCTTTTACGTGAAGGGTATAAATATGATTTCGATAAACTGGTTTTATAAACTATTGTTTTGTCCACTCATAACTTTTATGATTTTAATACTGATAGGTCGTTAAATCAACATTATTTTATATTATTTTATACCCTTATACTTGACTTTTAATATTAAAATAATAAATAATTAGATAAAATAATTTACTTTGTGATTTTTCTGTTTAATTAAATAAAGTTTGTAATTTGGAGCGTTTTTGCGAAAGAATCATCCCGATTGGAATTATAACGAAGAAATTATGGACGAAATTCGTTTGAATTATATTATTAATTATCATTAATTTTGTAAGCCCAATTTCTTATTTAATTTGCAGCCCAAATAAATGGTGCAACCCATTTCTCTTCTTTTCCAGCCCAGGCCTCGCGAGAAACCCAGCCTTGACCCGCGTGTCCAGCCCAGCAAAAAGTCCAGCCCGCAGCTCGCCCAGCCGGCCACCTGTAGCAAGCCCACATTCCGCAACTTCAATCCGCATCAGGCCATCAGGCCAGCCCATCACGCTAGCCTTATGCGTCAGCCCAGCTACTGCACAAATTCACCGTGGCCCAGTCCACTTGCTCGCTCACTTGCTCGGCCCCTGGACTCGCGCGAACCAGCCCACTGCACATCCCGTACACTGCCAGCCCACGCGTGATCTCCAGGCCAACTTGCGCAGCCCACCTGCTCCCGTCAAGTCACCCAGCCCATCACGCCACCAGGCCACTGCACGCCTGGCCCGTCACCACCTCCACTGTTCCAGCAACCGTCCATCACTCCTACGGCCTGCTCACCACTCCACCTAACCCGTTTTTGCGAAGAAATTATGCCAATACTATAACTACACAAAAGGGTTTAAATTTGCATAATACTCAAATTACATGTTTAATTTAATGCGTTGTTTGGGTTTTATCAATTTTTGGCGCCATTGCCGGGGAAATTAAAAATCATCCGTAATGTGTTAGCATGTATAAAATTATTTATACTTGAAATGTTCATATTTGTGAATTAAGTATACATATTCTTAAATTTTATTTATTTATTTAATTATGTTGCCATAATACTTGTTCATATTTTATTCGTTTACTTTCATAGTATTACATGTATATTACTTGTTTACAATTACTTTATTTTATGATTATTTATTTGTTTATTTAATATTTCTATTAAACAAAAAATAAAAAATAAAAAAAAATAAAAAAAATAAGAAAATTTCGGATAAGTATAAATCAATAGTAGTAAATAAATAAACAATTTAATTTGTGCATACTTAATTTTAGATTGTGTTTTAACTATTCATTTTACTTTTATTATGTTTATTAAATGTTCCTACTTGTTTATTATTTACCTTTACTAAATTTTCATACCTTTTATTTTTGTGTTAGCATAAATAAGTTGTAATTATGTTACTTGTTATTTGTCATACTTGTTCATAATTTGGTTATACTTTTACACACTTAAGTTATTTTATTCATATTTGAGTATCCATTTTTGTTCACAACTTTCATGTCTTATGCTTGCCTTATTATATTAATTAACAATGTTCATAATATGCTTGTTCATAAATTGTATTTAATGCCTTTATTGTGTTATTTCATTAATTGTATTTTATACTTGTTTATTTTATTAATTTTTAGAGCTATATATATATTTATATATGTGACTTTCCTAAATGTAAATATTGTTTCCTATTAAATGTTTTAGAGTTGCATGAATCTCAAGACCCTTTTTCTTCAAAATTCTACTTTCGGGAACAGGTAGCGCCCCTTGTGTTTATTTTCTCCTTAACCCTTCGTGATGTGTGGATTTCATCACCACACACCATAGACTCTTTTCTATGGGCATGAGGTTGGGGCGGAGTTTGTAAACACTCGGGTTTGGTAATTCACCAAATCTTCCATCGGTTGGTTATGGTGTCTAGAAGGGTTATGACTGGTGACAAGTTTTGGATTAAGAAAGAGAACATCAATGGAGTATATGCCAATGCAAGCCTCGGGGTGTTCTCGAAATTATCCTTGCTTCTCGCGTTACATCTATCTCAACTGGCCATGATTAACGTTGAATAGTGGAAGGGTGGTTATCAGTACGCGCAGGCCGTACGCCCAGGAAAGTATTATGAGAAGCGAAAGGGGAAAGTTATTCATGACACTCTAAGGCTCTACTTATTGCATAAATAGTTGCATACCCTCCCTGAGATTTCATGATGCTCGGAATTCATCATCGGGCCCCCTAGACTAAGTGAATCTAGGGAAGTGAGATGGAAGGTGTAGGCCATTCTTTCATGAACTGTCACGTAACTCTTATGTCTTGTGCAGGTTCTAATAAATTCATTCACACCATGCTTCATGTAGATACTTTTGTGTTGCATTAGTTTAGATGCATTTGGAACTTGTGCATTTTCTTGCTATTACTGTGACTTTTTGTTAATTCTAGCTTCTATTTATGTCACACTGTATGAAATCTATACTCTCATACCCTTACTATCTCTTTTTGTGTATATGTTAATTCCAGCTTAAGTTCATACTTGTTCATAACTCACATTTTCTTGCTAATTGTGACTTTCTTAACGTATATTCCGAACATTAACCCTAATTCTTATCACAATTATTTAAATTAACTTTCACTAGCTAAGTACTTGTGTATATTTACCTTCTAACTTAGTGTTCACTTTTAATTTAGGTACGTACTTATGAATGCACGCTCATCAGTCTAAGCTTGATCGGTTGAGAAAGCAACTTGACATTCACCAAGCAACGCAACATTCAGAGACGCACTTAAGAAAACCAGCTCATCCGGACCACCATCCCCAATACTCGGTGAATCAATAAGTGAGAAGAGTAATTCAGACGAGGAACAGACTTTTGGAACACCAGTAGTCATGGCAAGAAATCTGAGTATCCGAGAGCAGACATGTGCTAACACAAGTGGCACTGCGAATTTCTGCATCCAGTATCCCGAGCCTAGAACCAACAAGAAAGATATTGAGCTCAAGAGTGGAGTCCTTCATCAGTTACCCAAGTTCCATGGAATCAGAAATGAAGATCCACACAAACACTTGACGGAGTTCCAATTCATTATCAGTAGCATGTGTCCCGATGATGCGGATTTGGAAATCATGAAGCTGAAGGCTTTCCCATTGTCCTTGGAAGATAGAGCACGGGTGTGGCTTTTGAGTCTCCCACCCAATCATATTGACTCTTGGGAGAAGCTGGTTCAGGAATTTCTTACCAAATACTTTCCTGCCTCAAAGATTACGGTGTTAAGAAAGGAGATCACTGGAATCAAGCAAAAAGATCATGATGAGAATTTCAGCCAGTATTATGAAAGGTTTAAGGAACTCTGTGCTTCATGCCCGACTCACGGAATCACTGAAGGATATCTCTTAACCTACTTCTACGAAGGACTCAAAGGTTGAGATAGAGGACTACTTGATGCTGCAGCTAACGGAAGTTTCTTAGCTCGGAGTTTAGTAGATGGTCGTGCATTACTTGAAAGCCGTGCACTCAATGATGCACAATATGAAGGTGCCGAGCCTATTCCAAGAAAGGTACATGAGGTAAGTTCCCAAGTTATTAATGATTCTAAATTAGATAAAATCACCTCTATGCTTTCGAATGTGTTGGAACTAAAGAAGCAGGTAGCCCCGGTGTGTTCCATATGCTCCCAAGGCCATCTTGAGGACCAATGCCCCTACACTGCAAGGGAGGAAGACCCCGGGACTGAAATGGCACATGCCATTGGTGGATTTCAAAGAGGGCCAAGGACCTAAGGCTATAGTTGGAGAGATCCGAACAATGTCCTAAACCCTCAACACATGATGACAGGCCCAATCCGTGCCCCGGATACTCAACATTTCAAAAAGCCCGCATGGCAACCAAGGCCCCCGGTTCCATTTTCTAACTTTTCTCATAATCATGCAAATAATCATATCTCTTCATCTTCTAATCCTGATTATGATAAAATGCTGGCTGCTCTTTCACAAGGGCAGCAAACACTAATGGCTTCGACTCAAGCTCTTGTCACAGGACAGCAAAATCAGCAAAAAGACATCGCTGATCTCAAGGACCAAATAGGCAAGGTCGTGGACTTCATGGGTAAAATCCAAGCTAGTGGGGTTCTTCCACCTCAACCTACACCCAACCCGAATGCAAGACCTGAAGCCAAGGCGATTATCACTCGAAGTGGTAAAGTGCTCGGTGAAATAGAGCCAGATCCAGCCGTTTCTGAGGCTGAAAAGCACAAGGTGGCAACTAAGACCACCACGACACAACCGCCAGTTCAACCTACCCACACACAAGGTAACAACCCAATCCCTTCAAGTTCTGTTGTTACTAATTCCCCGTCTGTGCGTGCACCATTTCCAAGTAGGCTTTCCAAATCTAAGAAGGATGAATCCGATGAGGAGATCTTGGAAATCTTCAAAAAGGTGCAAATCAACATGCCCTTAATCGAGTGCATCAAACAAGTGCCGAAATACGCAAAATTTCTGAAAGAGTTATGCACTCCAAGGCGCCAAACGAGGGAGAAGGAGGTTGTGATGGTGAGTGAAACAGTTTCTGCTGTAATCCAACGTCGGCTACCCCCAAAGTTGAAGGATCCAGGGAGTTTTTCGGTTCCCTGCGTGATTGGTAACAAGTCTTTTGATAAAGTCATGCTAGACTTAGGTGCATCCATTAATGTTATGCCATATTCGTTATATGTTGCCCTAGGTTTAGGAAAATTACAACATGATGATGTTATCATTCAATTAGCCGATCGTTCTAATGTGTATCCCAAGGGATACGTCGAAGATGTTCTCGTGCAGGTTAACCAGCTCATTTTCCCCGCGGATTTTTATGTCCTAGACATGGAGGATTCCCCTACGAATCAAGCTCCACTAATGTTGTTGGGAAGACCATTCATGAGAACTGCTAAGACGAAGATTGATGTATTCAATGGTACATTAACAATGGAAGTTGATGGAGAGGAAATTGGCTTCAACATTTTCGATGCCATGAGATACCCTAGTTCCACAACTCAAACTACGTTTTCTATTGATGTGTACACTTCTTTTTCAGAAAAACATCTTGAATCAATTCGAGAAGACACGCTCAATATGATAATCCAGGAAGGAGTTGGCCTCACTCAATCAGGGGACGCCTTGGTTGAAGATGCGGATTATGAACTAGGGCCTCGAATTTTGGATGAAGTCATGACCCTAAATGAGGCCCCCAGAATGGTAAATCCTCAGGTACCCTTGTCCCTTCCAGTCAGTACTAATGCCACTCCTCCTTCAGTAGTGCAGGCCCGCGTTCTCGAGCTCAAGGTTCTGCCGGACCACCTGAAGTATGCCTATCTTGGCCCGGACGAGACTCTGCCTGTCATAGTGTCCTCTGCACTAACCGAATCACAGGAAGACAGATTGGTACGGGTCTTGACAAAGTACAAGACAACCATTGGATGGAATCTGTCCGACATCAAGGGAATCAGCCCTACAACCTGTGTACATCGAATCTTGCTTGGAGATGATGCAAAACCCTCTCCCGAAGCTCAACGTCGCCTTCATCCCCCGATGATGGAGGTCGTGAAACAAGAGGTCATCAAACTCTTGGACTGTGGTGTCATCTACCCAATTTCAGACAGCAAATGGGTCTTACCAGTCCAAGTAGTCCCAAAGAAAAGTGGAGTCACAGTTGTGGCGAACATCGAAGGCGAGCTGGTGCCCCAGAGAACCGTGACCGGATACAGAGTTTGTATCGATTATCGGCGCCTCAACAAAGCAACTAGGAAGGATCACTTTCCTTTGCCCTTCATTGATCAAATGCTTGAAAGGTTAGCAGGTCACTCCTATTACTGTTTTCTTGATGGTTATTCTGGATATAATCAAATCTGTATAGCTCAAAATGACCAAGACAAAACGACTTTCACTTGTCCTTTTGGAACTTTTGCCTACCGAAGAATGCCTTTCGATTTATGTAATGCCCCAGGTAATTCCAAAGATCCATGCTTTCTATTTTCTATGAATATGTCGAAAAAATAATTGAAGTATTTATGGACGATTTCAGTGTCTTTGGGGATAGTTTTGATGCATGTTTAGAACACTTAGAACTTATCTTACAAAGGTGTGTCGGAACTAATCTAGTACTTAACTTGGAAAAATGTCATTTCATGGTTAGACAAGGGATAGTCTTAGGCCATATTGTCTCTGAAAGAGGAATTGAAGTTGATAAATCTAAAGTTGATATTGTGCGACACTTACCCTCTCCCACTTCGGTGAGAGAGATCCGTTCATTTCTTGGTCACGCAGGTTTCTACAGAAGATTTATCAAGGACTTTTCCCACATTGCAAGGCCCTTGTGCCGATTGCTTCAGAAGGAGACACCCTTCGTCTTCGATGTTGACTGTCAGGAAGCTTTTGAGAAGCTTAAAACTCTTCTAACCACTGCACCCATTCTTTGTGCCCCGGATTGGTCCTTACCCTTTGAACTAATGTGATGCCTCTGACTATGCAGTTGGTGCTGTACTAGGACAAAGGCGGGACAAGAATCCCTACGTCGTTTATTATGCATCCAGAACTCTGAATGATGCTCAAATGAACTACACCACTACTGAGAAGGAGTTGCTTGCTGTAGTGTTTGCTTTAGATAAATTTCGCTCTTATTTACTTCGAACTAAAGTCATTATTTACACTGATCATGCATCACTGAAGTATCTCCTCGCCAAGAAGGAGGCGAAACCAAGGCTTATCCGATGGATTCTTCTTCTCCAAGAGTTTGACATCGAGATTAAAGACAAGAAAGGTGTAGAAAATGTGGTGGCAGACCATTTGAGTCGCATAGAAAATGAACGAGATCCCGTGGAGATTCAGGAGATGTTCCCGGATGAACAACTCTTCGGAATTCAGGTAAGTACTCCTTGGTATGCTGATATCGTAAATTACTTAGTCACCAAGCAGTTACCTTCCACTCTCACCCGTGCACAAAAAGATAAACTTAAGAAGCATGCTAGGTACTATGTTTGGGATGAGCCTTATTTATGGAAACACTGTGCAGATTTATTGATTAGGAGATGTGTCCCTTATATTGAACATAGGTCAGTCCTAGAGTTTTGCCATAACCATGCTTGTGGGGGTCACTCCGTCAAAGCACTTGTTGGGAGGCAACCCAACGTATTCCCGAGTCGTGAAGGAGCCATCACCGCAGATTTGCTCTCTTTAATCCCTTCACTCTCTTTTATGTTTATGTCTTTAGTGTTTTTCTTAGTTTATTTTCGTAAAATCCTCTTCCTTACTTAGAGTCTATGTTCATTTCACTTCTACTTTCTTACATTGAGGACAATGTAGAATTTAAGTGTGGGGGAGTGGTTTACAATTTTAAGTGCGCAATAAAATTGTTTTTAATTAAAATAATAAAAAAAAAAAGTTATTTCGGCTTTCTTGAGTCTTTTCGTTTTTATCAAGTCTTAAGTTGCCCCTTAACATGTCAATGACAATAATGAAGGGAATAAGTATGTTATGGCTATAAAGATGATCACTATAACTTGAATTCGTTTGTTAATACCTTGTGATTAAATGTTATAACTTTTAAGATAGTGCATGTAAATTGGAACATAAACTAGCATGCTAAGACAAGTATGAATCATTTAAACCTTATGTGAGCTTTAGAACTATATATACATCTTTGATGAGTGATTCATAAGTTCTTTGTTTAAATTGATAAACATATGCCTCATAACTACTTGCAATAGATTTTAATGAACTCTAGAGTACTAGAACTTATTCGATTTTATTTTCAAAGCTTTTAAGTCATTAAACTCTCTGATTTTGGATATGATTAAGGCATTAGGGTTAACACCATAAATTCAAACATCCATGCTCCCTACTTTGTGCACACAAGTTGTGACCCCCTTAGTTTTAACCCAGTTGAGCCCACATTAAACCTTTCCTTCATCACCATGATTATCTAAACACTTGAGCTTAGTATAGACATCTTTCACCCTTGTTCCAAAGACTTGATTGAAGACATGAAATTGGTGTGAAGAAAAATTGATGATGTGTGGAAGACTTTTATGTGTATGGATTTAGTTTCTCAAACTTTGTATATTATGTTATTACCTTGATATTTGTTTAAAAAAAAAAAAGAAAGGGAGTTGAGTCTCTATCAAGGTAATAAAGATTGAGTTAAGTCCTTTACATTTGAATAATTGAACATATTCGAAGGAATGAATTCATACTAAGATTGGGAAGTTATGGTTTGGGAATCGTTTAAGTCTTGGAACGAATTTGAGCACCACTTGTCCTATATATTCCTTGCCTCAAAACTTAGCCCCATTACAACCTTCGTAAAGACCTTATGATCCTTAAGATGGTAAACTTTGATTAGTTGAGTCAATCACTTGAGTAAGCTTATGGTTTTGGTTCATTTGTGCAAGTATGTTTAAATCTTTATCTTGAGGTGTTTGTTTGAGATTTTGCAAAAGTACTTTACTTCTATTACGTGAAAATTTTCTCACATATTCTGAGTGCAAACACAAACCCTTACAAAATTTGAGTGAATTTATGAGTGCATATCCTTGTGAGTTAATTCATACTTGTTTTATTCATGTTGATATCCATTTCACCATATTTACTCATTATCTTACTTGTTTAAGCATTTTGTTACCATGTATTAACCCTTGAATTTCTGTATGCTTAAACGCCTTAAGTGAAAATCTTTTATGCCATAATATTGATGGAATTTTGAGACAAATGGTTAAGGGTTTACTTGTTTTGATTTCGTAGTTTAAATTCAGTATTTGCTAGGGACTAGCAAAGTTTAAGTGTGGGGGTATTTGATAGGTCGTTAAATCAATATTATTTTATATTATTTTATACCCTTATACTTGACTTTTAATATTAAAATAATAAATAATTAGATAAAATAATTTACTTTGTGATTTTTCTGTTTAATTAAATAAAATTTGTAATTTGGAGCGTTTTTGCGAAAGAATCATCCCGATTGGAATTATAACGAATGAATTATGGACGAAATTCGTTTGAATTATATTATTAATTATCATTAATTTTGTAAGCCCAATTTCTTATTTAATTTGCAGCCCAAATAAATGGTGCAACCCATTTCTCTTCTTTTCCAGCCCAGGCCTCGCGAGAAACCCAGCCTTGACCCGCGTGTCCAGCCCAGCAAAAAGTCCAGCCCGCAGCTCGCCCAGCCAGCCACCTGTAGCAAGCCCACATTCCGCAACTTCAATCCGCATCAGTCCATCAGGCCAGCCCATCACGCTAGCCTGATGCGTCAGCCCAGCTACTGCACAAATTCACCGTGGCCCAGTCCACTTGCTCGCTCACTTGCTCGGCCCCTGGACTCGCGCGAACCAGCCCACTGCACATCCCGTACACTGCCAGCCCACGCGTGATCTCCAGGCCAACTTGCGTAGCCCACCTGCTCCCGTCGAGTCACCCAGCCCATCACGCCACCAGGCCACTGCATGCCTGGCCCGTCACCAACTCCACTGTTCCAGCAACCGTCCATCACTCCTACGGCCTGCTCACCACTCCACCTAACCACGCAGCCCACTTGCGTGCTCTGAGCCCAGCTGCAGCCTTCAACAGTGCAGCCCAGCTGCACCAAATAGTACTCCAGCCAGCCCAACTGCTCCCAATTTCTGCTATTCCTTTTATTTTCAGCCACAAATTAGTTCCAAACCTCACCTAATTTCATCATTACTCATCATGTCATTTTTAATTTTTTTTTATTGTAATTTTTCTTTTTTTACTTTATTTTATTTGTTTTTAGTAGCTTTCTCCTCCTATAAATAGGAGTGCATTTCACTTGTTTTGGGGGGACTTTGTTTTGAGAAAGAACTCCAAAACACAAAATTGTATCCTTCCTTTAGAAATATCAAGCCTAGTATTTCCGTTGCAATTCTTGAGTTTAAGTTCGCATTCTCGTGTTTATTCATCCATCTTCATAAGGTTTCTTCTGCTGTCAGAAAATCTTATGAATAACATGTCATTTTTATTCCATCCATTTTCGGAATCACAAGCTTTCTTGGATTCCGAAGGTGTCACTTGTTCTTTCCTTTGCTTAAACTCTCATTGTTGTTTCGGTTTTATTTTCTTTAGTTCAATATTTTTGTGGGTATTTTCTTTCTAACTTTTGTAGACAAGAATATTATTATAATGTGTTCTACTTTTCAAACTTCATTTACTTCATACATTTGAGTGCTTAAGCTTCAATTTTATACTAAGTGTTTATGACCGCGTTTCGGTGCACTTAGTATAAAATTGAAGAGATTTAAATGTTTAATACACATTCAAATCATAAACATTGGGTTAATCAATTTATAAGTGTTTATGACCGCGTTTCGGTGCATTTATAATGTTTATAAAATGTATGCATGAGTGAGATGGTGAAAGTAGAATTTTGTGATGTATTCAAAATTTGCAAATGTTAGAGTGTTGGTAGATTTTGTGTTTAAAGAAAGTCCACTTGTATATATGTTAAAATAGGAATAGAATTAGTTCATTTATGTCTCTACTTATTTTGCATGATCAAAATCCCTAAAACCCCCATCTTTATTCTTTTATTAGTTTAATTCATTTATTCGTTATTTCATTAATTTATTGATTCTCTTATTTATTAATTCGTTTATTCCTTTATTCGTTAATTCTTTAATTCTTTATTACTTGATTATTCACTTAATTAATTATGTGATTATTTAATTCTTTAATTCTTTAATTCTTCAATTCATTAATTATTCATTATTCTTTTTAACTAACATATTATTAATATTCCCTAATTTCCTCGGTTAAGAACGATCCCTACTTGCCAATACTATAACTACACAAAAGGGTTTAAATTTGCATAATACTCAAATTACTTGTTTAATTTAATGCGTAGTTTGGGCTTTATCAAATACCCTTTAGGCTGATCTCGGATGGGGGCTATAGCAGAGATCGAGACATCACATGCCACCACCGATCCTTGCATACTCTAATGGACCCAAGTGGGTGACGAGTTTATCCCTGGTAGATAGTGAGATAAGAAAGGTTCTGAAGTCAACAATGGGAATTGATCCCTATGTCCCGATGGATGGCAGTATTGTCATTTGGCGTGACCCACGAGGAAATTGGTTTAGTTGTTCATCCCAGTCTGCAGCATGTGTTTCGCGCCCAACTTGAGGATTTTTCAATTTGGCTCTCCATGGACGCTTTACGGGGCATAGGCTTTTATCCTTTCCTTGAGTCATACTGTGCTCCGCTCCTAGTCTGAGATGCATATGCTAAAACACTACTTTTGAATGATTGAATGGAGCTTTGCACCCTATATCCTGAATCACGAGGATTGAACAGAAAGTTCTGATGAACGATGAACAATGTTCAAAAACTTCAAACATAGTCAATGAACGAGGAACAAAGGATAATAAATGACGAACATAGCTAATAAACGATGAATAACATTCAAGAACATCGAACATAGTCAATGAACGATGGATGATGAACGAAGTATGATAAAGGATAATCAATCTGATGAATGATGAACAACGTTCGAGTACTTCGAACATAATTAATGAATGACAAATGAAATATGATGAACGATGAATAACGCTCAAGAACTTTGAACATAGTCGATGAATGACGAATGAAATATGATGAACGTTGAATAATCTAAAGAGTTATATTTGAGGATTTCTCATGTCCGCTCTCAATGGATGCTTATCAAATGGATCATTGTGTTCTTTATAACAGCCCGTCCCGGAAATCGGGATTAGATTAGTGGTTAATGAAAAATTAGTAAAGTTAATCGGTGATTTGGTGGGTGCTTTCGGACGAACAGTGCAAAATGATAGTTTTGCTCCTAGAATGGGCAAAATGTTGACTTTTTGTTTGAAAGGTCAAATGGACTTTGACCGATAACCGTGATGAAGTTCGGGACGTCACGAGTTCATAGACAGGTGGCACGTCCGATTCCGACATTTGAGGAAAAAGTTATGACGTTCGGAAGTTCGAAGGTAATTTGGTTGAAAAGGGGTAATTTGTTGACTTTTCCAACGACATGAAATTTTCACGAACTTTAAGCACCGTTAGATAGGTCTCGATGCCCTGAATACAGCGACAGGCGGCATATGTCATTTTAAGTTCGGGAGAGACAATTACGCGTCTAGGACTACGAGGGGTAAAATGGTAATTTGTGCAATTAAGGGTAACTTGGTCATTTCCTACATGGGATTTGTGCCCAGTGACTAATAAACATGTGGCTGCCTTGGGATGGTTGCCTAATCAGATTGGGACACTTTTCCTTTCTCTGGAGGTCTGTGGAAGCTTGGGAAACCAACCTAAGTGTTTTTAAAATTGGGAGAGTGAGTGCACGATTTGGTCGTGAGAGAAAAACAGAGTGTGTTCGTGCAAAAAGAAGAACCCACCCCCCTCCCCCCCCCCCCCCCCCCCCCCCCCTCCCCCCCTTTTGATTTTTATCACGCCTGTATAGTGTGTGTTTGTTTGTGTAGGAAGATGAGACCTCCATTACTGAGACAGGTGGAGGCGGTGTCACGGTAAGGAACAGCCGTGGAGGGTGGTGAGGAACCATGAAGAAACAGAGCCACCATGAATTCAACCCACACGACCCCCTCGATTTGTCATCTGATGAGGCTAGCATGTGAAGGAAAAAGTGTAAGGGAGGTGATGCGAGGAGGTTGGAGACCACCATCGTGTTCGACGATGACGGTAAGCGGTGACAATCCAACATGTCCTGTTTCGGTTTAACACGGTAAAACTTGAATTAGTGGATAATAATGTGTTTTAACGTTTGGTTGTGAGGTCTGGTGGTCAAGGAAGTCGATAGGAATCGAAAACACGACCTGTGGTTGCCAGAACAAGAGGAGGATAATGGGAGTTTGATTCGACTATTGGGAAGGTACGTTGGAGGATTGAATTTCATGTTTAAAGCAATTGGATCAATAGTCTAGGCTAGGACGAAGTTATTGGGATTAAAATGGTTGAAATCGGATCGAAAATGGACACAAAACCGTGAACGCCGATTCGGGTTGGACCGGTCTGGACCAGTTTAACAGAGGTTGAAGATGAATAGTGCCTGGCGTGTGAGGCCCACGCGCAGCCCCTTTGGGCGGCGCGTGACAGGACCGCCCCCGAAAAGGGCATTGTTAACCGTGCTCGGTCCTGCTCCCTTCTGGCACGACGGCTGAAATCCCCAAGTTACCCTCAGTACATGCCAGACTAGGGATAACCACACATGCTTACTCATGCCTCCACCTCACGATCATCCTCGATCAACGCGCCACAACCTGGAGGGTCAATAAAAACCAAAAGGTGTGAGTGGACAAAAATAAATCAATTTATAAAACAGTTACGAAAATACGTTTTTACCCTCCACGTAAAACCAATGCATGCATACAAAAATCGTTTCGTAATCCGTCACATTTTCAACATAAGAAATCCGTATACGAAAATCAAAAACCTTTTCCTTTTCTTAACCTTCGGGTCTTAGCCCGCAATCATAAACACAGGGCCTCAGCCCAAAACCACGAAATCAAAATCCAAGTATACAACATAAACCAAATCCATCAACTATATAAACCGGGCCACTACCCAACACATCTGAACATCATAGAATAACAATGAATCACAATCAATCAGTTTGCTGGATATAAAGTGCGCCCGAGTCTTTAAACTCAAAATCATGCGCGTCAACAGGCCTTCCCAGGATTTCAACGAGTCTTTAAACTCAGAACATAATCAATAGGCCTTGTGGGTATCACAATAAGCGAGTCTTTAAACTCATTAAGGGTCCTCCCCCGTCATCAATTAACCGAGTCTTTAAACTCAAAACGTGCTCCAGCAATGCACCGGGTCTTTAAACCCAAAACAGTTTTCAGCGGGTCTTTAAACCCCAAAACATTTATCAATCACAACAACGCGGGATCCATCCTGAAATCACATTTTTCACAACAGGACTCATGGTCCGAATTTCCACATTCAATTCCCCAAATCATACTTCACAAACATAATCAAATTATCATACCAAATCACTTTATTAAATCCTCTTCCATTCCCGAATTCGAATTCGCAATAATGATTCCATAAGCCGGCATCTAGAAGCATCATCCCGAACCCAACCAAGAATCCACTTTTAATTTCCGAAAACCGAAATCTCGTTAATCAAAGTTACTTTTATGCCCCGAGCATCAAGCCCGAAATCACCTTTTTCAAAATCCATTTTAATTCCTTGAAATCACTTCATTTCTCAAATCTCATTATCAAAACATCAAAGCCACAATCATAATCACCAAAATCACGGTCCAATCAAAACATACTCGAAATCTCGTAAAACGTGCAAATCCGGGACATTCCCGAAAAACATGTCAAAACCGTAAACCATACTCACAACTGCAATCAAACATCTTTAAAAAATGATACGCACAAAGCATATAAAATCATTCGTTAATCCATCATCCAAAACATACGGGAAACCATAATCTCGAAATACGTGCAATTTCGTGTGCATATCAAAAATACGTATAATACGGGAATCGAAATCAACACAAGTCATAATCATAATCATAGAAATCATGGAAATATTTATGCATGCATTAAATTTTGAAAGCAACGTCCACTCACACACCGTTCTTAAGGCTCGGTTTCGCGCCGCAAACGTTCCCGTAATTTTCGGCATTTTCCAGAAACTCGAATCCTGTCCGAAAACACATTCCAGGGTCACTAAGGTCCCAATAAAATCATGCTAATTTCTTATAACTTTCAAGAAATTAATCGTTAATTAAAAACGTGACATAAACCTTCGGACCCTCGAAACAACATCGAAACGGTGTCCGATAAATTCGAAACCAACGTTAAAATGTTCGTTACATTGTATAGGACAAAAGTCATGTTGGACGTACCTCGCGCGCCTGCTACAGTACTGCACAGTCATCGTCGCTACCCGACAACCTATTATACGGGCCGTTCAACCCGCGTGAGGACCCAATTAGCATCCCATCAATTCGAAATTATTTTGAACAATTGAACACACTATTAGCTTTGCCACCAATTGAATTAGGGATCTGTACTGTCCATTGCAGTCGTCATAACCTCGAACTATCTCGACTCAACCCAAGTTCCAAAATCGAGTTCCTCGTCTGAGTTTGATTAACAACCAAGGAATCCTTCAATTAATTAGTCGTACAGCATTGTAGACTCATGGTAAGGATGATTTGCGATCCAATTTCACAAACACTTACCTCCAATTTCACGAACACAATGCTCGATTTTTTCCGGCCACCCGCGACGTCTGTTCTTTGCTTCAGGAGCTTCGAAGCTTGCAAATATCGATTTTGATTAACTAACTAAGGTACCAGAAAGCTTATTCGGACCTTAATTCGGCCTGGGCTGGCCTACAATTCAATTTCGAATTCGAATTTTCCCAAAAACGAGTTTCGGGTTCCAGTTGTATGATCTTCACTTAAACCCCCCGTTTTCCTCTCCAAAACATCTCTCTGTTTCTCTCAGTCCTCCCCCAGTTCTCCTTTTTCTCCCTAACCTTTATTGGGGAGGTCGAAATAACAATGGCTCCACCAACTCTGTTTTTCCCATTTCAAATGTATCAGCACAGTTCACTGTGTGATTGTTCCCCGCACTCACCTCAACCAGCACAACCCGTGCACTGTCTTCAGTCCCTGTTCCCACACTAGCTGCATAAACAATTCGTCCAACCGTCCTCAGTTCAAAATGGTCTTGGGAAGTTGATCAAACGTGGGAAGCAGCCTCTGTTTTCTTCCCAATTTCAGAAGCACCAGCAGCACCTCACCATTGCACACCGTGCACTGCTCCACTCAAGGCACTAAACAACTCACCCGTGGCTTCCAATTCCACTCAACACTCACACACTGATCAAAGACGGTTAAACAATTCACACTCTATCCAACAGAAATCCCACTCACGGCTAAATCAAATTCACAGTAAAAATTACCATTTTACCCTCAGATTGACAAATTACCAATATGCCCCTCACACATCCAGACCCGTAATTTGGTCATCCAAACTCCGATCGACGCGTGCCACCTGTCTACGGACTCAGGGCATCGAGACCTTCCTAACGGTCCTCGGTCCTCGGCCATCGGACCTCCCAGTCAAAAAGTCAACATTTTCCCCATTTTCGTCCAAATTACGAAAATGCCCTTGAACTTCCGAACGTCATAACTTTCACCTCGAACGTCGGAATCGAACGTGCCACCTGTATATGAACTCGTGACGTCCCAAACTACGTCACGGTCATCGGTTAAAGTCCATTTGACCGTCCGTGACAGGACCCGCCCCGATCCTCTCTGGGACCACATGGGGACGTGCCCTGCTCCCGTCTGACACCCAAAATAACGTTCCAATTTTAAACTTAACATTCAAATGCGTAAATAACCAAATTAAAGTTTTACATCAAATCCGAAATAAACAAATGTCAGACAAGGGATGAAATCCAAATTACAAGGTGCAAGCACGACTCTAAAATAAACCTGCGGGTAAACCACACAACAGGGGTTCAGGTACGCGGAAGTAGATCTATGCCTCAGCCTCAGGATCCTCCTCTACCTCAGTAGCACCGCCTGGAGGGGTTACCAAAACGTTAAGGGTGAGTGGGCCGAAACTCAACTTTATAAAACCATTTAATAAGTAAAACATATAATTTACCCCTCCGTTTTCCAAACATGCATGCATCAGAATTTAAAACCATAAATCATATAGTATGAACCATAAGGCATGTAATAAAATCATAAGATAATTTTAGCTACTGCACTATACGCTCCGATCCCGACATCCCAGATGTCTGACGTCCCTGACGTCCAATAAGGTCACAGTCTCAAGGCTACGCGTGCCACTCGGGTCTCAATTCCGAGTCCAATCCCCGAACCCTGTCCGGGTACGGCATCTTAAATGCCTAGCGTCCTAGACGCTCGACGTCCCTGACGTCAAATAAGCAATCCTGCTCCTGAGTCATTTTACGGTCCGGTTCCTCCGTAGAATAACCCCTCGCAGGCAATGCGCCATGACCACTCCGGGGGTACCACATCCGGAGGAGACAGTATCATAAGAATGGATCTATACAGTGCAGTACCAAATACATTTTATTGATATCCACATGCAAAACATATATATATACATATATAAAATCCAAACTGATCGTTAAGTTTCATCAGACGGGTTTCAAACCCAAATACCGTGAAACGTACCATAACCATAATTTCAATATCATCAAAACCATTTCTTGATTCCAGCATGTGAACATATAAGTAAATCAGAAAACATTTAAGCATGCAAGTGTTTAATGAAATCGGGCCCACTCACAGTACAATCCTGCTGAAACCGAACGTATACCCTCGTCCTGGTACTTATTGTACAATCCCTGTCATGTCCAAAGTATACGTAAAGGTCAGTAAAACCCCCTAACATTCAACCATGAAACCCTAGACTGAAACCGGCCCGGAAAAGCCGCCCGCACGCGCTTCCCGAGGTAATAAACCTTATTTTGACCAACTTAATGATCTCCGATCGACCCGAAACCACCGCCATTGGATCCGGATCGTCGAAACCTAAAGAATGGTGGTGGTCCCACCAAAAATACTGTTCACACGCGCCCACACGCGCTGGTCAACGATCTGGTCAACGCAGGAACAGTTCCTGCTGACGTCATCGCTGACGTCATCTGACAGCTGTCAGGTCTGACATGTCACACTCTGACAGGTGCCACGTGTCAACACACGATTGGTCCACCTCACTGATCTGTCAAGCCACATGTCAGATCTGACATGTGCCACGTGTCAGCACGGCACTGGGTCCACGTCACTGACATGTCAGTGACACATGGCAGTCCCTGATTGGACCACGTCACTGACATGTCAGTGCTGACTGTGCACTAACATATGACACGTGTCGTCCGAAGAGTGGTCCACGTCACCTGACAGGTCTGACAGGGTGCCCCGTCATCACCCCTGTCCTCCTGATGGGTCGACCCGTTCTCTGCAACTGGGTCGATCAGACCCGCGATCTGACCCGGTCACCATTTCATAAATTCTCAAACCATTTTCGTTCTAGTTTGTTCCTAAATGCTCGTCTTAATCCCAGAAACGGTTCTATCAAATTAAAATCATCACACAGAGACTGGATCAAAGGCTTACCTCGATGAACAGACCCGGTTCTCCCATCGCCGTTTGACCTTCGTTCCGGTCACCTCAGATCACGAAATCACGTACTATAGGTTCCTAACAGTCCATAGAATCGAATAGGATCAATAGAACTCGAAAATACACGCTGGAATTCAAGCTTCCATACTCTGAGTTTTTAAACAGTTTTCGGGTTAGGAATTGCCTACCTCGCCGCTGTCCGCCGCCGTTCACCGCCGTCCCTCAGCCTTCAACAGTGAGTCTCTCACTCCCACGGTCACAGAGAATGGGTGAAGAGCTGGTGTGATGATTGTATGGGCAGTATGTGTGTGTCGGGTAAGAATATATATATAGAATGGGGAGGGAATCTGATACATGAAATGGAGGGTCCAGATACAATCTCAGAAATGAGATCAAGGGATGAGATGAAATCTGAAGGTTTTTGAGATGAATGGCTGAGATCAAAATGTGGGTTTAATTCTAATTAAGTGCTTAGTGGAGCTGATCCAATCTAGCCAATGGATGAGTGACACTTGTCACTCATCCAGGTGTCCTCCAATCATAATATCAGAATAAAATATTCGACACGATTACCGAGACGCAAACCTCCCGATTTCACGTTTCTGACCATAACTTCCTCGTACGAAGTTCGATTTCGGTGTGCCGCCTGTCTACGGACTCAGGGCATTGAGACCTACCTAACGGTCCTTGAGTCATGTGAAAATTAGTTGCCAAACGAAAAGTCAACATTTTCGCCCCAAACGTCCAAATTATGGTAATGCCCCTAAACTTCCGATAGTCATAACTTTTTCCCTGATCGTCCGAATTGGACGTGCCACCTGTCTATGGACTCGAGACGTCCCGAACTACGTCATGGTTATTGGTCAAATTCCGTTTGACCCACCAATCAAAAAGTCAACAATTTGGTCATACCATTCACAAGGGTAAAAACGTCAATTCATACATTAAATTACATTATTATAAGCCTCGAATTTCTGGGGTGTTACAGTCCGAATAAAAAGTCAACGTTTTACCCACGACTAGGGGCAAAACAGTCATTTTGCATCGTTCGTCTGATTTCGCCCAACTAATCACCGATTAACCCTGCTAATCATGATTAGTTAGTAATCTAATCCCGAATTCTGGGACGAGTAGTTACAACGCGTGTGGGCGCGTGGTGTAACGACCCATAAATTCGAAAAAGGAAAATTTGGAAAATTGGAAGAAATGACGATTTTGCCCCTAGTTATAAAGGCCGAAAAGTTGACTTTTTTATCAGAACACGTTTTGGACTTCCCGAAGGAACCGTTGGATAGGTCTCGAGACGCTGAATCCGTAGACAGTCGGTGTCAGGACCCACCCCGGTTTCACCCCGAAACCCGAGGTAAATCCCGCTCCCGTCTGACTCCCCGACACAACACTCAAGTAAAACTCACTCACCCAGTTAGACGCAGGAGTAATTAAACAAAATATCCCAAAGTTATCGTTTACAGAGCATAGTACGAAAACACAAGGAGAATAAAAACCAAGAAAGTACACGCACACGGAAGACTTTAAACTATTCCGGGATCCCTCACGTCACTTCTATGCCTCGGACACTGCCTCGACGTCAAGACCCCGTGCTAGCTCCACAACCTGGAGGGCAATTTAAAACAGAAAATGTGAGTGGACCATAATGAAAGAAATGTTCTAAAACCATTTATCCGAAAACCGACTTTAACCCCCCGTTTTGAAAACCACATGCATAACCAACAGTTAATAACACAGTTCTAACTCAATTCTCACAAAACCTCATAAGAAACAGAAACATGATAAACAGTTAGAAAAACCAGAGCATGTGAATTCTCAAACCATATCATAAATCATGAACATGAAATCATCATTTTCTGATCAAACCTGCTGGACCTATCCGAGTCTTTAAACTCCCGAGTCTTTAAACTCAATCCATGCCTTAATCATATCCGAGTCTTTAAACTCCCGAGTCTTTAAACTCAAGGTCTACGGGGGAAATCAATATATCCGAGTCTTTAAACTCCCGAGTCTTTAAACTCAATCCGGGTCTTTAAACCCAATCCGGCCGGTCCCCTGTCACATAAATCCGGGTCTTTAAACCCAATATCCAGATCCAGCAAATCCAATCCCAAAACCATTTGAAAACCATTTACCAATCCACATCCAAACCCGAATCCGAAATCACTGGTCCGATACCCTTCCGGCATCCAGAACCGTCATTCCGAACCCAAATCCGGAATCCACTTTCCAATTTTACAATCAAATTCCGCTTTCCGAAAATTATTTAAGCACCAAATCATGTTTCAAAATCCCTTTGTAAACAATCAAACTAGTTATCCTTTAAAAATCCCAAAACCCTGGCATTTTACTCAGAAATCGACATTTCTCGTAAAACGTGCCAAATACCGTATTTTCTCGAAAAACGTGCAACAATGTAAAACCAACCAAAACATATTCAATAAACATAGAATCATAATCAAAATCATAAAACAATTATAGAAAACAGTTATGCATGCTCGAGTTTAGAGAAAGGGTCCACTCACAGTACTGAGCCCTACTCGCGTCCCGAACGTCCAGCACGTTCCCCGGCTTCCTCGGGAAATCCCGATCCTGTCAACAACCACCAAATTACGTCACTAACACATCTACGAAGGTTCACCTAAATTCCCTCAAAATTCCCCGAATCCTAAACGTAATAACCCGGGACCCTAAACCTTCACCCTCGCAGAACTAAACTCAAACGACGTCCGCACAACCCGAAACCACTTCCATTGAACTCACCAGAACTCCTAGACCAAAAACTATGTTGACCGTTTTCCCCATCGCCGCCGCACGCGCCCCCACGCGCCGCCCAAAGTGGCTGCGCGTGGCTCTCACGCGCCTGCTACAGTGCCCTTCAACCTTGAGCAGACCCGGTTCAGCACAGTCGTCTGCAACCTGGACCGGCGTCAGCGGTTCACAGCCGTGCCTGTACGATTTCCTTTCCTTTCTTCACCTCAAGCTTCGTCCAGTTCCACTCTATCCATTCCCCAGTTCCTCAGACCTCGAGACCGCCCCAAACTCAACGACTTTGGGTTCGAGCATCACGGCAAAACAGAGCACCAGAGTGCCTGTCGTCGTCTGAGCTCCGCCGTGTACACCCCCGTCACGGCGACCATCCTAGTCGACGCCTAGGACCCTCCTGAACCTCGCCCTGACCTCCAATTCCCTCGACTCTCACCCTAGATCCATGACTTAGCTTCTAAACCCAAACGACAAAACAGAGCAAAGACACGGGGGTGAGGATTTACCTGTCCTCCTGCCGCCGTCGTGAGCTCAGCCGTGAGGTAGTAGCTCCTCCTGTCTTCCTCCATCCTCTGAGCACTTCCCTTGACCTCGAGTGATCGATCACGGCTGCACCACCACCCAACTTCTCTGTTTCCTTTGGTTGTCCCTGTGAGCTCTCAACTCACACACACCACGATTCCTCACCTCCCAACCTTCTCACTAGCTCCCTCTCACTCTCCCGTCCCTCACTCACTCAACAGAACTCAGCAACCACCACAATCAGCCTCGATCACCCCTCAATTTCCCTCACAATCTCCCTTTGTTTTCTAAACCATCACGAACACACAAACACGGGTGCACCCCAATTATTTGGGCCGTGCACACACTCGAACTCACCAGAAGCCACTCCACCTGAAACACGTGTCACCAATCCTCCTCACTCTCTCACCAACTGGCTCCATCCCAGCCGTCCATTTCCTTTCTCTGTGCACAAATCCCAATGTGCAGAAAGACCAAATTACCCTTCCTTTTAACTCATTTTTTTTACGGTTTTGCCACAACTTCCTAGACCCTTATCTCTTGCCTCGTAAGTCCGATAAATACGTGCCGCCTGTCATCGAACTCAGGACGACGAGAACTATCTACCCATCCTAGGTTAACGTACCAAAACCCGATTCTACTAAAAGTCAACTCTTTCCCCTAATTTACCTAAATTACGGTTATGCCCTCAACCTTCCGAACATCACAACTTCCTCCTCGGATGTCGGAATCGGGCGTGCCACCTGCCTATGGATTCGTGATGTCCTAAACTACGTCCTGGTCACTGGTCAAAGTCCATCGGACCACCCGAACTAAAGTCAACGTTTTGTCCGAACCAGGGGCAAAATCGTTATCCTACGCTAATGGCCTTTCGGAACCAACTAACCACCGATTAGCCTCGCTAATCCCACCTTAACCACTCTACTTATCCTGGCTCTCGGGACGGGTTGTTACAGTCAGCATACGTCAATCAGAGTTTGGATGACAAAGTTACGGGTCTAGATACATGAAGGGCATTTTGGTAATTTGTTATGGCATGGGCAAAATGGTAATTTAGCTATGATGGCTGATTCACCTATATTAATGATGTTTTAATCAAACAGTGGACACCTGGAATTGCTGAATCGGGCGTGGAATGGCCATTAAGTGACATCTGTCACTTGGGGAGAGAGATTAGTGGCAATTATCTGATGATGATTAGTTTGAATACGTACTTGGACGGGTATGTGTGTAAGTGGGAAGGAAACAAAACAAAGCATCAGCATGCTTAACTAATAAACCTCAATCTCCCTGTTTGATCGATCTATGAGAGGAATAAAGAGATAAGTACAGAGGACGAACAGAGAAGGAGAGATGGTTGACTGTCTGAAATTGTACAGAGAACCCGAAAGCCCAAACCCGTAGGAATTCAAATTCACCAAAAACTCGAATTTGAATTTGTGGGTCATGATACTCCAAATTGAGATTGGTTTGAGTTTTCTGGGACGATTTCAATCAAGATTACCTTAAGAATGAAAGGAATTGGTATCCTTTTGGCTCATAACGGACATGGCGGGAGTGGAGCAATTCGAGGATTGAGTTGAGTAATTGAAGGATTAGAATAATGAAATTGAGACTTGGAATGTGTTTATCAGACTTCTATGAAGCTCCAGGACGAATCAATTTAGAGGAATTGATGACCAGTGAAAGAATCGAATGATGAACAGACCTTGAACTCTCGAGGCTTGGTCAAATGCCTTCGAGGTAAGGAATCATAAAATTGAATGTACAGATCTTCAATTAACATTAAAACGATATGATTAGCTGAATCAATTGAAGAAAAAGAGTGGAAATTGACAGAGATTCAATCGGGTCATCGCACAGGTTGCAGGACCTGTTTAACAGATAAACGGGTTGGGACGACGACTATAGCATCACTGTTCCCAGGCACGTGGCACCCACGCGCAGCCACTCACGGCGGCGCGTGAGGGCGCGTGGTAGCTTGACTCGAGGTGAGTTCGACATGAAACTTCTTCCTTATAATGTAATGAACATTTTGGCACTGGTTTTGAGGAAATAAGATATTGTTTCGATAGTGTTCAGTGTATCCGAAGTTTTAATATACGTTTAAAATATGTATTTAAATCCCGAAAAAATTTGGGAAAATTATATGAGGTATATTAAAGTGTTAATGACCCTCGATAATGATTTTGGACAAAAATGGTGACTTCTGGAATTTATGGAAAAACGTGCAACTCGAAAAGCGAGCGATATGGATGGTGTGTGAGTGGACTTTTTTTTCTAACCAGAATGCATGCATGGAAGACCCGTGTCCTACAGCGAACGGTGAACAATCCCACATTCCTGCGAGGGGGAATGGTCTGGGAGAGGATGGTGGTGTGCCTTAAAGGTGTAGGCACACACCTATCTAGCATTAGGCCTTTTGGGAGCTCAAGTGGCTTTGGGGGGGATTGGAACCCCAAAGTTAAGCGAGTTAAGGCTGGTACAATTCCATGATGGGTAACCCCCTGGGAAGTCGCACCATGAGCTCCCGAAAACAAAACCGTGAGGGCGAGGCCCAAAGCGGACAATATGGTGCTAGATGAGTCGCGTTCTGACCGAGGAGGGTCGGGTCCTGACAATGCATATATGTTTTAAATACTTTATTATATAATTTGAAATGATTTGGCATGATTTATGTTTCGATATGATTATTTTTGGATTTTGGGAATATTATATTGTTTTATATGATTTTGGGCACAATTTTCGAGAAAATTATGAAATTGTTGTTTTGGGCGAAGGCCCGGGATTTGAGATTGGTTTTGACTCGGATTATGAGTCAGGATTGATTTGATGGATTTGTAATGTTTTTGGATATCTTTTATGGATTTATGTGAAAATGGCAATTGAGGTTGCGATTGCACGAATTTGCGTGAAATTGATATTTTGGGCTTGAGACCCATTGGAAATGTGATTTTTCATGGATTTCTATTTCCATGTGATTACATGATGATATTGATGGTTTTCGGATTTATGAAATAATCGGAACTTTGGTTTTACGGATTTTACGGAAATTATGTTTTGGGTCGAGACCCTGTGTTGAAAATGGTTTTGATTTCAAATGCAACGGGTTTTCACTGGTTTTCAAGGTGATGATATGTTGCGGATATATACGGCTTTCGGGTAGGAATATGTTTCCCCCAAAGTGCACCCTGTGTTGTGGATATTAGGGTTTCCGGATGGGAATGTGTTTCCCCGGAATGAACCCTGGAGATAACGCTCGCCTCCGGGATGGGATGTGTTCGCCTAGAGAGGACACGTAGCACGGTTTGTTGTCGTGCAGCCAAGGGAGGCTCGACTCAGATAAGATATGATGGATTATATGGAGATCAGTCGGTGATGTGTTCACGACGATCTGGATTGTCAGCTGGTGATGTGTTCAAAGCAACGGATGCTCAGATTTTGAGCGGTCCTTGAGCCTATTGATTTGTACGCGTTGTAGGGATAACGTGACTATATGAGATTGGATATGGAAATGAGTCTCGTGGTTTTATTGAGACTTGTGATTTATAAACATTTGTGCCCAGATATATTTTTACTCATGATTTATGATATGCATGCATGTTTGTGAAACTGGAGGGTAGGAATGTATTTTGATAAATGCATTTCTAAAACTTTATTTTTGTCCACTCACACTCTTTTCTGTTTTATTGACTCTCCAGGTTGTGGCGCGATGATCGAGGCTGATCGGGAGGTGGAGGCATGAGTGGGCACAGATGCGGTTATCCCTTGTTTGGCAAGTAATGAGGGTAAATTCATAACTCCGGCTGACTTGTCAGACGGGAGTAGGACCAGACACGGTTATCAAAGTCCTTCGGGGACGGGTCCTGTCACGTGGCACACATTTTTAGGAAGTGTTCAACATGTGAAATGATGTAATCGATGTAACGAACATTTTTGCACTGGTTTCAAGTCGATCGGATAACGTTTCGATATGTTTCAGGATGCCTGAAGGTTTTAGGCCTCGGTTAAAAATAGTTAAAAATTCGGAAAAATTACGGGGCTTTAGTATAAGATTTATGAAGTAGTTAGTGAGCTTATTATGGGATTTGGATAGGTTCAGGAAAGCTGGTGATAGTGGATTAGCCGGGAACGACATAAGTGCGCGCGTATCGAGGCAGCGACAAAACGGTCTGTGACTGGACTTTGCTTTCAAACTTATGATGCATGCATATATGTTTTTATATGTTTTCTATGCGTGATTTATATATTTGTGAATTGATATTGATGATTTACGGTTTTGCACGTATTTCGAGATTATGACGTTTCTGTACGTTTTACGAGTTTTCGATTTCTATTGTGATTTGATCCCGGTTTTGATGATATGATTTTGGGATGTGAAATATGATTTGATTTCAATGTTTTATAACGGATTTTGGAAAGTGATTTCGGGCTTGGAGCCCTGTTCATGAAAGTCACTTCGGAAACGAGATTTCGGTTTTGGAACTGATTTCGGAAATGATGTTTCGGATTTGGTTTTGAAACTTGAAAGGGAAACTCTGGATTTGGGTTCGGGATAATGGTTCCGGATGCTAACTTATATAATCATTGTTGCGAATTCGGATATGGATTTTCTATGGTTTTCACTGTTGATTGAAAATTGGTTTTAGGTTTAAAGACCCGGAAAGAAAAAGAAAAAAACCGTTGGATCTGGTTTTGAGTTTAAAGATTCGGTTGATTGACGGGGGGGAGGGCCCTGGATTGATATGTTTTGAGTTTAAGACTCAGTTATGATACCCCCCCCTTACCCTCCCCCCCCCCCCCCCCCCCGGCGAGGCCTATTGATTGTGTTTTGAGTTTAAAGACTCGGTTATGATACCCCCCCCCCCCCCCCCCCCCCCCCCCCCCCCCCCCCGGGAGGCCTATTGATTGTGTTTTGAGTTTAAAGACTCGTTGATATCCCGGGAAGGCCTGATTATGCGCATGGTTTTGAGTTTAAAGACTCGGACGCACTTGAGATCCAGCAACTCGCATGATTGATATTTTTCACTGGTTTTTCACTAGTTTTTAGATGTTTTGGGCGATGGCCCGGATGAATTGGATTTAATGAGTTTTGGGGCTGAGTTCTCGTACTTTGAGATTTATTTGTGATTTTGGGCTAAGGCCCTGGATTTGAATTGCGAAATTGAGGAAAGAAACGATTCTGGTTTTCATGATGGCTTTAGATATGCAATGGTTTCATAACATGGATTTTATATGCATGCATTGGTTTTTGCGTGGAGGGTATAAATTGTGTTTCCGATAACTGTTTTCTGAGATTACTATTTATTTTTTTCCACTAAGAGTCATTTCATGTTTTCGATACCCTCCAGGTTGTTACGGTGCCAGCTGTTGGTCGAGAGGGACGG